>BSBK01012424.1:0-167625 GCA_027943335.1 Chamaecyparis obtusa | reverse complement strand
TCTATGTGTCTGACATTCTTGTTATAGCCTCTACACATTTCTTTCTTATATACTCTTAGATGCTCATATGCATCTTTCCTGCACTCATCTAAGTAGTTCAAGCTCTTGTAACCTAGACACTCTATAATTGTCACCAGTTACTAGAGCATGCATTTTGATTCTTAGTGATGGGATTTCAACCTTAATACGAAAGTACTACTTCTTCCCCATATACTAAAGAGAAAGTTGTAGCACCAATGGGCATTTTAATGCTTGTTCTGTAAGTCCAAAGAATTGGATTTATCATCAGGTTCCAGTCTCTTCTTGTCTTGTTGACTGTTATGGTGTAGAATTTTCAATAAATTCCTTGTTGGATGCTTTAGCTTGTCCATTCCTTGTGGATAGTAAAGGGATGACCAATGTTGAGTGATCTTGAATTTTAAGCATAAGGAATCTAGGTCATTGTTCTTAAATTGGCCTCCATTATCTGTGATGATGGAGAGCGGTATACCATACCGGAAAATGATGTAATTCAGTATGAACATAGAGATTTTTTTGCACGTGGCTTGTGTCAAAGGAACTACTTCTACCCATTTTGTTGAAGTAATCTACAACTATGATTATATGGGTATGACCATTTGACGAATGTGGATAAATATCCCCTATGAGATCAAATGCCCATTGTTTAAAAGGCCATTGTGTTGTAAAGGGAATCAATTTTCCATGAATCTAAAATTTTTGACAAGTTCTTAGCATATTTTACGGCCTCTTTTTCCATGTTTGGCCAATAGTATCCTTCCCTAATGAGTTTTTGAGCTAGTGTCAAACCATTGGAATGTGATCCACAAATACCTTCTTGGACTTCCTCTAACACACATTGTGACTCTTCACATTCTAAACACCTAAGAAGTGTACCATCAATACTTTGTTTGTATAAATCATTACCAATGATGATATATCATGATGCGTTTAGGATAAGGTAATGTTTTTCATGATAGTTAAAGGTGTGGGGGATGATTTGGTCTCAAAGGTAGGAGTATTTTTTTTTTGTAGCGGGAGGAATCATGACCAATAATGGTGTAGATCATGTGAGTTTTTTGGACAATCATAGGTGGGAAATGATAGTACTTCCATTAGGAACTTGTAGTGTAGCTCATGTTTGGGCTGTTGTAGTAAGGATGATAGTGTTGCTATAGCATTAGCAGACTTGCTCCCCATTCTAGGAATTTGTTCAAATGTGATAGATATATAATATGTCTTTAAATCATCTACTACACACTTGTATGGAATGAGTTTCTCATCTTTTAATTTGTGATACACATCATTGGCTTGGTGTATGAATAGTTGTGAGTCCCCATGAATGTGTAATTCTGTTACTCTCCATTCAATTTCTATTTTCATGCCATTTAGTAAAGCATCATATTCAGCTATGTTGTTGGTGCAAGGGAACTTGATCTTGATGCCTTTGGAAAGGAGTAACCCTGTGGTGTCATGAACAATATGCCATCTCCAGATCCTTTCTATGTGTAGGATCCATCAAAGAATAAATATCATGTTCTAGAAGATACGTACAAGATAGAAGAATCATGGAATTCCATCTGTAGTGGTTGTTCATCAAACATTAGAGCTTCCACTAGTTGATCTTCAATGGCTTGTACTTTGATTTCTTTTCTTTCAACATACTCGATGTCAAATTCGCACAGCAACATTACCCATTTTGCTAGTCTACTTGTGAGGGAAGATTTTCTTGATAAGTACTTGAGTGGATCAATCTCTATTATTAATTATGTAGTATGAGCTAACATGTAGTATCTTAGTTTTTATGATGCAAAGATAACAACTAGAAATTCCTTTTCTGTCAGGGAATATTTTTTCACATAAGCTACCAATGTTCTGTTGATGTAGTAGTGAATAGGTGGAAAAATGGAAACCTAGTAATGTACCTAACATTCAACACCTTTCATTTGAAATAGACTTGAAGTTGAAATGAAATAAGTAAATCTAGAAATGATTGAAAATTAATTAGGTCAAGATACATACCTCATCATGAAACTAATTTAGAAATACCTATTTTCTGAAGTCTGTGTGAGGTTTTAGGAGATTCTACAATCAGATCTGTGATCAGAAATCTGAGATAGAGAAAACCCAGAAAAGTTTCATCTTTCTGGTGTTGACGTTTATAGTTTTGATTAGATAAAATGATCATAATATTATGAGAAAAATAAACAAGCAATATATTAATATTACATATAATGATGGACATTATTATTATATTAATATACAAACTTATAATATTCAATTAAAATGAACATCATTGAATTGTTATACATTATATATGCATATTGATATATATAATAATAAGTGATATTATTATATATATCAATATACATATACAATGTATATATTTTAATTGATCTATACTATAATCGATAATGTGTCTCAATTTATACTTGATCTTTATTATAATTGATAATGTGTATCAATTTAATGATGCTTGTGTTAACATCATTCTAACTTACTGATTAGGAATTGGTTTATATACTACCAATTATGAATTGGTTTGCATAGATTATAAACTATCATTTATGAACTGATAATTATTATTGCATTGACTAATTATAGTCAATAATATGTATTGACCGTGTACAGTCATGAGTATTGATGTGGCATTTAATATTACTCATTGTTTGAGTCCACATTGAATCGGTGGGTTGAGTATTAGTTACGTTAGACCTGTCTCTATGTAGAGACACACCCCTACGTCCTCTATCTTATATATTCTAATCACTACAAGTACATTAATATATAGGAAAATAGGGAGGTGTACAGTAGTGAAGAATAATATTGTCAGAGACCGATATTGTCATATCATAGCAGCACATATAGAGAATTGAATTTGAATATATACTACAATCTGCAGAGTTATAATATAATACAGTTAGATATATCTATTATTATATCTGTAATAAATATGTACTTCTATTATGATTATATGTATCACACATACTAAGTTGAGATAAGAAAAATTAAAAGCCATACTTTCTTGATGTAAAATTTAACATGGTATCAGAGCCAAGTTCCTTCATTGAAGTCTAACCACTTGAAGGAAGTTTTTGATTAGATTAAAGGAAGATCAAGATCAGATTTTTGAAAATCTCAGAATGGCAAATTGAATGAGACTAGAAGTCAGATTTGAAGGTGCCCCCAATTTTGAATCATGGAAACTTTGAATGATGTTGGTATTAAGGAAAAAAGGGCAAGAAGACAAATATGGTCACAGCATAAGAAAGTGTTCTGACAGACTTTGAATGCAAGCTTCCCTTGTTGAAGTATAATTCAAATATATGTTTAGAGAAATGTTTCTTCTAAATGGAATTCAAGATACCTTATGATTGAGAGGGAGTTCACTATTAAAGGTGAAACACTTATAAGGTAAACTTGTAATGATTATTGATTATTATGTTAATGTTATTTTATAATTATATGGGCCCTGTGGAAATCATAAGGAAGTGACAACTTCCAAATGATTTATCACTTGTATTTGTTAAAGTTATTGGAAGGTGACGATCTTGCAATAATTTTTTTTATTGTGTTAGATATTTTTGTGATAATTAAAATACCTTACTTGTGGATAGAATTGCTGATAGAGGCAATCCACACCATAGCTCATGAGTTGTGGATAGAATCATCGATGGAGACAATCCACATAGGAGCTTGTGGATAGCACCACCGATAGAGGCAATCCACACCTTAGTTCATAAGTTGTGGATAGAATCACTGATGGAGGCAATCCACATAGGAGCTTGTGGATAGAATTGCTGATAGAGGCAATCCACACCATAGCTCATGAGTTTGTGGATAGAATCACCGATGGAGGCAATCCACACAGGAGCTTGTGGATAGAATCACCGATAGAGGCAATCCACCTGGGAATTATGGATAGAATCGATGATAGAGGCAATCCACTTAGGAACTATGGATAGAATCGCCAATAGAGGTGTTGGGAATATTCTTAAAATTTTGAGGTTTTTTGTCCATTCTGATAGGTTAATCCTCTGGTCTGTAAAGTTTCCTAGGTCTAGGTGTTGGAGTTCTTCAAAAGGTTGACATAACCCTATTTCAAAGTCCTTACCCTAGGTCTTGCCTATGAAGAATTTCGAATTCATGTAAAAAACCCCTAAAATGCTTACCACTTTCAAAATAAATCCTAAGTCATTTTCATTATTCCTTTTCAAGAATTACTTTTTTAAAAATCACTTAGGTCCGTTAAAGAGCACATGTGTTTTTTTTAATATGCGGGGGGTTATGTTTTTCTCAGTCTAGAAACCCGGTGGTACAAATAACATTTTCCTATGTTTTAAGTTCATTCCAACCGAGAATCTTCAACGAAGATCTAACAGTGGTCGCATGTTCGCGTGAGTGTCTTTTAAGCTATGCGAACATGCGAAATGGCTGTTGATCTTATAACAAAAGCCAGATGTGGAGATCAGTGGGACCACTTACAAGTATCTTACAACTAGCGGCTTTCTATTTGTTGAGATCAGTGGGGCCGGTGACGGAAGAATCTCTGAGGTTTTAAAATAGTAAAGGGAAGATCGAACGGCCATCGTATAATCACTTGGAATCTTTTAGCCTATGCGATTATGCGACAGGCCGTTGATCTTGCATTGAATCAAGTGCGATTCTGCGATTCAGTCATGATTGAAGTGGTTGCTCCGGAGGATCTGAATTGCTTTGTAGATATTGACATGAGCAATTTTGTGATTGAATAAATAGTACCTCAGTTTAAAAACATAGACCCAATTGTGGATGAGTTGATTTTGCAGCAAGATGGGCTTTGGAAAATGTTCTTTGATGGTGGGTGCTCTAAGGAAGGATCAGGAGCTGGTGTAGTGTTCATTTTCCCATCAGGTATTACATTTAAATACTCATTCTTGTTAACTTTTGAGTGTACAAATAACACTGCTGAGTATGAAGCTTTGATACTGGGGTTAGATGTGGCCATAAAACATGGTATTAAATCTTTAAAGGTTCATGGTGATTCCCAGTTGATTATAGCCCAAGTGAGATCTCAGTATGCCTCTAAAGATGAGAAACTAAAATTATATAAACATGCTGTTTGGGATAGGCTAGAATTTTTTGATGCTTTCAATCTACTTTGGGTAGAAAGATCCAATAATATCATGGCAGATTTTCTTGCAAATGTTTCCCTTAAAAGTGAAGATATAACCCTCACTGGTGTGTCTATGTTAGAGGTCAAATCTAGGCCTGTAGTGCCTGACAATGTATATAATTGGAAAGTTTTTAAGGATGACTTAGATATCCTTAGGTTCCTTCAAGGCCTTGATCAATATGACGGTCAGCAAATAGATCTCAATGAGATACAATAGTGTGTTGAGGGAAAAGAATGCATCATGGGGAATGAGATAGTGCAGTTGCCATCCAACCACATACCTAAAGGGTTAGTAGAATTGGAAGGAATGTTTAAAAGAAATGATGGTTTTTTGTCTCAAAAGTATAATACTAAAATGGAGGACTTAGAGGAAATAAACCTAGGTTCAGAAAATTTCCCCCAAATGGTATACATTGGCAAGAAACTGAGTAAAGAGATCAGAGGAAATCTGATAAGACTTCTGAAAAAATACAAGCATGTATTTGCTTGGTCCTATGATGATCTCAAAGCCTATAGGGCTAATTTGTTTCAGCATGAAATTCCTTTAAAAGAGGAAACCAGGCCTTTTAGACAGAAGCGGAGACCCATTAACCCCCTATTGGCTACCAAGATGCAAGTTGAGTTGAAAAAATTAAGAGATGCTGGTATTATTGAACCAATTAGGCACTCAACTTGGGTCTCAAATCTTGTGCCAATAAGGAAAAAGAACGGAGATATTAGGCTCTGTGTTGATTCCAGGAACCTGAATGTAGCTTCACTTAAGGATAACTATGGATTGCCCAATATGGAGGCTATGCTACATAGGGTGACTGGATGTGAACTCTTGTCAATGATGGATGGTTTCTCTGGGTATAATCAAGTGCTAGTCAAAGAATCAAAACAATTCAAGACAACCTTTACAACCCCATGGGGAACATATGTATATGTTCGCATGCCTTTTGGTTTAAAAAATGCTAGAGCAACATTTCAGAGAGCCATGGATGTTGCATTTGAGGAATTGATAAATGTCTTAATGGTTGTTTATCAAGATGATCTCACTGCTTATTCCAAGAAAGCTGAGGATCATTGTTCCCATTTGGAGAAGGTCATTCTTAAGGCCCTAGAATTTGGTGTGTCTTTGAATCCCAAAAAGCGTCAGTTTGCTGTGACAGAAGGGAAGTTACTTGGGCACATAGTGTCAAAAGGAGTCAGGATTGATCCTGAAAGAGTAGAAGCAATTCAAAAAGTCCCTCCACCAAAGAACATAAAAGGTGTCCAATCATTTTTGGGACAGATTAATTTTGTAAGAAGATTTATTGCCAACTTTGCAGAATTGGTCAAGCCCATAGTGAAGTTCCTGAAGAAGGATGTGAAGTCTGATTGGAACCTTGAAGCTTAGCAAGCTTTTGCAAAAATCAAAAAAGTAATTCAGGAGGCCCCGGTTTTGGTATCCCCGTATTACTTAAAACCATTTTCTCTATTTTCCTTTGCATCTTTTCATACTATTGCAGCTATCCTTTTGCAAAAGGATCAAGAAGGGTATGAGCACCCTATAGCCTTTTTCAGCAAGTCATTACAATCTACTGAATTAAATTATGAACTAATGGAAAAGCAAGCTTATGCAATTGTAAAGGCAGTCAAGGATTTTAGATCATATTTGGTCTATGCAAAGGTTAATGCTTATGTTCCTCATGCTGCAGTGAAGGACATTTTAACACAAAGTGAAGTCATAGGAAAGAGGTGCAAATGGATAAACAGGATTCAAGAGTTTGACCTGGAAATTCACATTACAAAATTGGTGAGAGGATTGGGACTTGCTAAGTTAATGACTGAGGAAAACATGGACCTTGTTCAGGTAAATAATGTTGCTGCTAACATTGATATGATTACCAGTATTGAAATGCAACCCTGGTACAAGGATGTTATTTATTTTATTAAAAATGCCAAATGTCCACCTGAGTTAAGTGATAACCAAAGAAGGAGTTTGAGATTGCAAGCTCAGAGATATGTGTTGATCCAAGGTGATTTGTTTTGGAAGGATAATGATGGTATTTTACTTTTTTGTCTGGATAAGCATCAATCAGAGAAAATGTTAAAAGAAATGCATTCTGGAATGTGTGGAGGACATCATTCTGCTAGATCAACAGCTCATAAAATCTTAAGAGCAAGATATTATTGGCATGTGTTGTTCAAAGACACTCATTCTTATGTGAGGAAATGTGAACCTTGTCAAAGGTTCTCTAAAAAATTGAAATTTTCAGGTGCATTATTATTGAACCCTGTGGTTGTAGAAGCTCCTTTTGCAATGTGGGGTATGGATTTTATAGGAGAATTCTTTGAGAAGTCTAGTGGGGGACATAGTCACATTCTGGTGGCTACTGATTATTTCACCAAGTGGATTGAAGCAATCCCAACCAAAAGGGCGACGAGTGCTATTGTCATTGAGTTTCTGATGGACAACATAATTACGAGATTTGGTGTTCCTGTTAAATTGGTTGTTGACAATGCTATGAGCTTCAGGTCATAGGAGATCACTGATTTTTGCTCAGAAATAGGCATAGTATTGTCTTACTCATCCCCTTATCATCCACAAGCCAATGGACAAGCTGAATCCAGCAACAAGAGTATTCTGCAAATTCTCAAGAAAACCCTGGAAAAGAACAAGAGAAGCTGGCATGTAAAACTAAAGTTAGCACTCTGGGCTGATAGGATTTCTAAGAAGAGGGCTACTAGTAAGTCCCCTTTTGAAATGGTATATGGTGCTAAATCAAGATTGCCAGTGAATAACTTCCTTCCAATCTATAAGTTCATGCAAGAAGAGGATATGGAAATCAGTGATCCATTACAGGAGAGAATGGTTCAGCTGATTGAATTAGATGAAATTAGAAGGGAGGGACAAAAGGAAAATATAAAGTTGCAGCAGCAGATGAAATATCTTTTTGATAAAAGAGCAACTGTGAGAAAGTTCCAGCCTGGTGATATGGTTCTCCAATGGAATGCCAGGGTTGAAGATAAAGGAAAACACAAAAAATTTGAGTCCTTATGGATGGGACCTTATGTTGTTCATCAAACCCATGGTAAGGATTCATATTTCTTGCAACATTTGGATGGTGAAAAGCAAGAATTGCCAGTGCATGGACAATTTCTAAAAGTTTTCTTCAGTTAGTTCTTTTTCCATGCACAGTAGGCTTGTATATTTGTATAGGTGTGTTTGTTTTTGTTGCGTGTTTGTTTCCTATTTTAGGTTTAGGTTTTGTGGTCTGCCTCCCAGAGATTCGTAAGTTCTTGCTATGATTTTGCAAATCAAGCATCCTCAGATAGAGCCAATGTTGGGAATATTCTTAAAATTCTGAGGTTTTTTGTCCATTCTGATAGGTTAATCCTCTGGTCTGTAAAGTTTCCTAGGTCCAGGTGTTGGAGTTCTTCAAAAGGTTGACATAACCCTATTTCAAAGTCCTTACCCTAGGTCTTGCCTTTGAAGAATTTTGAATTCATGTAAAAAACCCCTAAAATGCTTACCACTTTCAAAATAAATCCTAAGTCATTTTCTTTATTCCTTTTCGAGCGTTACTTTTTTAAAAATCACTTAGGTCTGTTAAAGAGCACACGCATTTTTTTTAATACACGGGGGGTTATGTTTTTCTCAGTCTAGAAACCTGGTGGTATAAATAACATTTTCCTATGTTTTAAGTTCATTCCAACCGAGAATCTTCAACGAAGATCTAACGGTGGTCGCATGTTCGTGTGAGTGTATTTTAAGCTATACGAACATGCGAAATGGCCGTTGATCTTATAACAAAAGCCGAATGTGGAGATCAGTGGGACCACTTACAAGTATCTTACAACTAGCGGCTTTCTATTTGTTGAGATCAGTGGGGCCGGTGACGGAAGAATCTCTGAGGTTTTAAAACAGTAAAGGGAAGATCGGACGACCATCGTATAATCGCATGGAATCTTTTAGCCTATGCGATTATGCGACAGGCCGTTGATCTTGCATTGAATCAAGTGCGATTCTCTGGTAAAACTTTTTGACAGATATGCACAAATGAAGTCTTCTCATTGGTTAGCTTGAGCAAACACCGGTGCTCAAAAAGAGAGAAAGTACCTGACATTCTGCCAGGTGTCGCCAACATGGAGTTTCTTTATTGACGAGGGCAGGGTGGGACCAGCGGTTTAAAAGAAGACAGTGATGGTTAGTGGTAATGGGTTTTTGCATGTTCGCATAAGCTTCTTTTAAGCTATGCGATCATGCGAAAAGCATTTCATGTTAACAAAGGAAAGTTACAAGAGACCGCTACGAACAGAAAGGTAGTGTGATGGTTAGTCGCATGTTCGCATGAGTGTTTTTTAAGCCATGTGATCATGTGATAAGCCATTGGATCATCTGCTAATGAGGATCAATGGTTCTCGTTCAAACTGAAGGTAAAATGGTGCGAAGGTTTCCCGTTGAAGAAGTGACAGTTCGCTCTTCCAGAGGAGTAATTGTTTCAATCATGCTGAATTAATTGTTGACATGACTACTTTAAGTGGCTCATATATCAAAATTTCACACACTTTCAGAAGCACAAAGAGATCAAAGTTTGCAGAGATTCAGGCATGAAGATTTCTGAGGATTGGTTGCTTTTCCCGGGTGGCTTCTGAGAGAAAAGGTTAGAAATTCTTGTGTGATTTGCTTCCTTTTTGAAAGGATTACAGTTCTTTGTTTAGTCTATCATGTAAGAATTTTTGTTAAAATAAACTTTAAAATGGCCCCAAGGAAAGAATTGTCAGGTAAAGTAGAGTATAGTGAAAGAGGTTTGCACGAGGATTTATTGCAGTTACTTCCTGGCTCTTCCACTACCCCGGTGAAGAGTAAGAGTTTGATTCCTAAAAACCCTAGGGTAAAAATAGCAGAAGGCTTATATGATACGTCAAGTTTTGTTAGAGAAGCCAAGATTGGTACTATCAATGCAAGAGGTGACTCTAATACCACAGGACTGGAATTGTTCAAGGTAGGTTTTAGTTAGAGAAATGCCCCTCATCCTACAAGCAATATATGGAAATCTGACTTAGGAAAACTTGTCATGCCTGGTGTCTTTCTAGATGTAGATTTGATGACCCAGGTTGCAAAAAATTATGATCCAATCACTAGAGAAATTAGGGATGCAAAGGGGGTGTTATTGTTTAAGGTTTCAGCTAAAGAAATCAGGAAGGTGTTCGGATTGAGTGAACCGTCAGAAAGTTTGGAAAGCATTAACTTTGAAGAATTAAGGCAAGTTTACAATGCACAAAGGAACTATTATAAAGGCAAGTTGTTGAAGGATTTTTGCACAAAAATTGGGAAAATGGTTGTTGTGGGGCAGAACACTCTGGAGCCTTTTAAAATAGAATATTTTGATCTCAGAGCTAGGGGTGCATATTGGTCATTGTGTCAAGTTTTTGGAGAGGATGTTAGTGACAGGATGCCAATACACTTGATGTGCATGATGATCCAAATTTTACATGCACACATGTCCATCACTTTTGATTTTTCTCCTTTCATTGCTGAATTAATCCATAATGGATTAGTAAAGATTCAGAAGAATGAAAGTGATAGACCCTTTGGCTAGTACTCTTTCATGATGTACATGTTTCTGTTCAAAGGAGAAAGCTATTTTGAACAAGAAATGGAATTGGTGAGAAAGAAGGATGGTGAAGACATGCCAGTCCAATTATGGAGCCTCACAATGACCTGGGATAAAAGGGATCACAGTTTATCAATTTTGATAAACATTTTGCAGCTAGACTCAGGAAGCTGTTTGTTTTAGATAACCCAAGAATCCCAACAATGTTAGCACAACTTGTTAGGCCAAACCAGTTTGCCAAGAATTTGAACATCGTCCACAATTGGGGAGATGTTATTTTCTACAATGTATCAACTGTTATCAGATTGTATGGTTTCAGGGGGACCCCTTTTATACTGCCCTATCAAGTACCCCTTAGGATTGGAATTGCAGAGTTTTTGAGGCAATTGGGTGATATTGAGGAGTGTGCCCTCACTAGGAAAGGCAAGGGAACTTTATTCCCAAATGTTACCATTGCCCATCAATTCATAATTACCAAGGGTGGATGGGTCTACATGGATAAAATTTTGGCCCCGTACCATATGGCTACTGCAGTTGCCAGAACAATAGATCCAGAAGGGTTTTATAATGAAATGTTTAAAAAGAGAGCCAAGTGTGCCATGATCAACCACATTTTTAATTTCCCTAAAGATATCATCAGGAATGTAGCTAAAATACAGGAACAAGAGGTCATGAAAGAAAAATGGTTGGTATACAAGAAAACACTAGATTTTATCCGGCAATTTGATTCAGGATGGGATCCCCTGAAAAGCATAACTCCAATGGGGAAGAAAATAGACACTCTCATGAATTTTTTTCAGGGTGTTTTCCAGACTTTAAATGAGAAGAAGGAAAAAGTGATGAAGGATGATCCAGAAAAGGCTAGACAATTATTGTGTAAGCCTGTGTTTGCAAAAGGATTACCCCTGGGGAGATATGTGGTACAAAAGAAAACTGGTTACAATGTGGTGATACCAGAACAGAGCTAGTAAAAGTAGATGGATAAAAGGGGTATCCCATCAACCTCACAATAGGTTGGAAAACAAAAAGAAATTATGGAGATCCCCGATTCTCCTCCTCAAATTGCTGAAGATATTGTTGATTCTCCATCCCCATCAAAAAGGCAAAGGTTGGAAGAGAGAACTGTTCATGTGGAAGCGGAGTACTCCCCATCACAGTCTCCTATAAGAATTTTTGATGACCAAGAGAATGCAGAACAAGTGCAGCAAGTAGATGCTCTAGGTCAGATCTTCATGACTTATGAAGAAGTAAATGAGGGAGTGCTAGAGCTACCAAAAGAACCTAAGTTGGATCTAACAGCAGGGGAATTAGCAGGCATTGAATTGGACCCTGTAATCAAGCAAGCTTGTGAAGAGTTTTTGGTTGATGACACTTTTGTTAAAACTAGGGCCTTTATGCAGTTTCTTTGGAAATTAAATATCAAGCAATTTCAAGAAATCTGTGAGAAGAGACATGAAGTGAATCTGGATAAGGATTTACAAGTTATAGAGGAAGAATTGAAAATAGAGATGACTGCAAAGTTCAAACAAATCACTCCAGAACAGGGAAGAGATATGGTAAAGATGTCAGGAGTACTGATCCTCTCGGAATGGGATATAGCTGATGCAGTAGTGTTTGATGCAGTCAGAAAGAAAACCACTCCTCTCCATAGGACTCTAGAAGAAGTAGAACAAGCTATTAAAGGAGTCACTTTAAGTGATAATCATCAAGCATTGGTGATGTGGTCTTTGAGGAAGAATGAAAGTGATAAAGGAAAGCAAATTGTCAAAGATGACCTCTCAAGGAGTTTAATTGTAAGAAGAGTTACTGATACATCTTTGGTGGAGGCATCAGGTATGGTAATGGCCACGGCACAATTAATAGCAAAGGTGGTAGAAAAGGAAGCTAGAGAGAAAGATGAACTCACTACAAAACTAGAAACAATCTTGAAGGTTTATGGTGAGATGAAATAGGGGATTCTTGAGAGAGATATTCTGATTGCAGATTTAAGAAAGAAATTGGGAGAACAGGGCCCAATACAATTATCAGAACAAATTCAGATAGCTTCCTCCTCTGTAGGGCCTTCCTCATCGAGCCCCATTATTGAACTTCCCCCTTCCCCTTCTCCTCCTTCCATGGATGAAGAAGATGTTGATCAAAGGGTAAAAAATAAGTTAGCTGGTAAGATAAAAGGTGTTGTGTCACATTTTGTTGCCAAGGTGAGACCTAAAGAAGTATACAAATCTGCAAAACAATTGGCAGATGTCTTGGTGACCTTTCAAAAAGAGGTGGCAACTGTGGAGAAAATTTTGGAAAGATGGACTGCAAGGAAAGACACTCTGAGGTCATGGTTTGATCGAAATAAGGATCAGTGTGTTGTAAACATTGAGCTTACGAGTACTTACAGGGTTATCAAAGATCTTTTTAATTTTGAGGTAAACAGGGAGAGTATAAAGAGAAGGTCAGAAGTCTTAAGAACAAGATATTTCTAGGATGATTTCCAAATTTTCCCTGGTCTTATCAAAGCAGATGGGGTAATCAAGGATAAAGGTCAATGGATGGAGCAAATAGATAGACAAGTGCTAACTAAAATAAATGACATTCTTGGTATAGAGGATAATGCCCCATTTGTACATTTTATTGAACTCCTCCAGGATGCTAGGTTACATTTTGCTAATGTGTGAATAGAGGTTCATCAGTTGGTTTCTGAGTGGGAAAAGTTGTCCCCAAAGAAAGATGAGGTCCTTGCCTTTCATTGGCCAAGTGAAGAAACCTACACGAATTGGGAATCCATGTATCTATCAGGAGATTCAGAAGAAAGGGAAATCAGTTGAAGAGGTGGTAGGTGTTGGTATCCCAAACTTTTGAAAGTTAAGGTAAAAGGGACAAAAATGTCAAATAAATTGTCACAGACATGAATGTGACACCTAGCCAAATAGAGTTGCAGATGGCATCTGATCCAGAAAATGAGGGAGAGAAAGTTTCAAACAAAGAATGATGTAAATTAGCCAGATGGTGGTCATCATTCACACAACAAATTTAGCAACTGCTCTGAAATATCTTTAGACAAAGATGCCACCTGCAGGACTGTTGGAAATAGATATTTGTAATCTCTTGTTGCAAACAACTTTCCGGATTTGTAATCTTGTTTTTAATGCAAGATCTTTTAACAACGATCTAAAGCTTGTTGCATCCTTTTGAGGATTCCAAGATGGCTGATTGGTATAAGTAGTAGGGCCTTGTTCATTTTGAAGAGGTGGAGAAATATACTGTAGAGGCTGAACGCCATTGTTGAAATCTTAGAATATTTTATCAGATTTTGAAGTGTATTAATGCAGTGAGGTTTTATTGGAATATAAAAAGAATTCCCTTGCATGATTTCAATTGTCTTCTTGTTTGAATTATATGGCTTTTGTGTATTGAATCTATAAGGTAGTTTTGATATACCATTTACAAGGTATTTGTGATTTTAATCTCTAGCTCCTTTCAAGGAAAGGGTAATGTCTTTAGGTTAATTTCTGAGAGCTTAGGAATTTAGCAAGAATTTGATGATCAAACATGTTTAAGAGAGGATGAATTGTAAGGAACTTAATTTGGGATTTATTTGTGTTTCATTTAGAAGATTTCTATAGGTATACATTTCATTGTTTGACTCTATAACCCGAAGATAAGGCACTAGTCTATCCTTGATTTGCAGAGATCTCACCCTCAACAATTTTCAAATAATAATTTACTTTCATGTATATTTTGAGTGACTGAGAAGATAAAGTTTATATCAAGAATATAAACTATTGTTGTGATCCTTTCAAAGAAGTAGATCTAAAAGGGGTTAACCTGCCTAAGTTCAAAGCTTGAAAAGAAGGAGTTTATCCTTGTCACACTTGCCATTTTTTGCAAATAAATGTCTGATTCCATTAATATCTCATCGTGGAGCCTTAAGTATAAATATAGGTACACCCGCTTGGGTCTGTGGAGCCCGAAGTAGAAGAAGGATGTGGTCCTTATCAATTAGCCTTTTCCCTGTAAGAATCCAGAGTTGAGAACCCGTGAGTCAAGTTTGAAAACTGTATTGGCAATTCTACATGAAAAAGAGCTAACAAGAGGCAATCCACCTGGGAACTAACTCTCACAATTTATGAACTTATTGTGAGTTACATTTTATCTTCTTTAACTAAGAGGGAGTGTTGATGTTTATAGTTTTGATCAGATAAAATGATCACAATATTATGAGAAAATAAACAAGCATTATATTAATATACAAACTTATAATATTGAATTAAATAAACATCATTGAATTTTTATACATTATATACACATATTGATATATATAATAATAATGATATTATTATATATATCAATATACATATACAATGTATATATTTTAATTGATCTTTACTATAATTGATAATGTGTCTCAATTTATACTTGATCTTTATTATAATCGATAATGTGTATCAATTTAATGATGCTTGTGTTAACATCATTCTAACTTACTGATTAGGAATCAGTTTATATACTACCGATTATGAATTGGTTTGCATAGATTATAAACTATCATTTATGAACCGATAATGATTATTGTGTTGAACTGATTAGAGTCAATAATATGTATTGACCACATACAATCATGAGTATTGACATGGCATTTAATATTACTCACCATTTGAGTCTGCATTGAATCGGTGGGTTGAGCATTAGTTACATTAGACCTTTCTCTATGTAGAGATATGCCCCTACCTCCTCTTTCTTATATATTCTGATCACTACAAGTACATTGATATACAGGAAAATATGGAGGTGTACAATAGTGAAGAATAATATTGTCTGAGACCGATATTGTCATATCATAGCAGCACATACAAAGAATTGAATTTGAATATATACTACAATCTGTAGAGTTATAATATAATACAGTTAGATATATCTGTTAATATATCTGTAATAAATATGTACATCTATTGTGATTATATCTATCACACATACTAAGTTGAGATAAGAAAAATTAAAAGCCATACATTCTTGATCTAAAATTTAACATCTGGTAGCAGGTTGACATTGAGCCTCATAAAAGGTTAAAGGCTACATTTTTATTCTGAAGCCCAATTCTAATTTTGTTCACAAATCCTAAAATTTCAGTGAAAAGGGTACTCAAATCTGTCCTCTTTTTCTCGAAATAGCAACTATAGATATATGAAAAAGGGGGTTTTTGGGGTGGCTATATAGGGTTTTGCCTTAGTCAAACTCCCATTTTAGTGATCTCCACCT
The DNA here is from genome assembly GCA_027943335.1 of Chamaecyparis obtusa. Classification (NCBI taxonomy): domain Eukaryota; kingdom Viridiplantae; phylum Streptophyta; class Pinopsida; order Cupressales; family Cupressaceae; genus Chamaecyparis; species Chamaecyparis obtusa. The sequence continues at coordinate 151,647 of BSBK01012424.1, read as the reverse complement.
CCACTAATAGCCAATTGAAATAGAATGTGCGTGGGTATGTATTGAAAGTGTGATGCCAAGATCTAATCCTCTAGATCAAAACCCCAGCATGAATATGTATGAAACAACAATGTATAGATTTGAATGAAATAGAAAAGCATACCAAGGCCCCAAGGCTAAAGTACTTCTACCAAACTCGCAATCCATAATTTCTAGTCCATGATTGAATGCTTGAAAGTTGATAATGGTGGATCAAGGAAGAAAGGATCTCTCTTGCTCTAAATATGTGTTCACAAAGATGCTTGATGTCAACAATGGCTTGATCTTCTATATCATCCTCTTGCTAACGTGCATCTTCACCATTCCTTGCTTGCTTGAAATCTTCTTGCTCATGAAATTGACTCCTTAAGAGCACTTGATCATGAGAAATGCTTGATTGTACTTGGTGAAAATGAATGCAAATGAGAGTCTTTATATAGAGGTTTCAAGGTGAGGCTCCTAGAGAAATGTGAGGACCCATAATTCAAATTTTACCTCAAATTAAGGCCCAATTAGTATAACCAAATAAGGAGGGAAAATAATAAAATGAATTTTGAATTAAAACCTTTTTGCACTCAAATCCGAGAGCCCGACATTGATTTCGGAGCCCGTCGGGACCAAATTTTGAAAGAAGGGCACAAATTTCAGAGGAGGTCAGAATCAAGGTTGGGACTGACCTATTCAGGTTCAAGCTTGATCCTAACCTAGTCAAGATCAACCTCAAATTTGACACTGGGCCTAGATCCAATCAGAATAAGGACAAGAGGTCACAGGGATGCCCGGATACCTAGAAATGATATTAGAAAGAATAGAATGCTAGGGATAGACATATAATCCTATGATGATTGATGAAGGTTAGGAGGACCTATTTCTAAGTCCTACCTAGAAAATAGAGCCATGGGAGAAGGGAAATTAAGGAGAATCCTTGGGATCCTAACCCTAATTTCACCTAGAATGAAGAAGATAAGTGCAAAATGCATCCTAAATGCAAGTCTATCATGATAAATGTACTAAAAGAGGGTGCTAAACCTATCAAGATGGAAGTGCTTCCATTTTAAGATGATACATTTAGCCCCCACTTTATCTTAGATATGACACTATGTGAATATGCAAGCTAAAGTAAGAAAACATCATAGTAAATAAAAAGGATATAGCCAAGTTTTCGATGTAAAGATCCTGTAGAAAACTGTTAGAACCTGCAACACATAAGGCTAATGAAAATCTATAAATCACATAAAGCTTACTATATGAAAATTCAAGAAGCGTACAGAGCCCCTTATTCCCCCCTTATTTTAGCTTTCTACTTCAGAAGGGTGAAACAGGGTGATAGTAAAAACTCTATATACTGGATATGCTGAGTATTGAAAAGTGCTTTCCTAAACCAATTAGAAGGATTTATAACCTTCCTAAACTAGTTCAAGGAGTTAGGTATCTAAATCATGATTCCAATGCTGGTGATGACACTGAAAATGGAGTTACCAAACTCAAGTTATGATGAAGAGAGTGGATGTCTGTCTAAATGCATAAGTAGGAAATTTCAAGTTTACCCTAAGGAAACCCTAATTTGAACTTATAACAGAGATGAAAATAGAGAAATACTTACTCATTCTTACCATTTATAGATTCAAAACAAGGAAGCAAGATGTTGAGAAGAGAGGAGCTTTGAATGACATGCTCGGAGATTCTGAGAAACAACTTAGCTACCAGACGGTCACTACCTAAGGTTAGTTTGTTGTTATCCACCTTTGTTCTTTCCAAATTCCTATTTTTTATAGGCAAGGTTGATTTTACCCCTTTTAGGTTGACCCTAACCCATTTAGGTCAACATTGATCCATCTAGGTTGACTTTGACCCATGAAAGTCCACATTGACCAGAGGGTTTGTCGACCTTGACCCAATAAGGTCAACCTTGACCTAGTAAAGTCAACATTGACCCAGTAAGGTTGACCTTGACCTAACGGAGGTCAACTTTGACCTAGTTAAGTTAGATTTGTAGATTTGATGATGTAGATGACTGATATGATGCTTGTTTGTGCTTGCAGGACCTGGTCTACTTCTGAGAGCATCCCTTTGGGGAAGTGCTAGTCAAGGTCAAGGAGAGACTATCCGAACTTGATGATGAGGAGATGCAGTTACTGAGGGATGTGGGACTGTACTAGGTATCAGTCCTTCCATAGATCAAACTACACTAAGCCATGTTATTGGCTCTAATAAAGAGGTGGGATGAGGATACATGCTCCTCCCATCTTCCCTCTGGTGAGATCATAGTGACTTTGAAGGATGTCTATAGGATCATGCGGCTTCGAGTCTGAGGGGAGATTATCAGACCTAGAGCATAGTGTGGTTGTGAGGAGATCCATGCAGACACAGAGTATTGTATAGGAGTACTTCCAGAGATATGGATCCAGTTAGATCAGATCCTACTATCTTTCATACTAGCAAGCCCTATACCTTTAGTACGGAAGGTGATGTTGTTTATAGTAGCCTAGATTGTGTTACCCAACTCAAAGGGTACCATATTTTTTTCACCTCTGAAACATCTCATATAGAGGATGGAGAGAGAGAGGACCATGTTCTCATGGGGTCACAGTATGCTAGCTTAGCTATACCATGAGTTGGGTCAGCTAGTGAGGTATCAATGGGAGAGTCTATTGACATGCACAGTTCTACATATTTGGATATTTGAGCATTTTGCATGTACACGTCCATAGGGAGTTCTAGTGATGGTAGATATGAGCATAGTGAGAGCCTTCAGATATCCTTTGAGAGATGTTTGGTAGTCTGGGGATATGCTCTACTAGAGAGTACATCTAGACCACATTGCTAGCACCGATGTGATATGGAGACCCTACTACCAGATGATAGAGTGGCTTGATACATGATTCTAGATGAGAGATTCATAGTAGCGTAAGCTACTAGAGGGTCATTAGAGTCATATAGTGATGCCCTACTATTATGATTAGGTGAATAGGAGGTTTAGCCTGCTATAGGGAATCCCTAAGGTAATACCTCTCTATGTACATCCGACGAGATACTATCAGAGACCTAGCACCATATGTCGACCATTGATAGCAGACATAGAGGATAGTGATGTAGAAGAGATAGAGGATATAGAGGTACCATTAGATGTAGCCTATTCAGACATGAGCCAAGATTACATCAGGTATTGGAGTTTGCAGGGGATCCGTCCTATCTTTCCCAAGGTTTATCCCATAGGTGATCCAAGCTTTAGAGAGTGGACACACTAGGATATTGGAGCCACTAAGGAGGATGAGGATATTAGAGATGAGGTGGAGCACATCTCTAATAGAAATCCCATGGAGGAGGAGGAGAGAGAAGATAGAGTAGATGAGAGAGAAAAGGAGAGAGCTGAGGAGATGCCCCCAGCTGGTGATACTGATACAGATATATCGATCACTCACACATCACCACTATGATCACGATAGCCCCCATGGTCCCACATAGAGACACCACCATTGAGGCCTAGATATAGTGAGCATGAAGAGAGTAGTCACTCCATGCCCCCACCATCTATACACTTTAGTGACATCTAGGAGGGAGACCTAGGTATGAACCATGAATTTTGATTGAGTATGTGATTTGATTTGAAATAGATAGGATACTAGACTAATAAAAAAAATTTCTTTCTATAGATAGCTTAGCAGAGTGGAGAAGCTTTGTATCCAATATTCTCAAGGGTAAAATTATATCCTACTGACTACCATCTGACGAGCGAGAGTCTTTCGATGGTCACAAAGATCCTAGTAGGCATGCTAACATCTTTGTATGTATATAGAGAGAGCTGGGAATGTCCAGAGAAAGAGAGGAGAAGCTGATGGAAGAGGTACAGAGTCTCCGAGGATGTGTATAGGGTATGAGCATATCTAGGAGCCATACATGAACACACAAATCTTCATCTTCCCATCAAAGAATAGAGAGATCTAAGAGTCATTGGCCTTTAGAGAGATATAGTGATAGACATACTGATAGATAGGGCCATTGGCCACTTATGTATCAAAACTCTGAAAACTATTTTTAATGAATGAGAAACTTTCTCTACTAATTAGTTCTATGTTTGATTACTATGCTTTCATCAATATAAAACTTAATAGAAAGAAAGAAAGAAGGGAAGTGCATAAACATATTCAATATGTAATTTGTACTAAAACTACATAACCTATAAAAAAAATCTTTATAAGGAATACATAAATGCACATGAAACAAAATGAAATTAAGGATAATAACATTTGAGACACATAATATTAATGGGTTCCTTAAAAGAAACACCATCCATATCAACAAGTTTATAAGCACCTAAACCGAAGTCTTTAGTAACAACAAAAGGTCCAATCCAATTAGGGCTAAATTTTCCTTTTTCACTCGGTAAAGCATTCACATTTCATTGATTCTCATAAAGGACTAAATCACCCACCACAAATTTTCATTCAATTACCTTATGATTGTATTGTTTCTGAAGAGATTTATGATAAACGTTTATATGTTCTAATGCATGTATTCATTTTTCATCCAACATTTCTAATTCTTGTAAGCGTTTTTCATGAAAAGTATCTTTATCAATTATCCCATGAAATGAAACATGTAAAGAGGGTATTTCCAGTTCCAAAGGCATAATAGCATCAGTACCATAGACAAGGTTGTAATGAGAAGTACTTGTGGTAGTACAAACACTAGTCCTATAGGCCCATAAAGCATAAGTTAGTTGAGTATGCCAATCTTTCGCATGCTTACTAACTTTCTTTCACAAAATTTATTCAATAATTTAATTTGATGCTTCAGCTTGTCCATTAGATTGAGGCTAGTAAGGAGTTGAAAATCTACATGGAATCCTGTATTTCTCCAAGAATTTCATAACTTCTTTGTTTTTAAAAGATGTTCCATTATCCAAAATTATCATCAAAGGAATACCAAATCTTGTTATGATATTATTAAGGATGAAATCGCAAATAACTTCTGCCATTGTTGAATGAAGAGGCACAGCTTCAACCTACTTCATGAAATAATCCGTAGCAGTGAGAATGTAAGTATGTCCTTGAGAAGAAGTTGGTGAGACTTTTCCAATAAGGTCAAAACCCCAAACATTGAAAGGCCATGGAGAAACTTGATTACGAAGCTCACTAGTAGGAGCATGAATCAAATTGCTATGTTGTTTACATTGAGGACATTTCTTAACAAACATGAAAGAATCTTGTTCCATTGTTTTCCAATAATATCCCATTTGAAGTAATTTATTAACCAGGGATTTTCCCCCAAAATGTCCCCCACAAGAACCAGAATGAGCCTCTACTAAAGCTACATGAATTTCAATTCTATTGAGACATCGTAATAATAATCCTTCATAAGTGCATTTGTAAAGCCTATCTCCTAAAATGATGTACCGTGCTACAAGTTTCCTAATACAATTACACATACTCCTTGTTGTTGATTTAGGAAAAGTACCATCCTTCAAAAAATGAAAAATATGTGAATACCATTCATCTGGATGAAAATTGAAATAGTCAGAGGTAATCTTATCATAAATTGTAGGGCATTTAAGAGTTTGTATAGTAAATTGAAAGTTTTCCACATTATTCTTGAGACAAACCAAGGAAGCTGCACTGGCCATGGCATCTGCATGTCGATTATCCTTCCTAGGCAAAGTTTGAATCATATAAGAGGAGAATTTTGAAAGCACATCAAGAGCTAAATCTATATATTGTGTCATTTTTGCATTTTTAGTTTGATATCCTCCTTTAATCTATTCAACTATCAGTTGCTAATCTCCATATATATGTAAATGTTTGATATTGAGGGATGAAGTTGCTCGTAATCTAGCTATAAGAGCTTCATACTCTACAATGCTATTAGTAAAAGGAAAAGTTAGTTTATATGATAAAGGGATGGGTTTTTTTGTAGGGGGAATCAAGATGATACCCACATCAGAACCTGTCTTACATTTAGACCCATCAAAATATAATTCCAAAATATCCACTTGTTGAATAGTTAGGATATTATCATCACAAAATTCTATAGAAGTAGAACATTCATCAGAGGGAGGACAAGGAGCTTTGGCTAGATAATTTGTCAATGCTTGTCCTTTAATAGACTTATGAGAAATAAAATTAAGATCAAACTCGGTAAGAAACATTACCCATTTTTCCAATTGACCAGAGAGATCAGTTTGTGAGAAAAGATGTTTCAAAGGATCAAATTTAACAATCACATTAACTTCAGCATTTATAAGATAATGCCTGAGTTTCTGACATGCATAAACTATAGCTAGACATTGTCTTTCTAAAGATGTATATCTTATTTCATAATCAAGTAAAGTCCAACTAATGTAATATACAGGTCTTTCTTTACCATTATCATCAATTTGAGCTAACATTGCACTCACGACACATGGAGTTGCTGAAGTGTATAATTGAAATGGTTTATCAAAATTAGCAAGCTACAAGATAGGAGGATTGGCAAGATACTCCTTAAATTTCTCAAAAGTTTGTTTACACTCATCATTCTAAGAGAAAGTAGTATCCTTTCTAAGCAAGGAAGTAAAAGGGATAGTTCAGTCTGCTAAATTAGAAATAAAGTGACAAATAGCTTGTATTTTTCCTTGTAAACTTCTTAACTGAGAAATGTTCTTAGGAGGAGGCATATTAACAATATCTTCAATCTTTTTAGTATCTAGTTCAATGCCTCCCTTAGAGATTATAAATTCAAACAATTTACCAGAATCAACTCCAAAGACACATTTCTTAGGATTCAATCTCATATTATAACTTTTAATCCTTTCAAATATTTGTCATAAAATAGTAACCTGGTCTTCTCTTTTTATAGATTTTTCCAAGATATCATCCGCATAGTCTTCAAGGATCTTATGAATGTAATCATGAAAAATCAAAGTCATAGCCCATTGATAAGTTGCTCCTACATTTTTTAATCTAAAGGGCATCATGACCCAACAAAAGGTTCCCCAAGGTGTTATAAATGTAGTCTTAAATTGATCTTTAGGAGGGATAAATTTTTTGTTATATACTAAAAAACCATCCATAAAAGATAACAAGGCATGACCCATTGTTGAATCCACAATCATATCAATATTAGGTAGCGGGAAATCATCTTTCAAGGATGCCTTATTTAAATCTCTAAAATTAGTGCACATCCTTATCTTATTTTCTCCTTTTGACACAAGCACAATGTTTGAAATCCAATCTGAGTAATCGGTATAATGGATGAATCTAGAATCAAATAATTTTTCAATTTTACCTTTAACTAATAAAGCAATTCATGGATTCATCTATCAAATTTTATGTTACACAGGTTTCATATTCGGCTTTAAAACAATATTATGAGTAACAATCTTAGAATATATACTCAGCATATCTAAATATGTCCAAGCGAAGATATCCTTAAATTCAAGAAAAAGGGAAACCAACTAATCATGTTCATCTTGATTCAAACATTTCCCAATTTTTATCATACTTTCAGAGTTATTTTCATCCACTTGAATATCAATAGTTTCAATGATTAACAAATCACTTCTTATTGGAGAATCCATCAGTAAAGGAAGGGTATCTTGTTCTTCATGTTCTCCAAAAGAAGCATCAATTTTTAAACAATAAGGATTTCCTCGTTTGTGATGAAACTTAGGTAGATCCTCATAAACCCCTAAAAATTCCATTAGGGCTTCATCTTTAGGAAAAATATCCAAATAGGATTGTTGATCAAGATCAATAAGCAATGGGTTAACCAACTTCAACTGTCCATTGCAAATATGATTAACATTAGGAGGAAAATCCGACGATTGTCTATAAGGATTGAATCCTAATCCATATGTATAATCATAAACCTCATTATCCAAACATACTTGTATACCTAGCTTGTTCATATTTACCACATCCTTTCCCATTAAATCCTGATTTCTTAAGAAAATGATAACCAAGACCATATCGATCAGTCATGGCAGAAGGAGTCCAAGGAGTGGCATATCTCACAATGTCATAATAATCAGGCTTTATAGTGTCAAGAGTTTCATTAATCAAAGCAGCAAAAAAATTACTTTTTAGTTCTTCAGACAACAGAGAAGAAATAAAAATTGTTTTCTCAAATTCATTCTGTTGCTTCATGAATTCCAAATCAGAGACCTTGTACTCTCCAATAAAATAGGATTAAAATCCAATGTACCCCAATCATCCTTAGTCAAGGAAGAAGAAGAAGATGGAGCTTCTTGTTGTTGAATCTCAAGTTTTTTGATCTCAGATTGTTGTATCTCCGATTATTTTACAATCTCTTTACTAGGTTGAATAGGTTTAGAGATTTTAGCATATTCTGCATTCAAGAAAGGGTTCAGGGCATCATCCACATGTAATGCATACATTAAGTTATTATAGATGAACCTAACCTTATGATGAAGAGTAGAAGGAACTATATGCATAGTATGTAACCATGGTCTTCCTAAAAGAAAGTTATAGTTGAGAGGTCCAGGCATAACATGAATAGGAGTATTTAGAATAACTGGACCAACTTTAATAGGTAAGGTAATAATGCCCAAAGTTCTTTTCACAATATTGTCAAATCCACATATAGGAACATTATTAGGTTGAATAGTAGATAAATAAGCCTTAATTTCCTTGAGCATATCCATGCTACAAACATTATGCCCAGATCCATTATCAATTAAGGTTCTTTGAATAATACTCTGATTAATAGAGACAGCCACCATAAGAGCATCATATTGATTTTGCACCTCTAGAGAAGGTAAATCATTATCAAAAAACACAATAGGAGGTATAGAAGGCATAGTATGCATACAATCCAAAGTAGAATGAATGTTTTCTTGATTAGGAGGTGAAACAGGAAGAGTAGATAGAGCATTTTGCAATGCCTCATGATATGTCAGGGAGGTTTGAAGTAATTCCCATAAAGATATCTTAGCAGGAGTAGCACGTAATTGGTCAACTAAGTTATACTCCTTAAAGGTAGATGGATACCTAGGTGCTTGAGGAAGCATAGGTTGAGAAGGAGGTAAAGAAGCTAGAACAGTAGGCTGAGGGTTATTCCATGTGCGATAAGTATGTGAAATAGAATCAGTGTTATCAAAGAAATCCAAAGGATCTCTAGGTTTACCCTTAATTGTTATATGAGGATATCCTTTTAACGTCATCAAAGGTGTGGGATATATAATTTTAGGTTTATCAATGTTGCAAATAGTGGGACATAAAGGTAACCATGCACACACCCTATGGTAAAGGTCAATTGGAGAGGTTGTGGAGGAGAGTGAAATAGGAATTGGATTCATGGAGACCGTATTCAAAACATTTTCATCCTCACTACCATGTACCTCATTAGGGAATCTATCCTCTTGTACAATAAAAGCCTCATCAAAGTACTCAAAACAAGAAACCTACATGTTGAATACAAAGAAAGCGTGAAAATGTAAATATTTTTGTATTTTTAAAGGAATTTTGCAAAAAAAATTTTTTGAAATATCAATGCAAGAAAAAAATGTAATCTTATGCAAGATTTAAATCTAACACCATAAAAGAAAGAGTTTTCATAAATGGGTTCACCAAAATAAATAGGTGGAAAATGGAAACCTAGTAATGTACCTAACATTCAACACCTTTCATTTGAAATAGACTTGAAGTTAAAATGACATAAGTAAATCTGGAAATACTTGAAAAATAATTAGGTCAAGATACATACCTCATCATGAAACTAATTTAGAAATACCTATTTTCTGAAGTCCATGTGAGGTTTCAGGAGATTCTGCAATCAGATCTGTGATGAGAATGCTAAGACGGAGAAAACCCAAAAAAGTTTCATCTTTTTGGTAGTAGGTTGACTTTAACCCTCATAAAGGTCAAAAGCTACATTTTTATTATGAAACCCGATTCTAATTTTGTTTGCAGATCCTAGAAGTTCAGCAAAAAGGGTACTCAAATCTTTCCTCTGATTCCCGAAATAGAAACTGTAGATATCTAAAAAGGGGCATTTTTGGGGTGGCTATATAGGGTTTTGCCTTAGTCAAACCCCCATTTTGGTGATCTCCATGTCCACAAATAGCCAATTGAAATAGAATGTGTGTGTGTATGTATTGAAAGTGTTATGCCAAGATCTAATCCTCTAGATCAAAACCCTAGCATGAATATGTATGAAACAAAAATGCATAGATTTGAATGAGATAGAAAAGCATACCAAGCCCCCAAGGATAAAGTAATTCTACCAAACTCACAATGCATAATTTCTACTCCATGATTGAATGCTTCAAAGTTGATAATGGTGGATCAAGGAAGAAAGGAGCTATCTTGCTCCAAATATGTTATCACAAAGATGCTTGATGTCAACAATGGCTTGATCTTCTATATCATCCTTTTTCTATCTTGCATCTTCACCATTCTTTGCTTTCTTGAGATCTTCTTGCTCATAAAATTGACTCCTTAAGAGGACTTGATCATGATAAATGCTTGATTGTACTTGGTGAAAATGAATGCAAATGAGAGTCTTTATATAGAGGTTTCAAGGTGAGGCTCCTAGAGCAATGTGAGGACCCATAATTCAAATTTCACCATGAAGTAAGGTCCAATCACAATAACCAACTAAGGAGGGAAAATAATTAAATAAATTTCAAATCAAAACCTTTTCGTACTAGGATTCGAGAGCCCGACATTGATTTCGGGGCCCGTCGGGACCAAATTTTGAAAGAAGGGCACAAATTCTAGAGGAGGTCAGAATCAAGGTTGAGACTGACCTAGTTAGGTTTGAGCTCGATCTTGACCTAGTCAGGATCAACCTCAAATTTGACCATAGGCCTAGATCTAGTCAGAATTAGGACAAGAGGTCCTAGGGATGCCCAGATACCTAGAAATGATATCAGAATCAAACAGAATTCTAGGGATAGACATAAAATCCTATGATGATTATGATGAAGGTTAGGAGGACCTATTTCTAAGTCCTACCTAGAAAATAGAGCCATGGGAGAAGGGAAATTAAGGAGAATCCTTGGGATCCCAACCCTAATTTCACCTAGAATGAAGAAGATAAGTGCAAAATGCATCCTAAATGCAAGTCTATCATGATAAATGTACTAAAAGAGGGTGCTAAACCTATCAAGATGGAAGTGCTTCCATTTTAAGATAATAAAAGTAGATAGCTCTTTATTTCTTATTCTCATTATGTTGCACTAGCAATGCCTCTAGTGATGTATCTATAGTGGAGCCATACAATTTTAACGGCTTCCCTTGAATAGGAGGCATGAGAAATGGGGAGTTTTTCAAATATTATTTGATATGATTGAAGTTATTTTCACATTCCTCGTTCCATGTGAAGGTGACACCTTTATGCAATGTTTTTGTGAAAGGTTGTGATATATTTACTAACTAATAAATGAAATGTTTGATTGATTGTAACCTTCTTTGCAAGGTCCTCATCTGACTGATGTTCTTAGGAGGTTGTATCTCCATGATTTCTCTTACTTTAGTTGGATCTACTTCAATACCTTTCTTTAAAACAATGTACCCTAGAATTTTTCCCAAAGTGACACCAAAGGAACATTTCTTAGGATTTAGTCTGAGACTAAATTTTTACATTCTCTTTGGTATTGTACCGAAGTCATCTAGATATTGAGATCTTTTCATTAATTTAGCCAAGGTGTCATCAACATAGTCTTCCATGTTTTTATGCATCATATAGTGAAAGATAGACATCATTTCTCTTTGATATGTAGCCCTTGCATTCTCAAGACCAAATGACATGATGTTCCAACACAAAGTACCCCATGCAAAAGTGAAAGCTATCCTCTCTTGATCTTCTGGAGCTATCTTGATTTGATTGTATCTTGAGAATTCATCCATTAAAGAGTACATTTCAAAGCCCATCGTCATGTCCACTATCATATCAATATTTGGTAGTGGAAAATCATCCTTAGGGCACACTTTGTTTACATCTATGAAATCTCTGCATATTCTAATAGATTTATCTAATTTTGATACTGGAACTATGTTTGAAATCCAATCTACATAATCTATGACTTGGATAAATTCAGCTTTTAATATCTTATCGAGCTCAGCTTTGACAAGGAGTACTAGATGAGGATGTATTTTACGCAACTTTTTCTTGATTAGTTTAACTCTTGGATTGATACAGAGATGATGCATGATGAGATTAGGATCCAATCCAGACAACTATGAATATTTTCATGTAAAGTTGATCTTTTTCTTTGTTAAGAATTTAATGAATGCTTGTTTTTCTTCTTCTGATAGAGATTGTACTACACAAATGACCTGTAGTTCCTCTTGTACTTGAATTGATAGGCTGAGTTGGTTCTATCAATATTGTTGATATGTCCTATAAATGACTTAGAAGGACATCAAATATCTCATCCTTAGGTACCTCAGAGAGGTTTCCACCTTCGGATACATCTTTTGTTTTTACTATTTTAGGCTTTAAGACTACCACATAGTGGTTTTCACCCTCAGAATTCATTTTCTTTTTTTTTTATTCTTTTGACTGAGATATTTGATATTCGACTCTATCATGATGATGCTAGGTTCACTGATGCAAGTTTTCATAGGTTCTACTATGTTTAGGTAGCATGCAAGAGCATAGTCTATTTAGAAAGTATAGATGCCTTGGTTTGGCTTATTAGATGTTTGGTCAATAATATTAGGATATTGGATAGTAAGCATGTGAAAGGATTAGCTGATAGTGTTTACGCATTCAACGTTTTCATCATTTATCTAGATTCAACTCTCAAATTCAAGGATGTTATTACTACTTAAAATGTTTAGTTCATTAACTGTCTTAATGTCATCATTGGATCTTGCGTTAGTGATAAATGAATCAAACTCATGAGGTCTATCATTTCTTTCTAGAATAATTTCAAACATAGGTACGTATTGGTGAATGATATCTATGTGTTTCTCTATGATTAGCTCATCATCTTCTGGAACAATTCCCCATTCACAATCATAATATTCTTCATCAAGACCTTTAGGAAAGTCATGTATGAAATTAGGGGGGATCCCCAAAGCAAGGTTACCTTCAGAGTCTGAGTGGAATTCATATTCATGGAAGTCTATCTCAGAATCACTGTTATGTCCTAGATGTTCACCTATTGTAATAGTTACATGTTCTTCTTCTCATTTTTTTAGGATTAGTCGTTTCTTATGTTGTGAGTGTCTCTTGTGCAATAGTAGGTTCTTGTGTGTCTACCACGTTAATCCTCTTAGGGTTTTTTTCATTTTCAAGAAGATAGAAGATATGTTGGGGTATACGTTCATAAGGAAAAACATCAATTGTGTCTGAATCATAACTATTTGAGTGTGGTTTTTCTTCCTCTTGTTGAGTATTTGTTTTTGGTTCTATATATTCTAGGACATGTATAAAGATTCTACTGAGATGGAATGGTTTCTTGTGATAGCCTATGTCTATAGTATCCTTTGTCATTCTCCCATAGTGTTCAATGGCTGTGATAATTCCTTTGCCTCTTGTGCCTAGAGGTCCTTTTCCTCTGTATTTGATTTTAGATATTAGCTTGTGACCTGGTCCATATGATTTTGTAGTAATCTTAGGTATTTTAGTCCCATTTTTTAACTATCTATGATTGAGAATCATCTTTTTATAGTTAGGCTAATATAGCCTCTTCCTCATCTAATTCCTTTTTGGAAACCTACTCCATGATAAAACTCCTATCAAACATAACTTGAGGTTCTTTTTGTTAGAGTAGTCTTATGTTAGCTAATAATTAAATCATTTAATTATTAGTTTATCATACTCTAGGCTTAAGTTTCACTTAGGCGCTTTATAATTCTTTAGGGTTTTAGCCTTTATGGTTTCGTGTTTCCTTTTATAAGGATTCACTTCTTTCATTTCATTAAGGAGATTGTATTATTTTCATTTTGTTAATAGAAGCTTATTTCTGTCAAGATGATTTTCCTGTCTCTGGCCTATTGGCCGCCATAGCTTCTGCCTTCTCTTTTTGCTTCTTCTTTGTGACAGTCTTGCATGCAGGTGTTCTTGGGATGATTTGCATTTGTCAAATCTAACATGGTATCAGAGCCATCTTGCTGCTCGTTGTTCGAGTTTTATTGAAGCAGAAGGTTTTCAAGGGTTTCAGAGGTTTTTTGTGTGGATCTGGGGGGGAGCCAAAATTTGGCTCACCTTGGGCAAAAACGGACACCACCATTGTGTCCGGAAGGCCCAAGAACCCCTAAATCCATATAAAACTTGTCCATTTTGGACACAGTGGCATCTGAGGCAAAATTTTTTTGCATACCAAGGCCGTACGGCCCTGGCACGCACTCCGAGACGGCGATTTTTCAAAAAAATTATTAAATTTTTTTTCATGGGGCGGCCTCCCGGGCGCCACCCAGCGGCCACCCGGGCGCCACCCCCGCGGCCTCCGCCGAGCCGCTGGCTCCTCCGCGGCCCGCCCAGCCCCGCGGCCCGCCTAGCGCCGCCTCCCGGCTCCGCCGCCCTCCGCCTCCCGGCTCCGCCGCGCTCCGCCAGGCCCGCCCAGCCGCCGCCCGACCCGGCCGCCACCCCGGCTCCGCCGCCCCCCGCGGCCTCCGCTCCTCTGCGCCGCCCGCTCCTCTGCGCTGCCTCCGCTCCGCGGCCCCAGCTGCCTCCCGGCCCCGCTCCGCCACCGCTCCCCCAGTGGTGGGGGCCTTTTATGCAGCCCCCGCGGCCCTCTTTTGCCTAGCGGCCGGTCATATGACCGACCTGGGGCTGCGGCCCAGCCCCCGGAGCGCGCCATGCGTCCGGGGGCCTATTTTTTTTAGCCCCTGGGGCTTAAAACTTCCCTTGGTGGGTATTTTGGGTGTACCTGGGCTTTTTTCGCTCTACAGGGTGCATACGGGGGTCTTTTTCTGACTTCTTTATATCGTCGGAAAGCTCTTTCCGAGATCTTTCCGATGATGGAGGTTAGGATTTTTGGTTCCACCGTTTCAATAGTGTTTTTTGCTGTTGAAGTCTGATGTCTGTTTTTGCCTTCCGGGAGTCATATCTGGCTCATCCGGACTCCTTTTTTGGCAAACGAGATATCGTCGGAAAGCTGATTCTGTATACTATTCAGTGGCAGAGGTATTTCTTCTAGATTCTACTCTAGGTTTTCACTTCTTCGAGTTATGCAGTTTATGCCCTCTGGTGGTGTGCTTGGTTCTACAGGTCCGGGGATCTCTTCTTCTGGTTTCTTAGTGCACTCTTCTTTCTGACTTCTGAGCTTGCATGCTCTTTCTGATGTATCTTTGTTCTGTAAATGCACTGAGATAAAGTGCCTACTTCTGCATTTCTGGGATTCTTTTTCACCTGGTTCAGTTTTAGTATTCGCACTCAGTTATAAAGTGCCATGGGGGGATTCTGATGCATTTGCCACTATAGGCGCATCCACTCTTGTCAAGTGAGCGTACCTTCCATGAAATTAGCCCATGTAGACTATGTCTATGACACCGCCCTTTATCCTGTGTGTGTGCTTCTGTTGCACTGTTGGTGTTCCTGGTTCTTCTTCTGCAGTTGTTTTTGGCATCGCCTTTCAGTGTTCCTGTCACCTCTCCCAGTTCAGCATTATGGGGGGGTTCACCTGTTGGTTCTATTGCTTCCTGGTTCGATTGATCAGCTCTTCAGACACTTGTCTTCTCTACCTGGTCATGCACTTCAGTGGGGGTTCCAGCAGTATCTTCTGACAGAGTTTTCAGACATGCTTCGGAGGAGTTTCTTGCTCTCTTCTTGTTCCTTTCTCTGGGACATCTTTTCTTTTGCTTTATGTTTGGGTACCTGATCAGGCCTAGTTGCCGGGACCCATCTTTCCTACTTTCTGCAGTAGTTTAGCTTTTTTTGCTTCTCCCTAAGTTACACTTAAGGGGGGGTGTTAGAGTAGTCTTATGTTAGCTAATAATTAAATCATTTAATTATTAGTTTATCATACTCTAGGCTTAAGTTTCACTTAGGCGCTTTATAATTCTTTAGGGTTTTAGCCTTTAGGGTTTCGTGTTTCCTTTTATAAGGATTCACTTCTTTCATTTCATTAAGGAGATTGTATTATTTTCATTTTGTTAATAGAAGCTTATTTCTGTCAAGATGATTTTCCTGTCTCTGGCCTATTGGCCGCCATAGCTTCTGCCTTCTCTTTTTGCTTCTTCTTTGTGACAGTCTTGCATGCAGGTGTTCTTGGGATGATTTGCGTTTGTCAAATCTAACACTTTTGTTACAGGTCTTACTTTCTCTGAAGGTTGTGGTTTAGGAGAACCCCCTCCACTCTTCACATCAATCACACTTCTATGGTCTTCAAAGGATTCACCTAAGGGTATTCATGCCTAAGGTACTTTTATAATTTGTATTTTTTTTCTAGAAAGCCAACTTGTAAGACCTAGTCACCCTCGGTGTGGTTATAAACCATGGGTTTTTTTACTATGGTCCAAAGGAACTTTTAGCTATTTTTTTTTTTAATTTTAATGTTTGAGTGATAATTGGGATCATTAGGATCTATGGCTTAGGCCTATAGGATCTTTAGGAGCAAGAATGTAATATTTTGCAAAAGTTGCAAAATATGAGAAATGTTTCTAGGCAAATTATTTGAAGAGTTGCTACCGAATTGTAAAACCACCTCCCAATAGTCATAACCTTTGATGCAGACCAAGGTAGGGAGGATCCAATTAAGGACAATCCAACCTTGTAGCTTCAGAACAACACAACAAAATAACACAACACAACAATTATTTCAAATCAAATTTCCATTAACATGCCCAGCTGTAAGGCCTTTCGGGTTAGCACCAATTACAATCAAAAACAATTGAAAGATCATCAAGATCCAATACAACTCTAGCTAGTTCAGTCCTAAAAACTATCAGCAACTGATGGAAACCCTAAGGTAGCTCTAAACTTGACTTCGCAAGCCTCCAATAAATCTCCTTGTTTCCAAGAATGCAAACCACTAGCTCTTCTATTACGAACTATCAGATAACAATCTGATTTGAAAGATCTCATAGGATCTTTTCCACAACTTCACTTATCTAGTTCTCCTAGATCTTCTTTTATGATCCTTTAAGTCATGTCTAAAAACATCTACCCAAACACCCCTTGAATACTAATCATCAGCCACAAGTCAGCTGGATGCAACCCTTAACTCCTACAAACAAATATTAAATACAATACAAGTCAGCATCAAAATAGCCTTAAAAATATTTAATTCAACTTGTCAGCCTATAATAATAGCTACCAACAATAAATGTAGCAAGTCGGCCCAACAAATCACACATAACTCTAGTCGGTAAACTAGAACTACTGAGTGCTAGAGAAACAACTGAGCACCAATGAAACAACTGACCATGCTAAGCAACATTGAGCAACATTGGCATTATCAAGCACTAGTTCCACCAAGCACTAGAGGTTCCACCAAGTTCCTTTAGTGAGCAAGCTTCCTATAATAATTGAGACCATCGATTAAGGCTATAACTGAGTAACACCGACCAAAATAGAAAACAACCATGCATATTCACCAAGGACCAAGAATTCCCCTCCATTAGACACCCCAGGTTCAAAAAGATGTTCATATGTGAGAAGAAAATCTTCCAGGATTCAACACATAAATCCCATACTAGTTCTTCACATATAAGTCCTCCATCTTCTCACTTTGCATACTCTTCCAGTTTAGTTTCCTCTATCTTTTCAAGTCTTTTCTTGACAACACACATGCTTGTTCTCCAAATTGATCATTCATTTTATCAGGATGCACCAAGTCAACTCAGCTACCAATACTCAAGCTTCTCCTACTAAGCATTGTATCTAGCGAAGGCATCAGGGAAAGCTTCCTGTCATCCTTCTCAATAGTAAACACATTCTTCACACAATCATACATAGCACTACAATCAAATTGCCAAGGTCTACCAAGAAATGTATGACAACTATTCATCTCCACAATATCACATAGCACAAGATCCTTATACTAGCCAATTTGAACATCAACAAAGCATTGTTCTCTAACTTGAAGAGCATGATCATCTTGCAACCAGCCTATCCTATAAGGACAAGGATGCTTCATTCTATTCAGACTAGGTTTATGAACCATGTCCTCAGCTAAATGGTTATAAGTACTACCACTATCAACAATAACATCACAGAGTTTACCTCTATACTTGCATTGGGTCCTAAAAAAGTTACTCCTCTAACAAGGCTCCTCCTTTGTATGGAGCAATGTTTGTCAAAGTAGCAAGTTCTTAGATTTAGGTTCATTCTAAATGTTCTCATTCACCATAAAATTTCATTGGTCACCAAGATTCTTCTATGTACACTCAAAATAATGATGTCCTTCCTCTCCATAGTTATATAAAGTACCCTTAAAGATAACTTTACCTATCTTCTTTGGTTCCATAGGTTTCTATTCATCTTCTGCATCAGTTGGTTTATCCTTCATTGAGTGATCAATCTTCTCCTTCCCTCAGGGATTACTATGTTGTTTCCTCTTCAACTTATCTTCTACCTTCAGAGCATACTGATAAGCATCTTCAATAGAATCAATCTTCAGCATACTAAGCTCATCTTGAATATTGAATCTCAGACCATTTACATATCGAGCTACCGTTTCCTTACCAAGTTCTTTGTGGCCAGACTGAATAGTAAGTTTTTAGAACTCCTCAGTATAATCTTCAACAAAAAAATCCTTCTACTTCAGATTCTACAACTTCTTAAACAAGTTGAGCTCATAGTCAATAGGTATGAACTTAGCTTTCAATTTAGTCACCATCAACCTCCACTGATTGATCTTCATTTCACCTTCATCTTCTCTATCTCTTTGTAATTCTTTCCACCAAAGAGCAGCATGTCCTTTCAACTTAGTCTATGCCAATCTCACCTGAAGAGGATCTTCAATTTCTTCTAGCTCAAATAAATCTTAAATTTCACCAATCTAATTAATTAAGTTCTCAGGTTTCAAGGTACCAGAGAAAGAATAAACTTCTATTCAATAACTATTACTTAATTGAGCTCTAGATCTATGCAACTAAGCAGTTTTGTCTTCACCAGATCTATCCCTCTAGTCATCACCACTAGATCCAATAGCTTCAAAATCTTTAGTAGCTTCCTCATAACCATCCTTAGTACCAAAATTCTAAGGTACACTAGTAACATCCCTCATGATCTCAATGACCATGTCATTCTTCATTAGTTTCATCTGAAATCTGATTTCACCTTCTTTATAATACTATATTCCATAGTATCATAGAGATCAATAATTACTCTAGGGTCTAATCCTCTCAGAGGCATCCTTAAAGATTAAGAGAAACCCTCTCAAAAAAACCCTACACTGACCACCTTGTGACAATCTCCAAGTTGCTTGCAAGTCAGATCGCAATCTATACCTCACACAAACAACTCGGACAAGATTTCACAAATTCAGTGAGATGAATTTGCAACTCAGATCATATGATCTCTTCACCAACAAGATCAAATTCATAGGATCATCCTTCACAAGATCGATATTTTCTCCACAAGATTAACTTAGCTTTGATACCACCTGACGTAGACCAAGGCAGAGAGGATCCAATTAAGGACAATCCAACCTTCCAACTTTAGAACAACACAACAGAGTAACACAATGCAACAATTGTTTCAAATCAAATTTCCATTAACATGCTCGACTATAAGGCCTTCTAGGTTAGGGCCAATTACAATCAGAAATTTTTTTCTAAGATCATCAAGATCTAATGCAACTCTAGCTAGTTTAGTCCTAAAAACTATCTGCCACTGATGGAAACCCTAAGATAGATCTAAACTTGAGCTCGCAAGCTTCCAAGCAATCTCCTTGTCTCCAAGTATGCAAACCACTAGCTCTGCTATTACAAACTATTAGATAACAATCTAATCTTCAAGATCTTGCAAGATCTTTTCCACAACTTCACTTATCTAGTTCTCCTAGATCTACTTTTATGATCCTCTAAGTCATGTCCTAAAACATCTACCCATATACCCCTTAAATACTAATCATCAGCCACAAGTTGGCTGGATGCAACCCTTAACTCCTATAGAAAATATTAAATGTAATACAAGTCAGCATCCAAATAGGCTTACAAACATTTAATTCAACATGTAACAATAGCTACCAACAATAAATACACCAAGTTACCCCAACAAATCACATCCAATAGGTAAACTAGAACTACCCAACACCAGAGAAACAACTGAGCACCAGTGAAACAACCAACCACACTAAGAAACATTGAGCAATGCAGACATTACTGATCACTAGTTCCACTAGGCACTAGAGGTTCCACTGAGTTCCTTCAACAATCGATCTTCCTACAATAACTGAGACTATCTGTTAAGGATGCAACTGAGTAACACTCACCAAAATAGAAAACCACATGTAGATTCACCGAGGACCAAGAATACCCCTGCATCAGCCTTTGAAAAATAGTTTGATCCATTAGGGAACTTCTTCAAATATCCCTTATAGGTAGTTGGAAGAAGAGGAGTGATGGTGGAAAGTGAGAAACTTATGTAATTTTGCATTCAATCAATAAAATAAATCCCTATTTTTCTCTACATTTTGGACTGTGAAACAATATGGGTATGGAATGGTACAGACATGAGAAGGAAGAAATTGTTCAATCTAACATATGACATGTATTAGGACTCCAATGTGCTTGATCTGAATTCATTTGAACATTGGAGTCTAGAGTTTGAAGATTTTGTGTTTAGGGTTTTTCAAGAAACCTTCCTGAACTAGGGTTTCAAGTAATAATGCGCTAACTTGTTTTTCCCTTATGGGATTCCCATGAAAAGTGGGGAAATGAAAGTAGGGTCAATTTACTCTAAGTCCTTAGAAGTTTTGGAGAAAGGGGTTTTCCTTGAGAAATATGTTTGCAGACTCTAGATCGAGCATCTCTATGTGCTTGGCGTACTAAATGGAAGAGTGAAGTGATAGCAGAACTTCAGGGGTGGTTAAATGCAATCTGATAGTGGATTGTTATCTCTTGAGGCTCACTAGTATCAGTGCAACAAGTGGTTTTCCTTGGATAATTGACTGGTGAGTTTTTCCTTAAGTTAACAAGTCAATTTGCCCGATTAGGACTAGTGGGTCAAGAGTCGTTTGACATAGTCTGAGTTGTTTGAGATCTTGTGATCAGGAGGCTAGACTCAACACGGAAGAGGGTATCCAAATATGAAATTTATTTTGTAGTCTCTTTGTAATAATTTTGAACTAAGTCTGTAGAACCCTATTCAAAAGGCTACAAGATGACAAACTTAAACTGAGCACAGATTATACCAAAAACTGGTAAGTTGTGGTAATCATTCACATAGGAGGCATATAGGAAGTATGGAGCCTTTCCATCCCCTTTTCCAATACCAAGGTTCCCATTTCAAATTTGAATTAGTCAGGACACTTCACAATAGGATTACCAAGCATCTGTAATCTACTTGGTGAAGTTACCGAGCCACTCAGTTATCAAATAAACTGAGCACTAACTGAATGCAGTTGGGGGAGTAAAGCTAGAAAAAGACACTAAACCCTCGTGTGAGGATAGTGTATTTGTGGTTGTTATAGCATATTCTAAAGGTGTAGAGAAATCTCCTAAGTACACTTTGGGTTCAGAGAAACACCAAAGGTCTCACCATTTACTGAGCTTCCTAAATAGGGGAGAGCTTTGCATCAAGTGGTATTAGAGCATCTAAGATCCTTAAGGGAAATATATACTAGCATGGTGGAAGGAGAAGATGAAGGAGGATTTTCATCAAGAATGACCAATGCAAAGATAGTAAGATACCTAAGAGAGAAAAGGACACAACATGATGATCGAAGAGACACTGAGATGCAGAAGATGAGGCAAGAAATAGATAGGCTTAGGGAAGACTTTCATAAGAGAGGTAGTGGAAACTCTGATGATGTCAAAGAAGGGAGTGATGAAGAAACCCTTAAGCAAGAGGAAGAAGAATGTCCTGTAGATCAGAGACTAATTATGAAGACTCTAAAATCTATGGAGAGGAGAACCATGGATGCCAAGCTTGAGCTGCCTACATACAATGGGAAGATGGATCCAAATGCTACAATGGATTGGGTGGATGTCTTGAATAGTTTCTTTGATTGTGAAGACATCCCTGAGAATTAGAGGGTGAAGATTGCTAAGTCAAATCTCAAAGGCTCTACACTTACATGGTGGAACTTCACTCAAGATGATAGGGTGAAGAATGGAAAGAATCCAGTCACCACTTGGAAGAATATGGTGGCCTAAATTAGGGAACCTTATGGAAGTTCAAATTCATAAAAGAAGAATGAGTTTAAGACAAAAAGAGATGGACATGTCTAGCTATACCGAAGAATTTCAGATATTGGTAATGAAATCTAAGCTTTCTGAACCAGAATGTGTAAATATTTCTTAGTATATGCAAGGCCTAAGGGTCTCAATTCAAGATTAACTTATTTTGACAAGCCCTACCATAGTGAACCAATGCTATCAATTGGCATTGAAAGTTGAAGAAAAGTTAAGGAGGAATGAATAGAGTGGTAGAGGAAATTTTGGAGGAAGAGGAAAAAACAATAGACCACAAGGAGAATCCAATAAGGAGAACATCCAAGGAGAAAGTAGTTCAAGAGGTGTATACAAAGGTAGAAGAGGAAACAAAAGGGTAGAAATGGAGGAAGGAACAATGGACAAATCGAATGTTATAACTGCAATTAGACATGGCACTACACCAATAGATGTCTAGACAGAGACAAGCAGAATAACCAAGGTGAAAGAAGACCCCACCTAGTGAAAGAAGATGATGTTGATAGTGTAAGAGACTATACTAGAGAAGATGGAGTAAACCTCATGATGAAGAGGACTTTGATCCAGGCACCTATTAGAATAATTGAGAGGGGCATGAATCAATTATCTAGTGTCCCAAATCAAAATGTATAATCCAAAACAAATTCTTCAACTTCTGCTACTCGGTAAACATAAAATAATTTCACTATCTGTGTTCTTAGTGATTATCAGTCTAAAACTTATAGTAGTTACTAATCAAATCTAACATGTAATATGCAAAGTATGATAGCAAGAAAATATCACAATCAACACATAACACAAGATATTTAACGTGGAAACCCTATGAAGGGAAAAACCACCTGGGACTGACAACCACAAATTGTTCACTCTTCTAAAGTGAGGTCGGTGAAGATCCAGCCTTGTTAAAGGTTACAAACACACTATTAGGTGTGACCTTGTTAGAGGATTTTAGACCAGAAGTTATCATCCAAACAACAATCACTCTGGGGTTGATAGGATAACAATGTTCACTCTATGAATGAAACATCAAAAAGACTTTCATAGTCCATTCGGTTAAGAGATTTGACTGTGTACAATGGTTAAATATGTAACAATAGATGATCTACCTCAAAACAGCATGAATTGCAATTTACAAATCAATGTTCAGCTCATTCAATTTTTTTTGATCAATATATCACTTTAGATTCAATCTTATATCAACTTACTGTCCATTGGTAATTACTCTCTATAGCTTGTTAATTGTTCTACTGCTCGGTTCTTATTAACTAGTATGATTAGAATGCATGAAAAATCCTTCACACGATAATTCTATAGTATCTTCTTCTTCTAGCATCTTTCGACAATGAAACCAATGTCTCTTATATAGATGAGTAAATCATTTTCATTTTGTCGATCAGATTTTGCTGCTTAATCATATTCATAGATTTTTTTGCTTTAACCATCTTTGGTTGATGTGTCAGTAACATGTTTCAATCTACTCCATTAGGTCTTTCTTGAATTATGTTAGCCATTGATCTTCATAACAAACCTTATCTGTTACCTCAATTTCATACATTTTCGAGCTCATCACTTTATCGACTAAACTAATCATTTAATTCCTTTTTGTTATGCTCGGTTAACAAAGAAATATGTCAGTGAACACAAGCTCAATTAACACTACACTTGGTATACACTACACTCCATCGGTGTATACTAGAATGCTTCATTTACCGACAACACTGCTTTGTGTCTTTCAGCTCTATTCTTCATCATAGATGAATGCAACATAATAAAGTCAATTTCATCAAGTCATAGACTCATTAACAAGTTACTTAGTGTATTCCTTATCATCATATGATATACACATCTTCATATTTTAGATATTTCTATTCTTCATCTCTTTCACCTTTCTTCAAATGTGTCGGTATAGTGACTTACAAGATAAGTTCTGTCAAGCTAGTTGACATCAATAACAACATAATACTGATTTAATCATCTTGCATATCTAATCATCAACTCCTTAGTAATCTTAAATTATAGATTCTTCATTCAAGTTCTAAATCACTTGTAGTTCATCAATCTCTCCCTTTGGCATTGATGGAAACTCAAGTAATATGAAGTGTACTATACACATACCAAACATGTATTCTACAACTCTGTGATCAAATGCTATGTTGTGTAAGCTCTCCCTAGCTTAATATGTTTAATCACTACATTACTAAAAAACATTATAACATACAGCTTTGTCATTCTCTCCCTTAGGTAGTTCTCATCGGTGCATATCTCTCCCTTTCCTTTGCATATTATTTATCGCTCCCTTTGACAACAATGCCAAATAAATAAATAAATAATTAGCTCTATAGTAGCCAAGTAAATATTTTTTGTCCAATATAGTCTTTGTATCTTTGTATACTGATATCCCAATCTGTTTAAATTCTTCAAACTTAATCACAACCTTGAACATTATCCAAAGTGTGAACTATGCTGCATCAACATGTGTGATCTTCTGATAAGTGTAAGGCAGATACAACATCTAGATCACATTAGTGACTGATAGATAGGGGACGGACGCCAATTCTAGTCCTGAATTATTCAAATGTGTCCTTCGGTAGAGGCTTTGTAAAGATATCTGCAAGTTGTTCTTTAGATGTAAATTCTAACTTCACTTCCTTCTCTTGCACTTGTTCTCTTAAGTAATGATACTTAATTGATATATACTTTGTCTTAGAGTGCATCACTGGATTCTTTGAAATATTAATAGAACTTGTGTTGTCATAATATATAATCACTGGGTCAGTGATTACCTCATTCATTCCTTCCAACACTTGCTTGATATATGTAATGTTTGAGAAATTAGTAGAAGTAGTAACATACTCTGATTTAGCTATAGACTAAGAAATACAAGCCTGCTTTTTACTTGTCAAATTTAAAAGTCTTTCACCAAAGAAAAATGCTCCTCTAGTGGTTCTTTTTCTATCATCCACATTTCCAGCCCAATCAACGTCGGTATAAACCTTTAATTCAAACTTACCTTCCTTAGGATACAATAATCCATAATCCTCTATCTTTTTCAAGTATCTTAAGATCCTTTTAGTAGCAATCATGTGTGATTCTCTAGGATTAGCAAAATATCTAGCAACAATTCCCATAGCATGTGCTATATCTGGTCTACTATGAACTACATACATTAGTTTACCAATCATGGACCAGTAAGGTGTCTGGTTTAACTTTGTAGTTTCATCTTCCTTTGTCAATTTACTTCCAATAGCCATCGATGTTCCCATAGGTTTACCATCTTCTATGCCAAATGTCTTCAAGACTTCCTTTATGTACTTAGACTATGAGATAAATATCCCATCACTTTGCTGAATCACTTGTAGTCCTAGAAAGAATTTAATCTCTTTGAACATAGACATCTCAAAATCTTTTCTCATCTCATCAGAAAAAGATTTACATACATGATCTTGACCTCTAAAAATAATATCATCAACAAATATCTCAGCAATAATAATAGTGTCATTAGTATCACCTTTCATGTACAAATTATTGTTTTCACTAGTTCTTATAAATCCAATACTTAACAAGTAAGTATGTAGTCTTTCATACCATGCTCTCAGTGCTTGCTTCAAACTATATAAAGCTTTGTGTAATCTACATACCATTTCTCTATTTTCTGGATCAATGAATCCTTCAGGTTGTTCTATGTAGACCTCTTCTTCAAGTATACCATTCAGAAATGTTGACTTCACATCCATTTGATAAACTTTAAATTTCTTGTATGCAGCATATGCAAGTAGCATTCTAACTCCTTCCAATCTAGCAATGGGTGCAAATATCTCACCATAGTCAATGCCTTCTTCCTATGCATATCCATTCCATACCATTCTAGCTTTATTTCTTGTAACTTCACAATTTTCTTTCAGCTTGTTCCTGAATATCCATTTAGTACCGATAACATTCTTGTCCTTTGGTCAGGGTACTAAGCTCCAGGTTTTGTTTTTCTCTATTTTCTCTATTTCCTTTTTCATTGCATTAACCCATTCTTCATTTTCTAATGCAACTTTCACATTTTTTGGTTCAAATTCACAAACTAAACATGTACCTTGTCTTTATTTGCTTCTTATCTGCATGCCAGCTTGTCTGTCTCCAATAATTTGTGTCTCAAGATGATGTCTTCTGACAAAACTAGCCAGTACTTGGTTTCTTCTTTCTTGTTCATCCTATTCAGGTTCATGTGCTTTCTTGGTAGCTCCATCTTGTTCATCGGTTTCCCTTTCCTGTTCCTCAGGGTTATTTTCCTATTGACCGGTTATCATAGGTTGTGACTTCAGTAGATAATCAAGATGTTCAATGTAAGTGAATCTACCATAGTCTTCCAGTTCTCTTCTACTATCTTCTATGTTTTTGTCATCAAACTCATCAACACAGAAATTAGTACTTTCAATTATCTTATTTTTAACCTTATTCAGACATTTGTATGTTTTACTCTTAGTAGAATATCCCAAGAATATTCCTTCATCACCTTTAGAATCAAATTTTGAATTTCTCTCATCTTTCAGAATAAAACATTTTCTTCCAAAAATTCTTAAATAACTTACAGTAGGCTTGTGTCCAAACCATAGCTCATAAGGTGTTTGGTTGGTGTCCTTCTTCAGTTGTACTCGGTTAAGCACATATATAGCTGTACTGACAGCTTCTCTCCAATATGTCTAGCAAATATTCTTTTTTAGCATCAGTGTTCTAGGAGAATCAATTATTGACCTATTCCTTCTTTCAGCAATCCCATTCTATTGAGGTGTCCTCGGTGCAGAGACCTAGCTCTTAATACCATGCTCATTATAGAAATTAGTAAATTCATTAGAGATAAATTCACCTCCTCTATCAGATCTTAAGAATTTTAATTATTTTCCAGTCTCTTTTTCTACCTTTGCCTTATACAACTTGAACATCTTAAATGCTTCAAATTTCTCTTTCAAGAACATAATAGTCATTGGTCTAGTCTAGTCATCAATAAAAAGAATAAAATATCTATCACCATAATAGCTCTGAGTTCTCATAGGACCACATAGGTTGTTATGAACTAACTCAAATATCTTCTTTTTTGAGTAGTCTTTTCTCTTAAAACTAGACTTAGTCATCTTACCTTTTCGACATTCATGGCACATAGCATGATCCTATTTTGACAAGTTAGGAAACCCTCTAACTCTTTTCTTCTTACTAATCTAGATCATGTTATCAAAGTTTACATGGTATAAACTTTTATGCCACAACCATGCATCTTCATCCTTTATTAATAAACAAGAAGACTGATCAATATCAAGATAAAATAGATTACCTCTGGATTGTGTACTAGTTCTGACAAGTCTTCCTCCATCATCATAGATTTTTACCTTTGTGCTCTCAAAAGCAAGTCGATGGCCTGAGTTATTCAGCTGTGAGACACTTAACAAATTATAGTTCAGTCCATCTACCCAATATGCATTTTCACATTTTATTCTATCATTAATCATCAGTGAACCTTTACCTCTTACCATACAAGGTGCATCATTTCCCATCCTAATAGATCCTCCATCATATTCATCAAGTAGATCAAATTTATCTATATCACCAGTCATATGATGTGTACAACCACTATCTATGATCCATGTATCATTCCTGCTTACTTTAGAGATCAGTGTTATTTCTTCATGTTTCTCTTCTTCCTTTGAGTCATCTTTCATAGCAACAAATACTACTTCTACATCATCATCAGTATCAGATTTAGATTCAAATTATTTGGCTATGTAACATACCTTTTTCCCTTTGTCATAGCTATCTCAGTTATCTCTATTTTTGTTTCAGTAGCCTCTATTGACTCTTCTCCCATAGCTTCCTTTGGATTGGTCTTTGGATCTATCATCACCTTTCTTATTCAGACATCTAGCTGTGATGTGGCCAACTTCTTTACAATTAAAACATGGTAAAGGTAGCTTGCCTCTATAACTTCCTTTACCTTTGGGAAATCTTCTGGCCATAAGAGCTTCAAGCTCATTAAGTTCTTCATTGGTATCACTATCACTATCATTATTCTGACTATTCTTGCTACTAGATTTACCAATCTTAAAAGAAGTCATGAAAGAGGATTCAATAGAAGGTACAACACTATTGTCAAAGTTATTCAATTCAAAGGTTGTAAGCTTACTAATCAGTGTTTCAAGAGTGGGGTTCGATGTAGCTCTTGTTTCATGAATTGTAGAGATCCTGATTGTATAAACTGGCAGTAAAGTTCTAAGAATCTTGCTTATCATTGTTTCATCCTTAATAACTCCATCTAATGCTCTAATAGCATGTACTACCTCTTTTAGTCTATTTGTGTATTGCACAATGTTCTCACCTTCTTTCATCTTCATATCATCAAAATGACCTCTTAAGCTTTCTGCTCTGGCTGTTTTAACATTCAAATGTCCACTGTATATTAGAGTCAATTTATCCAACATGGCTTTGGCAGTTATGCATCCCTTAATGTCTTTGAATTTGGCATCATTACAGGCCGCAACAAGTTCCATCATAGTAATGTTGTGTTCATGCATGTCTTTTAGTTGATCAAGTGTCAGGGACCTAGTGTCAGTTCAATGTAGCTATTATTCATCAGTTCTAGTGCTGAGTTCCCAATTCAAGATATGTGCAACATCATCTAGCTTTGCCATACTGTGAAGTTCTCTTTGTTAATCTTTGGCACTTCCCTCTTATACATCTTGAGACCATTGTACTGGAGTCCTTAAAACTCTATTCTAAGCAACCACAAATCTGATACAAATTGTTAGAATAACTAAGAGGTGGGTGAATCAGTTATCCAGTGTCCCAAATCAAAATATATAATCCAAAACAAATTCTTCAACTTTTTCTACTCGATAAACATAAAATACTTTCACTGTTTGTGTTCTTACCGATTATTAGTCTAAAATTTATAGTAGTTACCGATCAAATCTAACATGTAATATGAAAAGTATGATAACAAGAAAATATCACAATCAACACATAACATAAGAGATTTAACATGGAAACCCTATGAAGGGAAAAACCACCTGGGACTGGCAACCCAAAAATGTTCACTCTTCTGAAGTGAGGTCAGTGAAGACCCAACCTTGTTAAACATTACAAACACATTGTTAGGTGTGACCTTGTTAGAGGATTTTAGACCAGAAGTTATCATCCAACCAATAGTCACTCTGGGGTTGATAGGATAACAATGTTCCCTCTATGAATGAAACATCAAAAAGACTTTCATAGTCCGCTCGGTTAAGAGATTTGACTATGTACAATGGTTAAATATGTAACAATAGATGATCTGCCTTGAGACAACTTCAATTATAGTTTACAGATCAATGTTCAGCTCATTCAAATCTTTCTGATCAATATATTACTTTAGATTCAATCTTATATCAACTTATTATCTATCGGTAATTACTCTATGTAGCTCAATAATTGATCTATAGCTCAGTTCTTATTAACTAGTATGATCAGAATGCATGAAAACTCCACACGATAATTCTGTAGTATCTTCTTCTTTCGGTGTCTTTCGACAATGAAACCAATGTCTCTTATATAGATGAGTAAATCATTTTCTTTTTGTCCATCATATTTTTTTTCTTTAACCTTCTTCAATTAATGTGTCAGTAACACGTTTCAATCTGCTCCATTAGATCTTTCTTAAATTATGCTAGCCATCGATCTTCATATCAAACCTTATCTGTTACCTCAATTTCATACATTTTCTAGGTCATCACTTTATCAGCTAAATTGATCATTTAATTCCTTTTTTTTTTCTTGGTTAACAAAGAAATGCATTGGTGAACACAAGCTCGGTTAACACTACACTTGGTATACACTACACTCTGTCGGTGTATACTGGAATGCTTCATTTACCGACATCATTGCTTTGTGTCTTTCAGCTCTATTCTTTATCATAGATGAATGTAACATAATAAAGTTAATTTCATCAAGTCATAGACTCATAAAAAATTTACTTAGTGTATTCCTTATCCTCATCTAATATATACATCTTCCTCATGTAGATATTTATGTTGTTCATCTCTTTCAATTTACTTCAGATGTGTCGGTATAGTAACTTATAAGATAAGTACTGTTAAGCTAGTTGACATCAATGCCAACATAATACTAATTTAATCATCTTGTATATCTAATCAAAAAATCCTTAGTAATCTTAAATTATAGATTCTTCATTCAGGTTCTAAATTAGTTGTAGTTCATCAGCACCCATTCTGGTTGAACCTCCTCAAAGGAAAAGTCTTTTCAAAACCAACTGCAAGAGCCATGAAAACGTATGCAAGTTATTAATTGATTCTGGTTCTATTGAAAATCTTGTATCTATAGAAATGGTAGATAAATTAAAATTGGAAAAGATACTCCACCCAAACCCATCCCATGTATCTTGGTTGACAAAAGGGCAGTAGACCCTCATAAATGAACAATCTTGGGTATATTTCTTTATTAAAGACTATAAGGATAGATTCCTTTGTGATGTTGTAGCTATGGATGTATGTCACCTTTTTTTATAACATCCATGGAAGTATGATCCACAGGCTAAACATGATGGAGTCACAAACAAATACCAAATTACTCAAAATGGTCACAAATACAACCTACTCCCTCTTCCAGATCCTCAACAAGGAAAACCAAAAGAATAGTTAGTCATGCTTGTAGGAGAATAAGAGATGATAAGCACTATTCAATATTCTGAGGTATGATATACCCTCATCCTTAAACCAAAGGAGAAGACAGTGCACAATGAAGTACCAAAAGAAGTAGATAGTCTAGTGCAAAAATACAAAGGAATAGTTGTAGGAAACACACCAAATGAACTCCCACCATTGGGGGACATCTGTCACCAAATATATTTCATCCTAGGTGCTTCCCTACCCAATAAGGCTGCTTATAAACTCACTCCTAATCAGAACGTTAAAGTCACTAGACAAATCAATGAATTGTTGACAAAAGGACTCATACAAAAGAGTCTCAGGCCTTGTGCAGTCCTGAGTGTTTTGGCCCTTAAAAAGGATGGAAAATGGAGACCATGCAATGACTCTAGGGAAATAAAAAAATAACAATCAGATATAGATTCCCCATACCCAAGATTGAGGTTCTATTAGACCAACTTGGAGAAGCATGTTATTTCTCTAAAATTGACCTTAAATCTAGTTACCATCAGATTTAAGAATAAGGTTGGGAGATGAGTGAAAGACTACATTTAAAACAATAGAAGGATTATATGAATGGCTTGTGATGTCATTTGGCCTGAGCAATGCTCCTAGAACCTTCATGAGATTAATGAATGAAGTGATTCAATAATTCATAGTAAAGTTTGTGGTGGTCTATTTAAATGACATCCTAATCTTTAGTGGAACTATGGAAGACCACATCAAACACTTGGAACAAGTACTCCAAAGACTACAAGAGAAGAAATTGTCTATCAACTTAGAAAGATGTAAATTCATGCAACAAGAGTTGATATTCTTGGGTTGTGTTATCTCAAAGGGCACATTGAAATTGGATCCTTAAAAGGTAGAAGCTATCATTAATTGGCCCATACCAAAGACTCTAGGATAAGTCAAGAGCTTTCATGGATTGAAAACCTTTTATAGAAATTTTATCAAAAACTTCAGTCACATTTGTGCACCTTTACTTGATACCATCAAGGGTGGTAGAAAAGAAAAATTCTAGTGGACAACACAAGAAGATGAAGATTTCATGTATTTGAAGGAGAGAGTAGCACAATACCCCATTTTGGCACTACCTACCTTTGACAAATTGTTCATAGTGGAGACCAATGCTAGCAATCTGGCTATAGGTGCAGTCCTCAGTTAGGATGGAAGACTGGTGGGTTTCTTCTCTAATAAACTATATTGAGAAAAGAAGAAATATAGTACATATGACTTGGAACTTTATGCTATGGTTCAAGCCCTCAAGAAATGGAGGCACTACTTTCTTCCCAAGGAATTTATTGTCTTTACAGATAATCATGCTTTAAGTTTTCTGAATAGTTAAGATAAACCAAGCTGCACGCACATGAAATGGGTTGAACAACTCCAAGCATTCACATTTTCAATTAAGAAAAAGAAAGGAACTTCAAATAAAGTGGTAGATGCTCTCAGTAGAAGAGTGATTTTGGTTGAAGAAGAGTAGGTACAAAGTATAGGAATTGATGCCCTCAAGAACCTATACAAAGATGATTCAGACTTTGGTGATATTTACAAGGTTTGTTCTACTCTATCAGATGTATATAATATTGTTTATTCATAATATTTATCGCAGAATGGCCTTTTGTTCAAAGGAGGTCAACTCAGTATTTCTAAATGCTCCATGAGAGAAAATCTTATCAGATAAAAACATTGTGGCACACTAGGAGGTCATTTTGGCATAGATAAAACACTTGAACTGTTAAAGAGAAACTATCATTAGCCTTGGTTACCAACTGATGTTAGAAAGTTTGTTGAATCATGCACTATTTGTCAAAGGGATAAATGACTTAGGACCAATCAGGGTCTTTTTCAACCACTTCCTATTCCAACAAAGCCATGGGATAGTGTGACTGTGGATTTTGTCTTAGGACTTTCGAGAACTAAATAAGGATTTGACAGTATCTTTATCATAGTTGACACACTTTGTTCCTTGTAAAGTTTCTAATGATGCTTCACATACTGCTAACTTGTTTTTTAAAGAATTTGTTAGAATTCATGGATTAACAACATCCATTATCTTAGACAAAGATGTGAAATTCCAAGGGCACTTTTGGAGAACCCTTTGGAAAAAGTTGGGTACAAACTTGTCATTCAGCTCTGCATACCATCCTCAGACAGATGGGAAGACTAAAGTGGTAAATAGATCATTAGAAAACCTTCTAAGGTGTCCAAAAAAAATATGGATAGACTTGGGATGCTATCCTTCCTCAAGAAGAATTTTCTTTTAATGATTTAGTAAACCGGTCAATAGGGAAGACATCATTCCAAGTGAATTATGGACTCCATCCAAGAGGACTTATGGAACTAAGAGATTTACTGACTAACTTTAAAGTTAGTGCACAGGGAGAAGAATTGTCTGCATGGATCAAACAGATTCATGATCAAGTCCAAGATACATTGAGTTAGAATACTACAAAGTACAAAGAACAAGCATATAAGAAGAAAAGATATGTTACTTTCAAAGAAGGAGATCAAGTATGAGCATACCTGAATAAGGCAAGGCTACCTAGGGAACACACAAAATTGTAGTTGGGGAAGATCGGTCCCTATAAAATACTTCATAAATTTTGGGATAATGCTTATGAAATTTCTTTTCCCCCTACTATTTCTATTTCTCCTATCTTTAACATTTGTGATCTCACTCCTTTTAAGGGTGATGGAGGATCTAATGACACTTTGCAGGATATTGAAGACACATAGGAAGAATGGATAAAGGACTTGCCACCAAGCCAACCTCTATAGTTGGAAAAGATTCTTGACTCCAAATGGTTAAGAAAACTAGGAAGAAGACCTACATAGATTACTTGGTAAAATGGAAGGGGTTCCCTGACATTGATGCTACATGGATGAGTGAAGAGTGTGTTAACAAGCATGGAACCTCGGTTCACAAGCTTATCTCAAGTGGGAGTTGAGTTTTCAAAACCTAGGAGTATGGTAAAGGAGCACCCCCTACACTTTTCACATCAATCACACTTCTATGGTCTTCAAAGGATTCACCTAAGGGTATTCATGCCTAGCAGACTTTTATAATTTGTAAATTTTATCTAGCAAGTGAACTTGTAAGACCTAGTCACCCTTGGTGTGGTTATAAACCATGGGTTTTTAACTATGGTCCAAAGGACCTTTTAGGTGTTTTTGTTTATTTTAATGTTTGAGTGATATTTGGAATCATTAGGATCCATGGCTTAGGCCTATAGGCTCTTTAGGAGCAAGAATGGAATATTTTGCAAAAGTTGCAAAATACAAGAAATGTTGCTTGGCAACTTCTTTGAAGAGTTACTACCGAATTGTAAAACCACCACCTAACAGTCACAACATTTGAAAAATAGTTGGATCCATTAGGGAAATTCTTCAAATATCCCTTACGGGTAGGTGGAAGAAGAGGAGTGATGGTGGAAAGTGAGAAACTTATGTAATTTCGCATTCAATAAAAAATAAATACCTATTTTTCTCTATGTTTTGGATTGTGAAACAATACGGGTATGGATTGGTACACATGTGAGAAGGAAGAAATTGTTCAATCTGACATCAGACATGTATTAGGACTCCAATGTGCTTGATCTAAATTTGTTTGAACTTTGGAGTCTAGAGTTTTTAAATTTTGTGTTTCGGGTTTTTAGGAAACCTTCCTAAACAAGGGTTTCAAGCAATAATTCCCTAACTTGCTTTTCCTTTGTGGGATTCCCATGAAAAGTGGGGAATTGCAAGTAGGGTCAATGTACTCTAAGTCCTTAAAATTTTTGGAGAAAGGGGTTTTCCTTGAGAAGTATGTTTGCAGACTCTAGACCAAGCATCTCTATGTGCTTGGTGCAGGAAATGGAAGAGTTAAGTGAAAAAAACACTTTGGAGGTGGATAAATGCAATATAATAGTG
Organism: Chamaecyparis obtusa; assembly: GCA_027943335.1. Lineage (NCBI taxonomy): Eukaryota > Viridiplantae > Streptophyta > Pinopsida > Cupressales > Cupressaceae > Chamaecyparis > Chamaecyparis obtusa. Next base: position 116,786 of record BSBK01012424.1, on the reverse strand, counting down.
GATTGTTGTCCCTTGGGGTTTACTAGTATCATTGCAACAAGTTTTTTTCCTTGGATAAATGACTGGTAAGTTTTTCCTTAAGTTACCGAGTCAATTTGCCTTATTAGGACTAGTGGGTTAGGAGTTGTTTGACATAGTCCAAGTTGTTTGAGACCATTTGATCTGGAGGCTAGACTCAACATGGAAAAGGGTATCCAAATCTAAAATTTATTTGGTAGTCTCTTTGTAATAATTTTGAACTAAGCCCATAGAACCCTATTTAAAAGGCTACAAGTTGATAGGCTTAAACCGAGCACTGATTATTCCTAAAACTGGTAAGTTGTGGAAATCATTCCCATAGGATGCATATAGGAAGTTTGGAACCTTTCCATCCCCTTTTCCAATACTAAGGTTCTCATTTCAAATTTTAATTAGTCGGGAAACTACACATTAGGATTATCGAGCACCAATAATCTACTCGGTGAAGTTATTGAGCCACTCAGTTATCAAAGAAACTAAGCACTAATCATGTGTAGTCGATTAAAGACTCAACTGAGCACCAGTCAAGCTAGGGGAATAAAGCTAGAAAAAGACACTAAACCCTCCTGTGAGGATAGTGTATTTTTGGTTGTTATGGGATCTTCTAAAGGTGTAGAGAACTCTCCTAAGCCCACTTTGGGTTCAGAGAAACACCAAAGGTGTCACCATTTACCAAGCTACCTAAATAGGGGAGAGCTCTACATCAGGTTGTCCATAAGAATTAGGTGAAAGTGGGAGAGATGTGAGAGATATGACTGGTTCCATTGTGTACTCTCCCATTCGTATGTCATGGATCTTGATTCCTTTTGATAGGTCTTCCATTTTTAATGTAGATGCTATGCCTATTTTTTTGGTGGAAGATTATTTGTTATGTGGAAGAAGTTTATCTGCACTTTCTCTCAAGGCATTGCAAGATGCCTACGTGTCTATAGTTATAGTGACCTCTACTGAATCATAGGGAAATTTTACACATTGGTGGTATGTTGATGGAATAGCTTGCATCTCATTAATCCAAGGCCTTCCTTGAAAAATGTTACAGGCGAATGGGAGATCTAATACTTGATAGGTGATATCTTTGATTATAGGTCTTGTTCTTATAGGTAGAACAATAACTCCTTTGGAATTCCTTTATTTTTCATCGTATGCTTCTATGGTTATATTCTTTTTAGGATCAATAGCATCTTCTGGTAATCCTAGTTGTGTAACCAATTTGTAGGAACAAATATTTAGACCAGTGCCTCCATCTATCAACACACATTTAACATGATAGTTTTAGATTAACACTTCAATATGCAAGGGCTGGTTATGTGGGTGACTCGATGACTTGTCATCTTCTTCTAAAAAATATATGTACTATGGAGATGTCAAGTGACCCACCATTGTTTGAAATCTGTCAAAATTGAGATCTTCAGGAACATTAGAACCAATTAGAGCTTTGTCCAGAATTACACGATGAGTGGGATAGATCCATAATAGCTCAAATATGGAAATTTGGGCATTAGCATGTTGCAGTTGTTGGATGATGTTGTATGATACCATTTTGGAATCTTTACAATTTGAATATTTGGAAGTAGTCCTTTGTTTAGATGCAGATGCAAGATTAAATTGTACCTTCAAAGCATTGGATGAACCTGATTTTTATCCTTGGAGGGTTACCTAAGCTTGAGATCTAATAACTGCATTAGCCTTCTTGTTATCTCTATCCTTTTTTACAATGGTGATGACATTGCAATGTTCAGACAGACATGGTTCTACTTGTACACACTAAGATGTGCACTTCTCTAAATCATTACTTCCAAGAGATTCAATGCATTGGAAACCTTGCGAATGTGATTTAGAGCTCCCTAGGCATAGAGTGTAAGGATATGAAGAGTGCTCTCAGCTAGAGCTAGTTAAGCCTATAACCTTGCTACTAAACCATGCAATGGGAGATTCAATGAAAGACAAGGACAAGAATGCCAATATCCTCAAGAATCTATATGAGAATGCAAATGCAACTAAGATGGAAATGAGAATGCAAGCTAAGCTATGGAAATAAAAGAACAATGCAACTAAGCTATGAAAGGAAAGAACAAGTGTTACAAACCTTACTAATTAAGCTATGTGAGTTAATCTAAAGCATAAAGGAAACTAAACTAAGAAAGCATAAACATCAATATAAGCTAAGAATGCAAGAAATGAAAGCTAAATGCAATAAGATCTCCACAAAGCTCTAAAGTCTTCAAAAAATCTAAAGTCTCCAAGAAATCCTACAGCATAAGATTAGCATAAAAAGATGGATGCTAAAATGAGAAGAGAGCTCTTCTTTTATAAGAAATGAGAAAGAATGGACCATGGAGATTAAGAGGCAAAAGATTTAATCAATAGTGGAGCTTGAAAGAGGAGCAATCCATGTGCACAAGTATCTTCCAATGAGAAAATAAGAGTTGACTTTTGTGTCCATATGAGACAAAAAAGTGCTTTTTCTCTTTTTATAAAATAAGAATAGTACTTTATTTGTACAACTTAGGATAAGAGGAAAAGTGGGGGCTTTTTATTTAATAAAAGAGGAGAGGATTCCTTTTAAATAAATAAAGACTTAGGATAAGATGGTTAGCCCATAGAAAATAATCGAATGAATGATAGAATTAGGATTTGATCAAGAATAAGCAATTGATGATTTTAGCAAATAATGCTAGAAAGGGGCTAATAGTCTAGATGAACATTTTTAGATGATTACATTTTCCCCTCTTTGACTAATGTGTGATCGATCTAGGAACACATTACGTCAAAGAATAGATTAGCCAAGAAGGTAAGAGATAGAGATTCGACTCCAAAGAATGAAGTGCAGAGAGATAGCAAATCCTGCATGGTCAGCCTAGTAGCAATAGTACTGAACACTTAGGAAAGAGATGGACAATATCAAAACTTAAGATGAGAACTAACATGTTAAGCGCAAAGATAGATCGATTAGAGAAAATGGAATGGTCAAACATATGCTCTAGAGAATAGCTAATAGGATATGATGTGTCTGCCCCCTCAGGATTGAAAGCGAAATCAGGTAGAGGAAATGTAGAAGTAAGAGCAACATGATCAAATCACTAGAAATCATAATCAAAGATGAAAGATGATAGGATAACCATCAAGCAGTGAAGATATGCCCCAGTCAAGACCTCAGAGAGAGATGAAGGAAATGAATGAAAGACTAGAAGGATGAGAGAGATGGAGACGAAGGAGGAAAGGATGCCCCAATGAAGATCGAAGGATCTAGCCTCAAAAGGTCAGTCAACTATGTGAAAGAAGGAGAAATGTGAGTTTGATGAGAAAGATGAACTCAGAGTTTGGTTTTGATCCTGAAATGAAGAGAAAATGATGTGATACGAAATACAAGAAGTGAAAGACATGATTAGGAAAAAGTGAAAGGGGAGCGTAGTTGACCGATAGGTCCATGAAAGATGAAAGGATAGCTCTCTCCATATGCAAGATGAAAAAAAACTAAACTATCCTGATCTTAAAAATGCAAGCTACAATGAAAATGCAAAGGTGGTTTACTTGCAAGGTCACAAAGCCGTTAGTCTCTAATATTCATCATTGAGAATTATTGGTAGCATTGCAAGATCATACAATACACACTAGCATAACTATGAGTATATGAATATGATCTATATTAGATAGGAATGTGGAAATCCCACCCAAGCACCAAACACATGTAGGTTAAGATGACTAGTGCAGTGAGGTTCCCTAAGTTTGGTATAGCAAGATTATGCTCGCATTGAGAGACAAGAAAGTCAAGATGACTAGAAGCATGCACTCATGTAAAAAATAGTCAAGGATAATACCTTGTAGATCCTAGAGTCAAGTGGAACAAGCATAAATACTCATGACAACCAAGATCAACAAAATATACCCACAGGCAGAAAGAAAATAAAACATGTCCTCATGCCCTAGTCTTTTAGCTTGGCATCATTGAAAACTATTAGGGATAGAACACTCATCAAAGAAATTAGCATAGACAACACACAAAGAAATAAATCAAATTTCAGCAAGTCAAGTGTTTAAGTGCATGTGTGTAGGTCATAGAGTCAAACTTTGAGTATCACATCTGCTAGTGAGAAATATTACATCATTCAAGACTATAGGTAGGATATTTGATAAGTTTTGAGAAACACTCAACACTAGGAAAGTGTTGAAAAACACAATTGGGGTGGTGTTGAAAAACATTGTTAGAACCAAGAGGCCCAAGAAACCCGAATGCACAAAGAGACCCAAGATAAGCTTAAAACAACGTATACCCCCTAGACTAAGAAAAGAGTCAATTCCAGGCTAGGAGAGGCAAAGAAAAAAGTGGAGTGGAGGAGCACCATGCAAGATTGATAGACATAGTTGCAAGGGTCTCAAGTAACGCCTATTTCTAGGTTTTCACCACTTGATAGATTTTTTCAGGACTTTTTTCAATTTTTTTGTATTTTTGCTACCAAGGCACCTATTTCTAGGTTTTCACCAAGGCACTTTTTTTTTTTTTTTTTTTTTTGAAGTTTTTGATTTTTTTGGTGAGACATAAAAGCACCTATTGCTAGGTTTTCACTAGGATGCTCAGTTTTTCAGTACTTTTTCTACTTTTTAGGATTTTTTCAGCATCATATATGATTTTTTTTGGAATTTTTTCAGGATCAATAAAAATATGTACAAAGAGCTCCAAAACTTTAGGCATAATACTTCTTCAGATGGAGATAATTGGTAGGCCCAGTAAGCTCTTCTCCCTCTAGCATAGATAGCTGATAGGCCTCATACCCAAATGATACTGTAATAATACAAGGCCCTAACCAATAGGAACCAACCCTAAGCAATTTCCAAGATAGCATAGGATCTTTAAAGTGTGATCTACATATACCGTCATGGACTTCAGCTAGCACTTTGTCTGACTCCTCTATTTCTAGACACCGCAGGAGAGTTCCATCTAGACACTTCCTATATAAGTCACCAGAGATGAGGGTAGAGTGTGAGGCATGGTGGAGGAGTTGATGTGTCTCATTGTACAGTAGAATTTTAGGGATAAATTGATCTGGGAGATATGAAAAGATGGTGGCATTGTAGGAATTATGGGTAGGATAACGTAATTCTTCCACTAGGAACTTGAAGCAGGATTTATGCTTTTTCAATTGTAAAATGAATACCAAAGTAACCAAGGCATTAGTAGCTTTGATTTGAGCTCTTGGAATGTGCTGAAATATGAGAGATGTGAAATAATTCTTGAAAAAGTTCACCATTTTTTTGTAGAGAATCAGCTTGTCATCTTTTATTTGATAATCATCATTTTTGAGCAGGTCTTTATTTTTACTTTTTTTAGGTTCGAATACCACCACAATGTGGTTTTCACCATTTGACCATTTCTCTTTTCTTTTGATTTGATGATTGAGATACTTGATTTCTGATTCAGTCCTTTTTGTTGCTGGTCCGTTGGTGGAAGAAGTAACAGGTTCAATGGCATGTTGATCCTAGGTGGACCAAGCTATGAGATCTGATTTTGCGAGATGAAATGAAGTGACTGGTTCAATAGCATTCATGTGAGGGATGTCATCTCTGGTGACAAGAGAGGTCAAGCCTATAGGGTAAGCTCTGAAAGTGTTAATATCTAGACTTGTTAAAGAAGGACCAACGTGGTCCACTAAAGCAATACATGGATTAAACTCATCAGACCCTACGTGAGACTCATCAACTACATCGGGTTGGTCACCATAAGTATGAACCACATCCACATCCATATCCACTATGGAAGATCCATCAGAGAGAGTATCCCATTCATATTCATTTGAATCTATTATTACGCTTCTACTAGGATGCTTGCACCAAGAAGGTTTAGGACCTTTAGAAGTAGAGGCTTCAATGTCATTATGTGTGAGATCTCCTCTTTTCATTAACCACAAAATATTCCTATATTTTTGGCTTCTAGGTGTAGCAGCTTTAGCTGTGTCCTCAGTAGGTATGTGTTCTTCTCCCCAAAGGAGTGAAGTAGAAGGAAGATTGTCTCCCATTTGAGCCATAGTGTGTAGTGGTGACTCATCTGTATATGTGTCTGAATCACTAATCATGGGAGCATTTCTAGAACATGTAGGGAGGTCATCATCAGCACCATATCCTAGACCTATTGTAATCTTAGAGGGTCATCCATTAATATGATTCAAAGGCTCGACTAGGGAATGTCCATTATCATTTATAGGTCCTTGACCTTGATAGCCCATTTTTTGCAAAAAATTATAGCCTTTACCATAGCGCTTAAGAGAAATAGGAGTAGCAATAGTGGTATTGTCTTCTTCCTCTCTATAGATCCATTCTCTAATAGCTTGTTCTTATCTTTCTACCTCTAGGGGTATGGACGCTTGAACAAAATTACCAAAAATTGTCATAGCAGAAGAAAAAGGCTTCATCTTATTAGAAGGTCTCCCATATGATCTAGGAGAAGTAGGCATAGCAGCAAGGGAATCCAGTGTGTATTCACCCATACCAAGGCTCATCATCTTAAAATTTTTCTCAGTGGCAACTAGGGATGCAATAGGATCACTAGAGGGTTTGTTGTGAGGAACAAACATTTCGGCAGCAACAAGAGTATTGATAGCAATAGAATGATCCTCGGGAATCACAATTTTAGCTCCATTATGTGGGAATTTGACACACTGATGGTATGTAGAAGGCACAACTTACATGTCATGGATCCAAGGATGACCCAAAAGGATGTTATAAGCAAGTGGGATGTCTAATACTTGGAACATAATATCTTTCATGACAGGGCCCACTTGGGCAGGTAGCTTGACAAGACCTTTGGAAGGTTTTTCAACTTCATCATATGCTTTTATAGTAATTTTCCATTTAGGATCTACAACAAATTTTGACAAACCAACTATTGTATGACATCAAAAGAAACAATATTTAACCCTGCACCATTGTCTATAAGGACTCGGCGGACTCAAGTATGCTAGATCATAACTTTAATGTGTAAGGCAAGATTGTGAGGGTGGCTAAGAGATATGTCATCTTCTAAAAAAAAGGATAGATAATGAGGTGATGAGATGTGGTTGACCATAGCCTGGAACCTATCTGGGTCAATGTCATTAGGGACATTAGCTGTACGCAAAGCCTTTTCAAGGATCTCCTTGTGCAAAGGGGATAGCTCAAGAAACTAAAAAATAGATATCTGTGCAGGTGTCCATTGCAACTGATGGACAAGATCATATCTAGACAAAGCTGAAGGAACTATTGGTTTGGAAGATGAGGCTTGTTTAGGACCAGGCACAGTTTTAAGGACTAGTTTAGCTTGCCCCCTAGTAACAACATTTAGTGCCTCATTTTAGGAAGATGAACTACCACGTTTTTGCAAGACCAAATTTGGCATACCATGATTGGATTTATTATCATCTTGAGGTCTCATCATAAGAACACTCTCAACAAGCTCTACCATGTTGATCACAAGTGAATCAAAAGTATATGTATAGTTGTTCTTAGCATCATGATTCTTCTTATGTGCTTGGGAGGTTTCACCTTTTTCATACTTAGGTAGATGATCTTTGAAAGCCTGGTGATCAGTGATTTTAACTAAGCCATCTATGAGAATTGTGCCTCCATCAATGAGATCTTGTATAGCATCTTTAAGTGTAAAAAAATTTCCAGTCTTGTGTCCCTTATTTCTATGATAGTGGCAGTAATGATCCTCTCTCCACCAATCAGGCTTAACTAGTGGATCATAGGGATGAGTTTTCTCAGGAAGCATAAGATAATTATTGGCAACCAAAGTCTTAAGAATCACATCATATGGTTTAGCCAATGGGATATATACCCATCGTCAGAATTGCTTCTTTGGCTTATTTGCATACTAAGGCTTAGGAGCATTTTGAGCATTGGCATCTTCTTGTTGTTTTTCTGCATAGATGGCATTAGAGAGGTTGAAAGTAGGCTCTTTGGCTTTTGGGATATCCACAACACCATCATTAACAACATACTTGTTTTGATTCCAAGGTTTGTTCTTGTCTTTTCCATTGCCTCTAGTATCTTTATTAATAACAATATCCCCCTTTCTAATGGCCACATCCTCAATCTGATATGCGCTTTCAACCATGTCATTGAAAGAGGAGAATAGTTGTTTCCTAAGATCATAATATAGCTCAAGCACTAGAGTGTTGACAAAAATGTCAATCTTTTCTCTCTCGGGTAGCTAACGAGGATATTGAGAATACAATGACCTCCAACATTGCAAATAAGTAGCAAATAACTCTCCTTGCTTTTGTCTCAAAGCACCAAGATCTATCATGGTGATAGGCTATTGGATATTATATGAATAGTGTTGTGTGAAGCACATAGCCAACTCATCAAAAGTCTTCAAAGGAGGTGTCAAATTTGCAAACCATTCCAAAGCTTGTCCTCTTAAGCTTTGAGGGAATAATTGTAGCAAAAATGTGTCATCTTGAAGGAAGTCCATGCTAAGAGCATAAAAGTGATGCACATGGTCATGGGGATCACCATTTCCATCATACTTGTCATACTTGGGAACCTTAATATCTCTAGGAAATGGGACCATGTATAGACTCCTATCAAATGGAAGAGCACAAATAGATTCTACAAAGGAGACCTTTGGAGGCTCTCTTTCTATTTCCATTTGGGTGAGGCATTGATTTGTCCAACGTAGTTCTTCCTTAAGGACTTCCAATTTAGTTAGTACTCTTTGTTGGACAATTTGTCTGACATCATAGCCGGGAGGAAGCTTGTATCCTCTAGAAGTCATATATTGGAAATATTGGTCTCCATTTCACTCTAAAAGCTTAAGCATCTTTCATTGGGAGTCCTCATCTTGTTCAAATCTCAAAAGTTCCTCACTAGAAATCTCATTAGTAGCCTCTTCCTCATGATGAGAGGGAAGAGGTCTAGGAGGTGAAGAAGGCATAGAAAAAGTTCATCTCAAAGGAGATCTAGGTGGCGTGTTGTTGCCATAATTTCCATTAGCATCAAAAAATGGTCTATGCTCATAACCACTAGTCTCAAGTCGCTCGTGAGATGTTCCTCTCATAGCCATGCACCTAGCAGCATCCATTATGTTCTTACTATGCTCTTTGTCTAAGTGTGTTTGGTTGTCCTTGTGCTCAAAGTGATCTTGCAAATGGTGGAATTTTTCTTGTTCAGTGAGAGTGAGTGAGACACTATCTATTTTTTTGGAGGACTTAAATGTGGAAAAGAGGAAGCCTCCTTTGTACCATGGGGTAGCCTTAGAATCCTTAGATTGGTCAGAACTAGAACTGTCGTTGCTAGCGGGCACTTGTGAGCATCTAGTTGGAGAAGGTGATTGAGTGTAATTGAATAGAGGATGACTCTCCTGCTCAAATTGAGACCAAGTTGTAACCGGCATGAAAAAGAATTGTTGGTTGACTAATAGAATGAGACAAAGTTTCTCAGATATTGAGATAAGCAAAGCTAGTAAAGATCACTTGTCAAAGTAGAACAATAGAGATGGCTCATCAAAGGTGCTCAAGAACTTACAACAATCAATTGACTTAAGCTGAGAGATGAGAAAGAAGCTCAATTAGCAAGTAGCTATAGCAGTAACTGTGATGTGACAAGTGATCAAGAGTAGCATTTGTTAGGCTCAAACCCAATAGTTTTAGCTCATTTTTTTAGTCTAGAACAAATCTAAGCATGTAGAAAACAAGCCAACTTTAGATAAGAATAGGAAAAGACACTCTACAACTGGTTAAAGTTCAAGTTTCAGCAAATCCAGATTGCAATAGCGACATGACAACATAATGACTCATGGTGATACTTTCCAGGCAAGTAGGGCGATAATTTATAACCAGACGATATTTCGCTTTGAGTAGAGTGATAGTTTCCAATAAGTTTGGGTGATATTTTCTAGGTAGGTAGGACGATAGTCTTGCAAAAGTGAACTATCACATGATACTTCTCAAGACAGTGAGTGATAACTATTCAGTATTGCATGACTCTTTGACCAGTGAACATAAAAAACTTAGTTTTGAAAGCAATTGATCAATGTTTCAGTTTGGTAGGGTCGATTTCATAGTTCAAAATATAGTAACAGCAAATAATGGACAAGTTTGCAAATAGTAGGTGATCAAACATGTCATAGAACACTTGCACAAGGGTGAAAGAAACCTTGCCAAGACAAGAAATTGTGATATCAAAATGAAAAATTCTATGAGTACTACCCTGATGTTTAATGTTTGAGAACATTTGCATGGGTAGATCATAGCAAGAACACTTCAAGCACTTGCTATCCTAGAAGGAAAAAGGCTCACTACTTAGCAACTTGGCCCACACTTGATGTCCCATCACCTCACACAAAGTGGTTACCCACAATAGATGTTGGCTTTGTCTTGGAAGTGCTAATGGCACAACCAAAGGAACATAGATGGTGAGTAGTCTTGGGGTGATCTGGGTTATTCTACTTCGATCAATCCTTGCACCAAGAAGCTAAGTGGAAAAATAAGGTGGCTTCTACCTATGGTTCATAATTAGGGCTTTCATTCGTAATACTCCCCTTGCTCCCCGAAGGGACTCCTTAACTTGCGGCAAGTAATGGACCTCGTGGCCACAAGAGTACCTTAAGCATTCTTGCTCAACATTTTCCTCATGGTCACAATCCCACAGGTACTCACATTAAGTGAAGACAAGTAGTACATCTACCAAGGTTTTGTGTCCTTGGTAGCCTTGATTTTATAGTGGGTTGGAATAGCCAGCAAAAGGCTTGTCCCCACTTGGGTCATTCCTCTGATCCTAATGCTAAACAAAGAGTGGATTAACTCTTTGAGGTTCAAGGTTTTTGGTTCACCACAAGGCTAAAGAGCATACTCCCCTATCTCAAGAATTTCTCTCAAACACACCAAGAAAAGTTCATTTACCGTCTTGCTTTCAAAATCTCAAGATGCATCAAGATTTTCTGGTTCACCACAAGGGTGAAGAGGATACTTATCCTACCATCCAAGAATTCCTACAACAAGATCTTAAGTGTGTATAAAATGAAACAACTAGTATATGCCACACTTAAAAAGAAAGCAATTAAAAAAGCACTTTATTTGGTTTTTATGCATAGGGAAGCCCTGCAAAAACCATTAGTAGCCCTCTTTGACATGCATTCTTTTAAGAAAATTTTTAAGCAATGAGAGCACCTACAAGCACAACTTGTTAGCCCCACAATGGTTAGCACATCAAAAATCAAATAATCTACAAGTAAAATCGCTGATCAAATGGAAAAATGTGAAAATGAAACCAACATGGTTGGATTAGGCTTGGAAAGAGCTTTCCAACGATATATCACACTTAAATTTTTGATACCATATGTGAAAATTTCTCAAAATTTTCGATAGCTGCAGGCGATAGAATGTTCCAAATAGGGCGATAGAATGTCTCAAAAGGGGTGATACTTTAATTGGTAAAGTATCGTGCCATTATATAACAAAATATCACACAACACTGGCAAAGTATCGCACAATATTCTGAGCCAAAAAACCAGAGAGCTAAAAATGACACTAAATTATGACAAAAATTTAATGAAAATGCAGAAAAAGAAGGACAAAACAATGATGTTCTGCCCCACGGTGGGCGCCAAAAATGTACACACTAAGATGTGCACTTCTCTAAATCATTACTTCCAAGAGAGTCCATGGATTGGAAACCTTGAGAATGTGATGTAGAGCTCCCGAGGCATGGAGTTCAAGGATCTGAAGAGTGCTCTCAGCTAGAGCTAGTTAAGCCTATAACCTTTCTAGTAAACCATGCAATGGGAGATTCAATGAAAGATAAGGGCAAGAATGCCAATATCCTCAAGAATCAATATGAGAATGAAAATGCAACTAAGCTAGAAATGAGAATGCAAGCTAAGCTATGGAAATAAAAGAACAATGCAACTAAGCTATGAAAGGAAAGAATAAGTGTTACAAACCTTACTAATTAAGCTATGTGAGTTAATCTAAAGCATAAAGGAAACTAAGCTAAGAAAGCATAAACATGAATCTAAGATAAGAATGCAAGAAATGAAAGCTAAATACAATAGGATCTCCAAAAATCTCTAAAGTCTTCAAAAGCTCCAAAGTCTCCAAGAAATCCTACAGCATAAGATTAGCATAAAAAGATGGATGCTAAAATGAGAAGAGAGCTCTTCTTTTATAAGAAATGAGAAAGAATGGACCATGGAGATTAAGAGGAAAAAGATTTAATCAATGGTGGAGCTTGAAAGAGGAGCAATCCATGTGCACAAGTATCCTCCAATGAGAAAATAAGAGTTGACTTTTGTTTCCATATGAGACAAAAAGTGTTTTTTCTCTTTTAATAAAATAAGAATAGTACTTTATTTGTGCAACTTAGGATAAGAGAAAAAGTGGGGGCTTTTTATTTAATAAAAGAGGAGAGAATTCCTTTTAAATAAATAAAGACTTAGGATAAGATGGTTAGCCCATAGAAAATAATCGAATAAATGACAAAATTAGGATTTGATCAAGAATAAGCAATTGATGATTTTAGCAAATAATGCTAGAAAAGGGCTAATAGTCTAGATGACCATTTTTAGATGATTACACTACTATATTGATGAAATCATTGTTACTAGAGTAAGTTTAATTGAATTTAGCACCCATGTTTGGTTTTGAGGATGAGTCTCCTTGATTATGCTTCAGAAAAGGTTCCTTGAATGCTGTATAACCGTTATTGGATTTATGGTTGTTAATCAAAATTTATCGAGCATCAATTTTGTCTTGAATGAGATGCTTTAGATGCATGTAGTTATTAGTTTAATGACCCTTTTTTCGATGGAAATCACAGAAATTGGTCTCTTTCCACCAATTAGGTTTGACTTTAGAGTCATATGGTTTAATCTTAGGTAACGTGATGATATTGTTTTCCAATAGAGTTTTCATAGTAGACTCCAAGGACTCACCTAGAGGAGTGAACTCATGCTTTGGTTTTGTAACCCATGGTTTATACTTAGTAGACTTTTTAGTACGTTTACTCACCTTGATTTTTAAAGATTTTAGTGCTTGGGTGCCAATAGTGAGATTAAATGTGGGTGCTTTAGGTGGAGCACTGAGATGATAAAAAATGCCATCTGTGACAATATTTTTGTTTTTGTTCCATAATTTTCTCTTATCTTTGTTGTTCAAACTAGAACTTGAATCATATTTGTTTTCTTTATGAAGCGATATGTCTCCCTTACGAACAAGAACATTTTTTATCTTTATGGCATTTTCCACCATTTTGTCAAAAGAGGTATGATTTTGCATTTGAAGATGATAATTGATTTCCAGAACTAGATTATTGATGAAGATTTCCAGTTTCTCATTCTCTGAAATTTGTCGGGCATAGAGTGAAAATTTATTCATCCAGCATTTGAGGAAGGTCAGGAAGGGTTCTCCTAAATTTTGTTTCAGATCACAAATATTGATCATTGTGACCCAATGTTGGATATTGTAGGAATATTGTTGATAAAAAAAAATTGATTAACTCCTCAAAATTCTTGATGGTTGGATGTATTTTAGAGAACCAATTGATGGCTTCTCCTCACAAAGATCATGGGAAGAGACTCATTAAGTATGTTGGTTCATGCCCAAACTCCATGGATAGAGTGAAGAATTCCCTAACATGATCTTGGGGATCAAAGTTTCCATCATATTTGTCATATTTGGGTAGTTCTACCCTTTTTGGAAATGGTGGCGTATACAAGGTTTGATCGAATAGAAATGGACACAAGGCTTCCATAGAGAATTCTTTGGGTTCTTTCTCCTTTTCCAGCTTGTTAAGTTTTACTTGCATAGCATGCATCTGCTTCATCATATCTGTGATGGGAGGTTCTTCCTCTTGTGTTAAAATATTTTCAACATTGAAGTCTAGAGGAAGTTTGGCTCCTTGTTGAGCTAGTTGTAGGAAATATGCCTCCTTTTTTTCTTGTAATAAATATTTCATTATTATTTTATAGAGGTCGTCATCACAAAATCGTTCAATTTATGACGGTGTGGGTTGTTGATCTCCACCATGATTTAATTGGTGACCCTGTGAGCCTTGGTTTTCTCCTCCTTGAGACATTAGGGCTGATTATCTCTTGGGTTTGATTAAGGAGGATTAGAGTAACCTTGTTTCAAACATAGATTGCCTAGGGGGTCTTCTTCATAAATATTTGTATCGTAGGTTTGATGAAATGTCTGAGCAATAATAGAAGAATATGGTGATGGTTTTGGTTCTTTTATTGGTTTTCTATGTTAAAAGGGTCTAGTTTCCACCATTAACCTTAGGTGAATTTGATGAGAAAGATAAGATAACTGATAGATAATCTAAATTGGGAAGTATCTAGTGACACAACCTTTCCAAGATTCATTTTTGTAAAAGATCAATTGGATGTAAATGAGGGATATTGTGCTAGAGATGTATGGGTAGATGCCCAAAAGATGGGGGGCACAAATTCACAACACTTAATCATTTAGGGATAATAAATCAATGTGGTCTTGACAAGATTTTTGACACAAGATGAGACATGGTTTAGATTGATGAATGAAATGACTAATCGAGCTAAAGGATCACGTTTTGAAAATAAGAGGATTTGTCTATTTCTCTACTTTGTTCCTGACATAGTGAATATTCTGATAGAATATGGATAGTAGCTATAATTTGGTTTAATTTCTGACAAAATTTTGACTTTTTGGCAATTTTGGGTAAATGAATGATAGTATCTAGGCTTGTACGACACAGAATGAGGTCTGGCACGACAATTGAAAAGGCTTGTATGAAAAATGATACCAAGATGGTATAGTATGGTTACACATATGAAACTTTGGGGGTTTCGGTATGACAATTGGATATTGAAGCAATTGTCGTACAATAATTGCAGACCTAGGATGATAGTTTACACAAGAAAATGATTTTTTCTTTAGTTTGTTCATATTTTTGAAGGTTTTCCATATTTTTGTCTCAATTATTTGCAAATTGTTTTGTCCATGATTTTAAAGATATGTGTATTGGATTTGTCTAAGGTTGTTTATGATAGCAATAGGCTCACAATCATAGAAAACATGAGGGAACTGACTCAATGAATCAATCAAAACTACCTTACCCTAGCTAGGAGAAGAGATGTATTACTTTCTTGTTAACTTAGGAACATACTCAGAGACTCCTCAAAATATGCAAGTCCAACAATATGCAATGGATTTTGAAGACCATATTAGTCAAGTTCAAGCATCAAAGAGGGCTTGATATGATGAGTGTCTTGGGGTGATTACTATTGATGTCACACAAGCACTAAAAATTGTTTAGAGGAAGATTGGTAGCAAAATAGCTTAGGATTTTAATCAAGGCATCCATTCACAAGTGTCTCCAATAGTCCCACAAGCAGGATTGAAGCTGTTAACCTTATGTGTACTCTGATCAGTGTAGTCTCACAAGCAAGATTTAAGAAACTTCGCTCTACACAAAATCAAAGCATGTTCATGGAATGAATCCAAGGAATAAGTGTAGATATGTTTTTTGAGGGTTTAACCTCAAGAAAGTGTCAAATTTTATAGTGGGGTGGAAGAGTCGGCATAAGACTTGTCCCCACTTGGGTCATTCCCATAAGATTTTTACCTCTCCAGAGGGCCCTCTAGAGACTTAGAATAACTTTAAGTGGGGGGGTGATTTAGTTAGATCAGTTATCCTATAGTCCCAAACACTCAGATGTACCTTATAAAATAATTCCAACAATTTATGTAGCTCGGTAACATAAAATATCAATCTATCTGTTCACTTTAGCGATTACCAAGTAATTATCCAACTTTGATTACTGACTAAATTAACTATATAGTATGTAAATTATGATAACAAAATAATCATCACAAACATCACATAACACAATGATTTAACGTGGAAACCATGTTAAGGGAAAAAACCACCTAGGACCGGTAACCCAAAATAATTCACTCTTGTGAAGTGAGCTCGGTGAAGAGCCAACCTTGCTAAAGCTTACAATGCATACTATTAGGTGTGACTTGGTTAGAGGATTTATCACTAACAGTTAAATTTTGACTAGCATTCACTATGGGGTCAACAAGATAACACTTTATATTCAATGAAGGTCATAGGGTAGAACATAAGACTGTTAAGTCCACTCAGTTAAGAGATTTTCTTAATCAATGGTTAAATTGATACAGTATTGATTTGATTTAAATACAACTCAACTGCATATATTCAGATCTATGCTATGCTATTAAAATCTGCAATATTTATCAACTTACTTTCACTTGGTAAATAGTTCTCTGACATTGGTAATGTCTGCAACTCAGTTCTTTATGTAACCAATTTGATCAGGAGTGCATGAATAAAATTATCACATGAAATCTCTATAGTCTCCTTCTTTCCAGCATGTTTCAATAATGAAACTCATATCTCTTATATAGAAAAGTAAACCATTTTCATATTAGCCATCAGATTTTGCCTCTTAATCTCCTTCATCCATTTTGCCACTTAAACTTTCCTTGGTAGATGTGTCTTTAAAACATTTCAATCTCATCCTTTAGATCTTACTTGAATTTTGTCATTCATGGATCTCATAACTAACTTTCATCTTTAACCTCAAAATCATAACAATTTCCAGCTTATTAATTTTAGTCAGTTCTTCTAGCATTTAATATTTGCACCCATACTCAGTTAATATAGAAATACATTGGTGAATACTAGCTCCGTTATTACTGTCACTCGATATACACTGCACTGGCTCTGTGTATATAGACTTCAATTACTAATCACATTGACTTGTAGAATTCAAATCTCTTCTCCATAATATATTAATGTAACATGCTCAAGTCAATAATATAAAACCATAGACTCATTAATAAGTTACCCAATGTTTACCTTATCCTTTCTCTTTCATATCCATCTTTTCCTTATGTAGATATCTTAGTTCTTCATATTTTCTACCTTCAAAAAATGTTCAGATGTTTGTAACTATCATGATAAGTACTGTCAAAACTAGTTGACATCAATGATAATATATTGATTGATTTAATCATCTTACATATCACTTTAGTAGCTTGGTGATCTCTAATCATTATTTCTTCAGTTCATCCAGATATTCAGTCAGTTGTAGTTCATTAATCTCTCCCTTTGGAATTGATGGAAATAAAAGAAATATGAAAACATGCCATATACATACCAAACATGTGTTCTACAAATATGTAAGTAAATGTTGTAGCTCGGTAAGCTCTCCATAGTTGGCTTTTTAATATGTTTAAACACTATAAAACATGATAGCATTACATGTAGAATCTCCCTACAGATTTTATCTTTTCTCACCCTTTATGTGTTCTTCTTAATTGATTTTCCATATTCATTTTCTCTCCCTTTGACAACAATACCAAAGAAAAAAAACAAATAGCTCTGTAGTAGGCAAGTAATTCTTTGTTGTTTGGTCTAGATTAAGTACCTTCTTGTACTAATAAACAAATTTATGTTCAGCTTCTCCAATCTTTCACAACCTTAGAAAAAACTAAAGTGTGAACTATGTGCATCAACATAAGTGTTCTTCTAATAAAGTGTAGGTTGATGCAACCTTTTGATCACCTCACTGACTGATAGACAAGGGATGGACCCCAAGTCTAGTCCTCAAATATTCAAATGTGTCCTTCGGTAAGGGTTTGGTAAAAATATCAGCTAGTTGCTCCTTTGATGTTACAAATTCCAGTTTCACTTGCTTCTCTTCTACTTGTTCCCTTAAGTATTGATACTTAATAGATATATGCTTTGTTTTTTAATGCATCAGAGGATTTTTTGAAAAATTTATAGCACCGGTGTTGTCACAATATATAATCACTGGGTTAGTGATTACCTCATTCATTCCTTCCAATACTTGTTTAATCCAAGCAATATTTGAACAATTTTCATCAGTAACAACATACTCTTCTTCAATAGTAGACTGAGAAATGCATGCTTGTTTCTTTCTTATCCAAGTCACAAGCCTTTCTCCTAAAAATAATGCCTCACCGGTTGTGCTCTTCTAGTCATCAATGTTTCCAACCCAATCTGCATCTGTGTAAACTCCGAGTTTACTTTTTCCTTCCTTAGTGTACCATAAACCATAGTCTTATATCTTTTTCAAGTATCTCAAAATTATTTCAACTACAACCATATATGAATCTTTAGGATTGGAAAAAAATCTTGCCACAATCCCAACTGCATGTGCAATATCAAGCCTACTATGTACCACATACATTAGTTTTCCAATCATAGATCGATACAGTGTCTGATTTACCTCTATAGATTCATCATCCTTGATCAGTTTACATCCATTTATCATCAATGTTCCTACTAGTTTTGCATATTTGATGATAAAATTGTTGAACACTTCTTTAATTTATTTTGATTGATAAATGAAAATCCAATCATTCTATTGTATAATCTACAAACCTAGAAATAATTTAATCTCTCCAAAAATTCACATCTCAAATTCCTTTCTCATTTCACTAGTAAAATATTTGCAAATGTTGTCATTACCTCCAAATATGATATCATCAACAAATATCTCATCACTCAAAATGTTATCATTAGATTCTCCTTTCATGTATAGATTATTGTTTTCACTAGTTCTTACAAAGCCAATACTGATAAGATAAGTATGTAGTCTTTCATACCATGCCCTTGATGCTTGCTTTAGTCCATACAAAGCTTTGTACAGTCTACATACCATGTTTTTATTATTTGGACCAACAAAACCTTCCAGTTGTTCTATGTAGACTTCCTCTTTGAGAATTCCATTTAGAAAAGTTGATTTCACATCCATTTGATATACTTTGAATCCCTTATGTACAACATATGAAAGTAGTATATTAACTCTCTCTAGTGTAGAAATAGGTGTAAAGGTTTCACCATAATATATTCCTTCTTCTTGTGCATATCTCTTGCAAACAAGTCTATCCTTATTCCTAGTGACCTCTCCATTTTCATTTAACTTATTCCTGAAAATTCACTTCTAGTACCAATTACATTTTTATCTTTCGGTCTAGGTACTAATGTCCATGTCTTATTCTTCTCAATTTGTTCAATTTCCTCATTCAAAGCCTTGATCCATTCTTCATTTTCAAATGCAACCCTAATATTTTTAGGTTCAAACTCACAAACTAAGTATGTGTTTTGTCTTAACTTACTTTCAGTCATCATGCCAGCTTGCTTATCTCTGATGATTTGATTTTGTGGATAGTGTCTTCTAACAAATCATTTTAGTACTTGTTTTCTTCTCTATTCATTATTCTGTTCAAGTTCATTTTCCTGCTCAGTAGCTTCTTCCTAATTCTCAATTTGTATTTGTTGTTTCTCGGTAGCATTTTCCTAATGCTTGGTAGACTCAGCCACTGGCTTTAGTAGATAAGTTGGATCTTCAACATACGTAAACCTATTGTAGTCTTCTAGTTCCTTCATGCTTTCTTCATCATTCCTTTTAGCAAACTGATCAACCTTAACATTAGCACTTTCAATAATCTTATTAGTAGCCTTGGTCAAACATTTATAAGCTTTACTCTTAGTAGAATATCCTAAAAATATTCCTTCATCACCTTCAGAGTCAAATTTACCATTCCTATCATCTTTTTGAATATACCACCTACTACCAAAGATTCTAAAATAACTTACACTCAGTCTATATCAAAACCATAACTCATAAGGTGTCTTATTTGTGTCTTTCTTCATGCGAACTTGGTGCAGGGTGTAAACTACAATGCTAATTGCCTCTCTCCAGTACATTTGTGCAACATGTTTCTCAATCACCAGTGTTCTTGCACAATCAATAATAGATTTGTTCCTTTCAACAAATCCATTATGTTGTGGTGTCCTCAGTGCAGAAACCTATCTTTTGATTCCATACTCATTATGAAAGTTAGTGAATTCATCAGAAACAAACTCACCTCCTCTATCAGACCTTAAGCATTTCAATTCTTTTCCGGTTTCTTTTTCAAATTTAGCCTTATACCATTGATTTAATTTGAATGCCTCATATTTTTCTTTTAAGAACGTGACTATCATCATTCTAGAATATTCATCAACAAATAGAATAAAAATATTTTTCTCCATACTAGCTTTGAGTTCTCATGGGACTACATAAGTCGGTGTGAACCAACTCCAAAATTCTATTAGATGAATAGTCTTTAATTTTAAAACTAGATTTGGTCATCTTTCCTTTTTTATATTGATGGCACATAACATGATCAGGTTTGGTTAGGCTCGGTAATCCTCTAACTTTTCTCTTTCTATTGATCTTAATCATGTTATCAAAATTTACATGACATAACCTTTTATGAAACAACCATGCATCTTCATTTTTAGCCAACAAACAAGAAGTCTCAACATTTTCAAGATAAAATAAATTACCTTTTGATTGTTCTCTAGTACCAACAAGCTTTCCATTATCATCATATATTTTCACCTTCTTGCTTTCAAATTCCACTCAGTGTCCTGAGTTATTCAGCTGTGCTACACTCAAAAAATTGTAGTTAAGTCCTTTTACCTAGTATGGATTATGACATCTAATTCTATCATTCAATAAGATAGACCATTTTCCTTTCATCTGACAAGGTGTATCATTTCTTATTTTCACCGATCCTCCATTATAATGCTCAAGATGATCAAAATGATCTTCATCACCTGTCATGTGATGTGTACAACCACTATCAATGATCCAAGTATCATTCTTACTAACTTCAGAAATAAGGATTGTTTCTATATACCTTTCGTCTTCTTCAAAATCATCTTTCATTGCAACAAATATCACTTCAATTTCATCATCAGTATTAGTGTCAGTGTCACCTTCTCCAACAAGATAACATGTCATTTTCCCCTTGTCTTTGTAATCTTGGTTGTCTCTATTGTAGAGTTGGTTATCTCTTCTACCAAACTTTCCTTCACCGGATATGTCCTTGTCTTTATCTTCTTCTTTCCTGTTGGTACATCTAGCAGCAATATGCCCACTCTGTTTACAATTAAAACAAGCTAAAGGTAACTTTCCCTTATACCTTCCTTTACCTCTCTAAAGTGTATGGGCCAAAGTGCTTCAAGTTCATCAAGCTCATCTTCGTTGTTACTCTCACTTTCATTCTTTATATTATGCTTACTGCTTTATTTACCAATCTTAAGAGATGACATAAAAACAAACTCTACTATTGGTGCAACACTATTATCATAATTGTTCAACTCAAAATTAGTTAACTATTTAATCAAACTATCAAGAGTAAGAGTGCTATTAGGTGTAGACCTCATTTCATAAATAGAAAATATTCTGATTGCATAGATAGGCAATAGTCTTCTCAATAGTTTGCTTACCATAGTGTCTTCATAAATAACACCTCCTGCTCCTTGGATAGCATTGACTACCTCTTTGATTTAGTTTGAGTACTATGTGATGTTCTCTCCTTCCTTCATCTTCATGTCATCAAATCTGCCTCTCAAGCTTTCAGCTCTGGCTCTCATCACATTCACATCACCTCCATCAACTAGAGCAAATTTATCCCATGTTTTGTTCGTTGTAGTGCAATCCTTGATATCCTCAAATTCAACATCAGATAGAGCAACAACAATCTCTATCATAGTGATATTGTGTTCATCTCTATCTCTCAACTGATCAAGAGTCAAAGTTCCAACATTCGGTTGTAAGTAGCCATTTTAAAGTAAAGGTATAGAAAATTCTCTGATTCCATATATGTGAAGCCTCATCCAACTTTTCCATGTGGTGAAGTTATCTTTATTCAGCTTCGACACTTACCTCTTATACATATTTGTGATCTTTCTGCTCAAGTCCTTGAAACTTTCTCCAAGAAACCAATATAGCTATGATACCAATTGTTATAATAACTAAGAGGAGGTGAATTAGTTAGATCAGTTATCCTACAGTCCCAAACACTCAGATATACCTTACAAAATAGTTCCAACAATTTTTGTAGCTTGGTAACATAAAATATCAATCTATCTATTCACTTTACTGATTACCAGTAATTATCCAATGGTGATTACTGACTAAATCAACTATGCAGTATGTAAAGTATATAACAAAATAATCATCACAAACAACACATAACAAAATGATTCAACATGGAAACCCTGCTAAGGGAAAAAAACCACTTGGGACCGGTAATCCAAAATAATTCACTCTTCTAAAGTGAGCTGGGTGAAGAGCCAACCCTGTTAAAGGTTACAATACATACTATTAGGTGTGACCTTGTTAGAGGATTTATCACTAACAGATAACTTTAACCAACATTCACTATATGGTAAATAAGATAACACTTTATATTCAATGATTGTCACAAGGTAGAACATAAGACTATTAAGTCCACTCAGTTAAGAGAATTTCTGAATCAATATTTAAAGTGATACAGTACTGATCTGATTGAAATGCAACTCAATTAAAGATATTAAGATCTATGTTATGCTCTTAAAATCCCCTGATCATTAATCAATTCACTCCCTCAATATTTCTCAACTTACTTTCACTCAGTAAATAATTCTCTGATGCTCAATAATGTTTGCATCTTGGTTCTTTCTATAACCAATTTGATCAGGAATGCATGAATAAAATCTTCACGTGAAATCTCTGCAGTCTCCTTCTTTTTGGCATGTTTCAATAATGAAACTCATATCTCTTATATAAACAAGTAAAATGTTTTCATATCAGCCATCAGATTTTGCCTCTTAATCTCCTTCATCCATTTTGTTCCTTAAACCTTCCTTGGAAGATGTGTCTTTAACACATTTCAATCTCATCCTTTAGATCTTCCTTGAATTTTTTCAGTCATGGATCTCATAACTAACTTTCATCTTTAACGTCAAAATTGTAACAATTTCGAGTTCATTAATTTTAGTCATCTATTCTAGCATTTAATATTTGCATCCATACTTAGTTAATATAGAAATAAATTGATGAATACTAGCTTAGTTATTACTATCACTCGGTATACACTGCACTGGCTCAGTGTATACAAAAGTCTTCAATTACCGACCACATTGACTTGTAGAATTCAAATCTCTTCTCCATAATAAATTAATATAAAATGCTCAAGTTAACAATATAAAACCATAGACCCATCAATAAGTTACCCAATGTTTATATTATCCTTTATCTACCATATCCATAATTTTCTTATGTAGATATCTCATTTCTTCATCTTTTCTTCTTTCAATAGATGTTTAGATATTTATAACTATCATGATAATTACTGCCAAAACTGGTTGACATCAATGACAATAAATTGACTGATTTAATCATCTTACATATCACTTTTGGTGATCTCTAATCATTGTTTCTTCAGTTCATCCAGATATTCAATCAGTTGTAGTTCATCATAAAGGATTAAAGAAAATGTGAGGTTCAGGACCATAGGATTTGGGTTTCTACTTATCTGAAAAAGAAGAGCATAATCCCCTAACATTTTCCTTTTCCCTATCCAAAACACATAAAGAAAAGTTAATCTAGAGACAATATGCCAACTGGCACTAGGGAAGATACCTTCTGCGTTTCTGATTCTCCTAAGAAGGAGAAGAGCATAATCCTCTCAAATATTCCTCAATGAAAATAAGTGCACATACCTAACTAGCTAGATGCCTATGAAAAATGAAATCTAATCAAACAAAATATTTTCTCATGGAAGATTCGGCAACCTGCAAAACCACCTCTCAAAAATTTTGTTGAATGTGACTAGCAATTTTTTAAAAAAGGGTTGTATGTAAAAGATGGGTTTAGAAGGACACAAGAAGAGGCTAAAGGCCAGGTTTTTCTCATCAAGTATTCATCCCTCCTCCTGAAAAAAGTGTGTTAGGATTGAAAAATGATCAATCACTAGAAAATATTAATTGTTAGGGTTAGCCATCAGTCAAAATCTTAAATCAAAATCTCAAAAATTGCCTAATAATATCATACAACAATAGAAAAGTGGAGTCAAAACTCGTACGACAATATACTAGTTCCCATATCACAATTCAAACATGATACGACTCTGGGTACCTACACACATGATAATTCAAAGCATATACAAAAATACGTATCAACCAATACGATAATGCAAACTATCGTGTGTCGTACGACAAAGAGAAGATTATGATATGACAATCTGTAAGTGTCATACGAAATTGTAAGGAAGAAAAATTAAAAATCAAAGCTTGAATTATAATTGTCAGAAAATGATGAAAATCACAATGGAAACCCGTTGTCGTGCCCTACGGTGGACACTAGAAATGTGTGTGTGAAAATTATACCTCCTTGTGGATACAACACTTTAGTAAAACATTATTGGTTAATAATCAAAAAATATGCAATGAAGACAAATATCATTAACCAAGTGATTTACTGCCTTCTAGTAGATGCGAGTATGGTATTCTCAAAAATTGACCGAGATCAGTGACACTGCAACACCTAAATAAAGGATTTAAATGATGAAATCTATGAAGATGAATGCAGATTTAAACTATGTTTTTGATATTTTCTATGCAATATGGATGAAAGACAATTTAAAATAATCTAAAACTAGATGAAACATGGATTTAAATCTAAACTAGAAATTATATGAATTCTATGAAATGAAGAAAATAATGATTAGCAAGAATCTCAACAATTGCACAATCTCTCAATTCGCAAGATCGCACGTGTAAGGATTCTCCAAATTCACTTTTTTCTAAAGTAGTTAAAGGATCATTTGTGAAGGACTGAGGCCTATTTATATAGAAATCCATGGTTTTGAGAACTCATGGAAAGCCAAAAATCTCTCCTTGATCAACTCAGATTGATTATTGAGTTATCAGGAAATTAGAAATGGTTAACTCACAAAATCATGCAAAATCATCTTTTTAACTCTTTTTAGAAGTTCAGATCACTCACAATCACATGTTGAGTTCAAAAAGTTAACAAATTGAGTTTAATAGTTAATTTAGAGTTTAACTACTTTTCTAAGTTGTGCATGTATAATCATGAATTATTTAATTTTCCATGTGTTTTGTTATGAACTTAACTGATTTTTGAATAAAAATAACTGATTGAATTATTTAATCAATAATTCAATCAAACATTATCCCAAAATTAAATATTAAATTTGACAACTTGATTTAATCAATTATCTTTAGAAATTTTATTTATTGTCAAATAAAAATAATATTAATAAGGAATACATTCAATTAAATCCAATTCAATAATTAAGTGGCCAAATTAAGTTTAATTAATTAAACATTCAACATATTCAATTAATTTTCTTTAGGATAAATAAATAAATAATATCATTTATCACCAAATAATATTTAATTAGAAATAATTAGAATAGATTAGGAATATTTAGGAATATTCCCTGATGCAGAATTGAGATAGGATCGATTAGGGTTTTGATGATTTGATGTGCAGATATTCCATAGGTTAGAAATTTGAGTTGATTTTGATCGATTTTTTGATGTAAAAGTTTAATGGTACTGAAGCCCATTTTTGGGGTATTACATGTTCTAGTTCTTTGTTATGTTTGAGTGTGAGTATTTGAAGATGTTTAAATTTGACATCTTTGTTCCTTTCTACCTCCTCTCTAGATATGTTGGGTTTCTTCTTCCATACCGGTGATGTTGTAATACCATGTTTCTTTGGACCCATATTTTTCTTTATTCTTTTTTTATAGCAAGTAGATTTTTTCTCTCTTTCTCTTTCTCTTGGATACCTTTTTATGGTTCTCCTACTGAGTTATATTGGTCTCCAATAGAGGTGGAGTGGCATCAGATTTTTTTTGGTTGAGAGGTTATTTCCACTCCTAGTGTTCCCTTTTCCAACATTTCTTGTTGAGGTGGAGTTGTATTCTACTGAGGTGAAGTACAAAAATGCAAGTGAAGGATCCTTTGAAATTAGAATATTTCATTGTCAATGGGTTTTTATGTTGATTGGATCTTGTTCTTTTCCTTTTTACATGGCTTACTCTTTTATTAAGGTAGAGAATAATTTTCCTGATTTGAAATGTACCTAGTGTGAAGGATTTTGTAATTATTTTAGGATGGTTTAGGGAGATTTTCAAAATCCAAATTGAAGGTTTGGATAACATTTTAAAACCTGTGTTTCTTCTTCATGATTGTGGTTTCTTTGGTAGCTCAATTTTGCTGGTTAGTCATTTTGTTTTATCCTCAAGGATGTGGAAGTTGAAGTAATGGGTTCTTTGTTAAAAACCATTGATTAGGTTAAGGGAGCTTATAAGAACCTTGTAAAGGTTTAGGAATCCTAGAAAAACCCTATGGTTAGTCCTCCCAAAGGTTATGGGATCCTATTTGAAATTCATTTTCATGGTTTAGAAATCCTATAAGAAAACTTTGTTTTAATTTTTCTAGAGGCTCTGGCCTTTGTATTTTTGTAGCTTGAGCTTTGTAATATTTATCTTATATAGGATGTTGTTCGTAATCCATCACTTGAGCTCCTGACTATATTTATCCTATATTTTGTAGCTACTTGTTGTGTATTCTGAATCCCATGAAAATATATTTGTAAAGGATTTTTGGACCCTTTAAAAACCTTTTTAACATAATAAAATATATTACAAAAAAATGATTAACAATTTAGGTACAATTTTTTACAATAGATTCATTAGTGCACATATGGAATTTTACAATCTTCTATGTAAGAATGTGAAATAGATTTTATTATTTACACATTTGGTTATAATACATTGTGTACTACCACAAATGGACATGCATAATAATATTATACATATTTGAGAAATGCTAACATCTAGACATGATAATAAACATCACAATATGCATGTAATTCCTAGTACTATTTTTACCACAAGAAACAACACAACCATTTGCATCTGCACCATAAAAAAATCATCTAACACATGAAACAATTGGGAGTGCATAAAAATAAGAAATTACACAATTTAAATATGGCATTTGACATCATTCCATAAGCACAAGATTATATGGCTAGTACCTGAGTAATTTTAATATAGAGTTATAATTTTACTATTTAAACAAGTGCCACATAGTGGCAAGTACTTGTGGTTAATATTGTAATAAATAATAAATATAATAATAGTTATTTTTAATATTGTAATAAAAGTAATAAATATAATGACATAAGTATAGAATATATGTAGTGTTAAAAATAGAACAATATAAAATAGAATATGATTGGTAGTCTATTAGTATGCAAGTGAAGTTATAAGATTGAAGTTATATATTTTATTTTGGTAAATCATACTTTATTTTAATTTTGAGAAAATGGCATTACATTAGAAATAATAAGATATATTATAGTATTATCTAATTATATTTGACTTATCTAAAATATTACTTTTTAAAATATATATATTTTTAATTATTTTATTAACAAACTATATATTACTAAATTATATAATAAGTCTAACCTAATTAAAATAATATATAATATCAATCATTGTAAGAAATAAAAAATTAAAATATAAAAATAAATGATTTCAAAATTAAGTAGCTCATCCATATGAGTACTTTGAACAACAGTTATAAATGTCCCCCAACAATTTTTCTTCACTTTTTAAATCTATAATTTTAATTTTTTTTAAATATAAAATAAAACAAAACCCAAAAATTAATATAAAAATTAAATAAATGGATAAATTTATGCAATATAGCTAAAAAGGTGGCATAAAAATTGTGAGTCTTTTATATTCCAAAAATTTCGTGTATAAAACTCAATTTATTTTTGTTAGAATAATATTTTAAATTGGTTTTTAGCGTTGGATAGTTAGATTATACTCAGCTTGGTTAATGTGTTATGCAACCAACCCATCTTATTTTTGTTTATATTTATTCACGTCCTCTATATTATCGAGGCACTGCAATACAATACGAGGTTATTAAACCTTCATTTGGTATCAACGCTAGTGCTGGGTGAAATTGCATTCTACACGCTAGACCTGGGTGTTGGACCAAATTTGGTCATTGGAACCGAGCGCTTGTGGAACAGAGTCACTGGGCGCTGGTGGAAAGGAAGTGTGCAACATAGATTTGTAGCAGTTCCTCACAACTGTATTACACTAGTCCGTTATTCTCCAAAACTGTATTACGCTGGTGGAAGGGAGTGCTTACCAGAACTACCGTTATTCTCTACAACTGTATTACGCTGGTGGAAGGGAGCGTGCACCAACAGCAGAGATTAATCCACCCACCTATACGCAGTTTTTGTTTTCCCATTCAGTGATCATTCTCGTGTTATCAGTCTGCCTATTGAATGTCAGTCTCTTTTGCTGATGATGCTTGTAGTGTCGCCAGTAATCACAGGACACAACATGCTACAAGTGATGATATAGGTTTTTATTTTTCCTTGATTGATTCTCTTCAAAATATTGGGAATCTAGTGTTTGATGATTTGATTCAGAAAGGGCTCCTCCATTGGTTTCTGTTTGATGTCCGTTGTCAAGCCAAAAAGATTCAGGATCAACTCGAGGCAGGCTATGATGGAGATGACGAAGATGAGGTAGAACGCCCACAGAAGCGTCCCCGTCTCACTGCACGCACGTGCTTACCATGCCCATCTCCATTCTCTTTGTCCTTAAAGGACTATCTCAGTTTTCATGAAGTGTATGTCCCCCAATCGAGAATATTAACAAAATATTTATTTTTCTGTGTCTTGTATCATGTCGGTACCAAAAATTCTCTTGTCAAATACTCAACTTCTTAAAAGAAGTAACTATGCTTCGTGGAAAACCAAGATGCACGCCATTCTCCAATTTGAGGATTTGTTGGACATTGTTACTAGCGTTACTAAACCTCTAACTAATACTGATGAGAAGAAAAAGTTTGACAAAACCAATTTAAATGTATTAATGCTTATCACTCTCAGTATATCTGATGAGGTTCAACCCTATGTCCGCGATGCTGACACATCTAAAGTAGCTTGGGAGGATTTTTCTATAATATTTGAGGTGAAGAATAAAGCCAAGGTACTTCATTTACAATCTAAATTGCATACTCTTCATGTGAAAAGTGGTGAGAAAATTGTAGATTTCTTGTGTCGTGTATCTGTTCTTTGTGCAAAAGTCTTTTCTCTTAGAGAGACTGTAGAAGATAAACTTCTCATTCCTATTACTTTGCATGCTCTTTCTCCTAAGTTCTAGATATTTGTCACTACCTTGAACATCACAAAACAACAAGTATCATTTGAAGAATTGATAAACTTACTTCAACAAGAAGAAACTCTTCAATCTTTACATGAGGAATTTGAAGAAAAAGCTCTTATTTCTCGCCAACAACATAGCCACAAAGCTCATAAGGGGCCTCAATTACCATCACAGTCATCTCCACCACAAGTTTCCCAACAGAAGTCTTCTCCTTGATCCAGTGTAAGATTTGTAATACACATACTCATGATATAGACTGGTGTTGGTAAAATGGTCTTACTCAAAGTTCTTCAAGTAAAGAGAGCTATTCCAGTCACAGTAATTCTCTCCAACCTCGTAAGAGCTCTCTCATAGATGTCGTAAGCATGGAAATATTGCTACACAACAAGATGAGACATTTGATGGGTCTCTTGATGAGGATACTCCTGCTCCCTCTTAACACAAGAAATTTCTCTCTGACCAATGTTCTCTATGTTCTTGGTTTTACTAGAAATCTTTTGTTTGTTAGTTAGCTATTAAATCACAATCTTAAGATATAATTTTAGGTCAAGGATTGTGTTAAAACATGTCTCATCACAAAATATGGAATCATCTTTGCCTGTGGTTTCAAGAAGGGATGTCTTTTTACACTTGATACTGTAATACCCCAAAAATGGGCTATAGGTTCATTAACCTCTTACATCAACAATTTGAATGAAATTGACATCGAAGTCCTAACCTAAGGCACATTTGCGCATCAATTTATCAAAAATTGATTTTATTCTAAATTTTGCATTAGGGAATATTCCTTGAAATATTCATATTTTATCCTAATTTAATTATCTTTAATTTAATAATTACTTGGCGATAAATCATGTTTATCCTAAAGTTTGATTAATTGAATATTCTGAATATTTAATTAATTAGATTTAATACTGCCACTTAATTATTTAATTAGATTTAATTAGATTTATTCCTAAATTGTATTATTTTATTTTGACAATAAAATAAAAAATCTTATGACTAATTGATTAAATTATTATTTAATTAATTAATGTCAGTTGTCAATATTTAATGATATAGTTTTCTAATAAAGTTTGATTTAATAATTGATTAACCCATAAATTAGTTATTTTTAAATTTAAAATCAGTTAAGTTAGGATATATCACTTTATTTATTTAATTAACTCATAATTATTATGCACATTCAAAGAGAAGTTAAACTTTGAATCTGAAAATCAATTCAAGTTGTTATCTTTTCGAAACTCAAGATCTATTTTTGAGTTCAAAGTTGATCTAAAATTCTAATTTGAGTCAAACAACTGTTCTTGCATGATTTTGTGAGTTGATCTAATTCTAATTTATTTTTGACTCAAAAATCAACCTGAGTTCATCAAGAGTGACTTATGGCTTTCCTCATGTATCCTTCAAGCCCTAGATTTCTATAAAATCAAGGCTCAACTCTTCATAATTAACCACCCTTGAATTTGGACAATTACTCTGGCAAATTTGTGATTGAAGGATTAGACACTTGCGACAGACGATTTGTGAGCTCTTTCATTATTGGTCATAGCTTTTCATAGTTTTCATATCATTTCTTGGATTAATCTGCATAACATTTTGATTCATTCTAGATTAGATTCATTCAAGTTTTTCATTCTAATTGCATATAAAACCCAAAAAAATAGATTAAATCTACATTCATTTCATATCCATCTTTTGCATTCAAATCCTTCGTTTAGGTGTTCCATTATCACTGATCTCGGTCTAATCTGAGAATACCATACTCGCATCTACTAGAAGGTAGTAAATCGCCTGGTTAGCTTAGTTTCATTCATTTGTCAGATTTTGATTTTGCTAACCTCTAATGTTTTACTAAAGTGTTGTTTATAGGTATGTACAATTTTCACAAACACATTTCTAGCGCCCACCATGGGGCCCTGAAATGGGTTTCCATTTCATTTCTATCAATTTCTAACTATTTTCTATCATTTTCTGATCCATTCTACAATTTTATTCTCTATTTGTATAATTTTTATATGAGTTTTGTCAAAAACTCATCCTAGGACCCTCTGGGTGTCATACGACATTTGACATTTTTGAGGCTCATACTAGCAACTGCAGATAATCATTTGGAGACTACTTTTTCATGCAGGCAGTTACCCACTGTCGTACGAGTTTCCAAAAGGTCATGCTAGAGGTGACCCACTATCGTATGAGAGGTAACCCATTGTCATACGAGTTTTGATACCAGCATTCAATTGTCATTTCAGATTTTTAGGTAGTTTGTCAGATTTGATTCTCAGATTTGGGCTAATGGCTAACCCTAACAATTAAACTTTGTTATTTTTTATTGATATTTGCTGATACTGATTGGAAAAATGCAAGAAAAATTGTTAAAACAGGTAAAATCTACTAAGCACGTTGTGAGGAATTCAGGTAATCTGTTCAATCTAATAACACTTTTATTTGGATATAAAACAATTTCTCACATGTCAAGCTTGTGTAACTTTTCCTACTTTCATATCACAGACTTCATTTTTGGGCTATAAAACAAACATAGATTTTATTTTCGCATTTCTGTTACATATAGTAAATAGGCCCTATGAACACTATTTGTGGATGATCTTGAGAGAGTGGGATTCTTTCACTTGTTCATGCATGCGAAGATCTTCTTGATGAAGGAGCCCCTTGTAGGTAGGGAGGATATTGAGATTATCTTGTGTTCTATTGGGTTTGGAGTCCTCAGCTTGTGATCGATACATTCTCTCTCCGAAGAGATTGATAGAGCATAAGTTGTTGGCATTACAAATCTTGGTGAGATAATTTTAGTCTTAGCATGTCAGATTAATCTTTCTGCTTTATTTTGGTGAAGTAAAGAGGTTAGGGGATTATGCTCTACTTCCTTTTTGGATAGTACTAGAAACCTAGATCCTTGAATTTGATCTAGTCCCCCTGTGGTATCTTTTGTGAGTCACCTTTAGAGAGGGTTAACCATAGTGGACATTCCCTTAATTGGGTCAACCACGTGGATGGAACCTTAAGCAGTAATAGTCATTTTCATCCTGGTAGCAATGGCCACTATATAAATGTCCTTGTGGAGGAAATCTTCATAGGTGTGGTCTCTTGTTGGGCTATCAGATCTCCCTAGCAGCTCTTGATTGATTAAATTCTCAGACTATGTCAAAACCCTGGTGTGCCTGGATTGGAGTTCACCCTCTTGAGATCATAAAAGTTGCAGAGTCAGACCATTATTACAAACCTTAGTGAGGCCAATTTTTTATTTTCTAGGAATATGTGCATTATTGAAAAACTTTTTGGAACATACACAATTAGCATTCCCAGGGATTAGCACATTCAGTCACTTGATTGTTCATGCGTAGGGTTGCTTTGTCCCCTATTCATTGTTTTCAGATCTGCTTGAAATCACTTGCCTATTGTTCTGCATGCTTGTTTATCTACTTGGTTATTGAAAATGAACAATTCCACAACAAACTTCAAATCTAGACAAAAAAATTTGCAAACACACTGATTCTAAAAACTAAAAAATTGCAAAATCTAACACAAAATTCCTTTTTGGAGTCAAAAGTCATCTCATGGGATTAGAAAGTCATACAAGTTTTCAGCCTTTGTCATATCAAAACCCCCAGATTGTTGTATGTGAGCTTGTATATTGTCGTACGATTTTTGTCAAAAATCACAAGCAAAAAGTCAAAATTTGTTATCAAATGTCGTGCAAACTTTGTAATTGTCTTACTCGTCTTGTCAATTGTCATGCCAAAGCTTATCCACTATCATAGAAGCCTATAGAAAGTCGTATGAGAATTTTTGAAAATTTTTTAGAAGCTTGTCAAATTTGTTAGAAGTCTAGTTTTTATAGCCTACTTCCAGATTCTATCAAAATATTCACTATGTTAGGAACATAGCAGAACAAACAGAAAAATCCAATCTATTTTTCTAAAGTAGTCTCTTGAGTTTAATCCACCCTTCTGATCTATGACATTTAAGAAGAGTCAATCCACTCTCCATTTCCTATCCTCTGACCTGGCATTAGGCATGTGTTCCATAATCACATTTGCTCATGACTATACACTTTTCACACTTATCTACTAGCTAGATGGAGGATTCTAGTCTTACCCAGGTTGCTCCCATCCAAAATGCTAAACATACTATCGATCCTGATTGGAGGCCATTCACTAATATCTCTCACATCCTGAATATGCCTTGTGGTATGCTTATTTTGAACTATTCCCCCACTGTTGCTATTGAACAAGATCCTACGGCAAATAATATTCCTCCTATTACAGATGATAGTGATGAAGAAGATCTACCTCCTACAATGTCTCTATCTGACTACATTAGGAAATATCATAACATCAAGACAAACTCAAAAGAAAGAGAACAAGATTCCTCGTCTGATACTACTATAACAATACAAGTTGATGTCATACATAGATATGCTCCTCTTACCAGCTTTGAAAGGGGAGAAAGTTCAAAATCTCAAGAGAAAGAAACTAATGATGATCCTTTGCCCCCTTCTGTGGAAATCATCCCTATGGATCCTAGGCCATCTACTTCAAGCTACACTCTAGCTACTCCAACAGATCATGGGCACATAAGACCCCATCCAATTACAACTTCATGGAATATTGGTAGGTCTAGGATTGAAATGGTTCCTATCCATGCATTGTTCCCACTTGAAGAAGGACCTAGCTCTCAGAATAGATCATCTCAGTTTGACTTACATCATACTCCTTTAAACTTATCTGACTCTTCTAGGACAACTCACAATTGACAAAGTTTTATGGAAGATAACTTTCTTGATCTATCTGATTCATTCATGAACGATGAGGATGATGTTGAACTCTTTGAACTTGAGCCCATCCCATCAACCTCTCTTCCACCCACCTCCCTAAGTGGCTTTCCACTTCCCACTCTACCTCTCCACCTCAACTAGCCGTATCAACCTCTTTCATCCATAATTCCTGAGTGTTTGGAAGTAACTTAGATCTGCAAAAAAATATTTTTTTTTATCAAAATCCACTTATATCTCAAAGTCACTATGTCCCACCTAATCGACATGTGACTACTAAGACAAAGACAGCATTCAAAAGACCATAAAGGTCTTCAAGGAAAAAAGGAGAAAATCAAATCAAATCACAAATGGATCTGGAAATCCATCTTACCACTAGGTATCTGAGCAATCTAACTCAGATCCTTGAGGATAAAGCTTCGTTCTGGAGATGATTCTCAAAATCTTATTGCTAGGTATTTGAGAAATCTAACTCAGATTCTTGAGGATCAAGCTTCGTTCTAGAGATGATTCTCGAAATCCATCTACTAGGTATCTGAGCAATCTAACTCAGATCCCTGGGAATCAAGCTTCATTCTGGAGATGATTCTAAATATCTATCTTATCAAAATTACAATCACATTTCTCAATAAGAAAAAAAGAAAAAATTCAAAAGCTATGTGGATTCCCAAGCTAAAAGACTTGGATGTCAAAAATTTACTATTTAAGATTCCAAATTCTCATACCTTCCTCCATTTCACTGTCCTTGCCTCTCATACTTTCTACTCTTCACTCCATCTTTCCTATCCCAAAGTGCATATCAGTATCTCCTCATTTCTAGTGACATGACTAAGAGAAATCTAGAGCGTACTCTACCTGAATGTTTAGAGAGTGGGAAATCCAACGAAGAGTTAAGATGCGTCCACGAGGATATTTGTGAGTCTCACTTAAGTGATCTTTCCTTGACTATGGATCTCTCAACAATTGGAAACTACTGGCTAGATATCCTAATCACTACTATAGAACAAGTATTAGAATTCCCACTGGGGTTACACCATTTTCTTTAGTTTATGGGTCTGAAGCAATATTGCCTATTGAGTTTGAAATCCCATCACTAAGAATTAGAATGCATTGTATCGTAACTGATGATGACTACAGAGTGTCTAGGTTGCAAGAACTTAAACTACTAGATGAACACATACAAGTTGCATATGATCATCTCAGAGTGTATCAGAAAAGAATGTCTAGAGGCTACACCAAGAAAGTCAAACAGAGAGAATTTCAGGTTGGTGATCTAGTCTTGAGAGAAAATCCTAAAAATCAATCACATCAAGAATGCAAGGGGAAGTTTGAACCCAACTGGATGGGTCCCTTTGTGGTCACTACTACTTTTGGCTCTAGAGCCTATCAACTCACAATGACTAATGGAGAACAACTCCGAGAACCAATCAACGTTCTCCATCTGAAGAAATTCTATGCTTAAGGCATTCAGTCTTTTCAAAATGTCCTCAAAAAATCATAAAAATCTAAAAAAGTCTTGAAAAAATGAACATCCTGGTGAAAACCTAGGAATAGGCACCGTGATGTATCACAAAAAATTGAAAAATATCAAAAGTACAAAAAAATTGGAAAAATGAAAAATACAAAAAAAATGAGAAAAAGAAAAAGTGCCTTGGTGAAAACCTGGAAATAGGTGCCTTGGTAGAAAAAATAGAATCTCTGCCAAGACGGTGAAAACCTGGTAAACAAGAACCACTTGTTTCAAAATGCTACATCTATCAGCACAATCTTGGTCTTTCCCAACTTTCAGTCTTGCTTTAGTTTGTACATATCTCTCGGTTTGTTTCTACATTCTTGTTTTCAATAAAGTCAGTCTGTAGACCAATCAGCTCAAGCGTCTGTATCCTATCAATGTTCAAACTTGGGGGCAATGAATGTCATATCCTATGGCCTCTAGTGTACCTTAGACATATCATATCCAGTCAGATTCCTTCGAAGCTACATCCGAGTCAGTTAGTCTGTCTCCTCTCCAGAAAGGATTTTGCATCTACAACAACGTAATCAAACATCAACGCAAACTAAAAACAATATATGCTTTTACATGCTCTTATCTCCTTGTATGCTTACTGATTCACATTTATATTTTTTTCTTATTGTGTCTGTTCAAGCTCTTCGATGATGTCCTTTATAGGATTTAGAGAGTGATGACTAGGGGCATAATCTTTGCTTTGTCTTTTGCTTGTATGTGAAAATCTAACAACTTTGGAAATTCTGGATTGAAATGGTGTGCATCTATAAGAGTCTCTATCTCATATTGGATGGGCATGAGTACCTCAACCATTGATACTCAAAAAATTCAAGGAAGTTTGATCTAACTATTATCTTTTTGAGTAAGTTCTTTCTCCTACTGTGAAACATGATCTTACCTAAGGATTTGAATGATAAAGGGTCACTACAGGTAATTCACACTGGATTAAGAATGATCTCTTGACTATTTTATGTGTTAGCATGCAAGGTGTATTCAGGTCATCATGACATTTATGTTTTGATGCTTATACTAATTGGTATATCAAAATGGACGTGATATTCAGGTCATCCTGACATTTATGCCTTGGTGCTTATATCTAATCTGACATTCCGAAAATAAAAGAAATATTCATATGTCCATGGTTGTCAAACCAGTGGGTGTTGTATTGATTCTTGCACATACAAATCAATATTCATATGTTTATAGTTTCTTAGCTAGTGGGAATTGTATTGATTTATCCATTTACCTAAAAAAGAAATTCAATGATGAAAATGACCGACACATGATTAGTGACTAGGTCCTAGGTCTTAGGTTGCATTTCATTCTGCATGTCATTTTTGCACTTGGCATGATCTCACAAAATTGATGAATAACTTTAATTCTTAAATGATTATTCAAACTAAACTTATACTTGACATGAAGAGCTCAGTCTCATGTGAAGGTATCTTTACCGAATGTTAAGCCATCACCATCCTGGGTTAGACATCCTTTTTGACATAAGACTGAGCACTTGTCTTCATCAATACCTGCAAAACATATCATGTGTATCATTGCATTTACATGGCATTCCATAATCATTCCATCTATTGCATTACATTACATACATGTGCATAATCACAATCATACATTTCCATACATTTTTCCATAATCAATATCATTTTCCTAACATCCATACGTTTGTAAGAAATCATTGCATTGCATAAATCCATACATACATTCTACACTATACATAGCATTTGCATCACATGATATCATCATAAATCAAAACATGACAAGTACAAATGAAGTCATAACCAAAATCTTGATCTCATATATATCGTATAACTCAAAATAGTGAAGGGTGCACTACTGGCACAAAGTAAAAAAGAATGAGCTCATGTGAGATATCAAAGTCAGAGTAGTATATATGAACAACATGAGAAAAATATATGAATATCTAGATAGATCATTTGTCTACCTAATCCTCTACATCTAATGGAAGTGGTGGTGGTGCATCAGGCACTGCCTCAGATTGGGGTGCCCTAGCTCCCTCTGAACCTATCATATACTGGGAGTATGTCAGTACTCTCTGACCAACAAGAACAATAGCATAATAAGAAGAAACATAGTAGGCATCTTCAGAAGTCTAATGTGTCACCTCTGCCTATAATCTCCTATTCTCCTCTAGAATCTTTGATCGTGGTCTATTAGCCTCTATGAATCACTCCTCAAAATGGGCGCTCCATGCTCTCAGGTCCATCACCTATAATCTCAACCACCTAATCATCTCTTGAGGATTCTGTGCTACAACAGGATCTACATCTACTATAGGCATATTTTTATCTCTAGCTGGCTGATTAGTAGCCTTTTCCCTTTGCATCTTACAATGTCTCACCTCAGTACCTAAATCAAAATTAGCATCCTCCTTTGTAGTATCAGGACCGGCACCTACATACTTCTCAGCACTGAGTACCCATCTACACTACCAACATTTGCTAAAGTACCACTCTCACCTCTAGTAGATCTCTGTAAAACTGTAGGCCTGCCTACTGTAGCACTAGTAGGATGAGGTGGTCTCATATGACCAGATGGTCTCTGTCGAGTCATAGTTTCTCTTGTCCTTGGAGGTGTAGGTTGGGGCATCAAAATCTTTTCATCACACCACCTCTGACCTCGACCCATCGGTGCCCTTGTCACATCCATAGCCTCCTCCATACTAGGTATCAACTCAGTGAGATCTGAGAATCTATATATGGGATGCTCTTTGAACCAAGCAATGAATCCATCTGTCACTCTAGCATCTATAACATCTAGATGGTAGTCCCAGTCTCTACCAACATAGCTGCTATACTCCTATGTACAAAGAGCATAAGACAATCAAGGGCCCCATCCTAATCCAAGCTCTCTAACTATTTGTGCATAAGCAGCATGATCTTGTTGTGCATCCTGAATGATAAAATGCTCAAGCACTGTGGTAGACCGCCCAATTAGCACTCGACTATGGAAAAAGTGATTAAACTTCTCTTGAGTTGTAGGCCAGGCCTCTATTTGTAGATATGGATGCCAAATCACAAATGTACTATCAATAAGGCATCATCTCTAATACTTAGTGTGACCCATCCAAACTTTTGTGACATATCCTGAATATATATAAATCACTGGCTCCTATGGCTGGCATTGACCCTGGCATACTGGTCTACATACTGGGGTGTGCTCCCAGACCCAAATCTAAAGTATTAAAGCACCAGAAGAAAAAGACTTGCTCTCCTAATACACGATCTTGTGCATCTCAAAGAACATGTGAGCCAACATACACTGACCCTAATCCAACTTAGAAGGAGTGACCATCAAACATGCAACCATCGGGGCCCAACCCATCAAAAGACCATTCTACTGATGGTCAGACATAATAATACCTCCTATCATGCTAGCTATAGTACACTCTAATCTATGGGTCTACCCATAGCACTAAAATAGAGTCTCTCAGGATATAGAACCGGTAAGCTATGTATCATCTCCAAACAATCATCTGAAAGCATGTAATCCAGAGTTCCCCAAACTCACATAATCAAGGCGTGGACCGTGGAATGGAATACAGAGTATCTGATAGACATCCTCTAGTGTAACTGTGCTCTCTCCTATAGGGAGGTGGAAGGTCTGAGTCTTTGAGTGAAACATCTCAATCAATGCAGTTAGAAGTCTATGGTTCACCCTAATCTCAAGCAACCGAATAAGATACTCAAAGCCACATGTAGTAAGATGTACCCTCATCGAGTCGGGTAGTGAAACACATAACCTTTGAGTCACCAGGTGTGATATACACACATGGACATCAGGATAAATGACCTACACAACACAAAATAGGGAATCCTATCAATAATTCAGTTGAAAAATAGGCTAATAGTACAAAAATTCAAAATTTCACTATTTCAGAAGGTACATTAAATGCTCAAGAATCAGCTTATGAAATCAGACAATTCAAAATTTTCACCTAAAAATGTGTTTTAAGCTCATTGTTTTCAATATGACAATACAGTCTGGCATGAAAACTCGTACGAGTTTTAGTAGCTTCTCAGATGACAAACCATGGTTATACGACAATGTCTATCTTCCCGTACGACATATGAGGGACCCGACGAAATGTCGTACAACTCTTTGGTCCCTCACATATCAATTTCTATGGGTTCTGGAATGACACTCTAAATGAAAATCAAAAGTCGTACCAGTCTTAGTGGACTTTTGTATGAGTTTCTATGCATGCGAAAATTAAAAATTCCTAACATATGAAAAATGATCTAAAAAGATTGTAAATAGGCAAAACTGGAATTTATGAAAAGGCACAGAGGTCCACTTACCGGATGTCCATACTGCGGAGGTCTCTGATGTTTCCAGTTGTGCTCAAAATGGTGTGAAGACACAGGTACCTTCATCTCAGCCATTTTCTTGCTTAGAGGGCTCCACAAAGGTTTCAAAAGTCAAATGGAATAATGACTTGAAAATGACCTTTTTGGAACTTATATGGGTTTTTGACCTAATTTTTCAAATTACTCTATTTTCCATGAAAATTGCACCTCTGGCTAATTTCGACATTCTGAACCCATTTTCAAGATCAAAACTAAAATTGAAGATCTTTTATTATGTCAAAATCATGATTTAAAATTTTCAAACCTAGGATGGCCGATTGTCGCATAATCAACCTTCCATCATCACAAAAATCCAAAATTCAACTTACCTGATTATCTTAAATCAAACTATCAAAATTTCAACTTGGTCAACCATGGTCAACTCATTGTCAACCCTAGTAAAAATTTATCTTCAAGACCTCCAAATGATGTAGAACGCATTCTTGAACATGTATAACCACTGAATAGGTGTAAAATGGAAGCTTAGTAATGTACCTAACATTCAACACTATTCATTTGTAATATGGTTTGTTTTGAATTGAAATAGCATAAGTAAATCTAGAAATACTTGAAAAATAATTAGGTCAAGATAAATACCTCATCATGAAATCGATTTAGAAATACCTATTTTCTTAAGTCTGTGTGAGGTTTCGGAAGATTCTACAACTAGACCCGTAATCAAAAAGTCGAGACAGAGAAAACCTAGAAAAGTTTCATCTTTCTGATAGCAGGTCAACTTTGACCCTCATATAAGGTCAAAGACTACATTTTTATTCTGAAGGTCAATTCTGATTTTTTTCGTAGATCTCAGAAGTTTGGCGAAAAGGGTACTCAAATCTATCATCTAATTCCTGAAACAATGACTGTAGATATCTGAAAAAGGGGGTTTTCGGGGTGGCTATATAGGGTTTTTCCTTAGTCAAACCCCCATTTTGGTGATCTCCACCTCCATGAATAGCCGATTGAAATAGAATGTGTGTTTGTATGTATTGAATGTGTAATGCCAAGATCTAATCCTCTAGATCAAAACCCTAGCATGAATATGTATGAAAAAATAATGCATAGATTTGAATGAGATAGAAAACCATACCAAGCCCCCAAGGCTAAAGTACTTCTACCAAACTCACAATCTATAATTGTTACTCCATGATTGAATCTTTGAATTCTTGAAAGTTGATAATGGTGGATCAAGGAAGAAAGGATCTCTCTTGCTCAAAATATGTGTTCACAAAGATGCTTGATGTCAACAATGGCTTGATCTTCTATATCATCCTCTTGCTATCTTGCATCTTCACCATTCCTTGTTTCTTGAAATATTCTTGCTCATGAAATTGACTCCTTGAGAGCACTTGATCATGAGAATGTTCAGTTTTACTTGGTGAAAATGAATGCAAATGAGAATCTTTCGATAGATGTTTCAAGGTGAGGCTCCTAGAGCAACATGAGGACCCATAATTCAAATTTCATGTCAAATTAAGGTCCAATCACAATAACCAACTAAGGAGGGAAAATAATTTAATAAATTTTGAATTAAAACCTTTTTGCACTTGGATCCGAGGGCCCGACATTGATTTCGGGGCCCGTCGGGACCAAATTTTGAGAGAGGGGCACAAATTATGGATGAGGTCAGAATCAAGGTTGTAACTAACCTAGTCAGGATCAAGCTTGATTTTGACCTATTCAAGATTGAGCTCAATCTTGACCTAGCCTAGAACGAACTCGATTTTGACCCTGTGGGCCTAGATCCAGCCAAAATTAGGACAAGAGGTCCCGGGGATGCCAAAAGACCTAGAAATGATCCCAGAAAGGGACAAAAGCTAGGAATAGGCATAAAATCCTATGATGACTATGATGAAGGCTAGGAGGACCTATTTCTAAGTCCTACCTAGAAAATAGAGCCATGGGAAAAGGGAAATTAAGGAGAATCCTCAAGATCCTAACTGTAATTTCACCTAGAATGAAGAAGATAAGTGCAAAATGCATCCTAAATGTAAGTCTATCATGATAAATGTACTAAAAAAGGGTGCTAAACCTATCAACATGGAAGTGATTCCATTTTAAGATGATACATTTAGCCCCCACTTTAGCTTAGATATGACACTATATGAATATGCAAGCTAAAGTAAGAAAACATCATAGTAAATAAAAAGGATATAGACAAGTCCTCGATGTAGAGATCCTGTAGAAAAACTATTAGAACTTGCAACACAAAAGGTTAATGAAAATCCATAAATAACCTAAAGCTTACTATATGATAATTTTAGAAGTATATAGAGCCCCTTATGCCTCCCCCCCATTTCAGCTTTCTACTTTGGAAGGGTGAAATAGGGTAAGAAGAAAAAATCTATATATTGGAAATGTAGAGTGTCAAAAATTCCTTTCCTAAACCAATTAGAATGATTCCTAACCTTCC
Organism: Chamaecyparis obtusa; assembly: GCA_027943335.1. Taxonomy (NCBI): domain Eukaryota; kingdom Viridiplantae; phylum Streptophyta; class Pinopsida; order Cupressales; family Cupressaceae; genus Chamaecyparis; species Chamaecyparis obtusa. The sequence continues at coordinate 74,602 of BSBK01012424.1, read as the reverse complement.
TAAACTGGTTCAAGGCGTTAGATATCTGAATCATGATTATAACACCACTGACGGCACTGAAAACAAAGTTACCGAACTCAAGTTATGATGAAAAGAGTGGATGTCTGTCTAAATGCAAAAGAAGGGAAAATCAGAGTTTACCCTAAGGAAAGCCTAAAAGAAACCCTAATTTGAACTTATAAATAAGAAAAAGAGAGAAATACTTACTCATTCTTACCATATTCAAATTCTAAATGAGGAAGCAAGATGCTGAGAAGAGAGGAACTTTGAGCGACACGCCTAGAGATTCTGAGACACAGACTGGCTATCGGACGGTCACTACCTGAGGTGAGTTTACTGTTATTTGCCTTTGTACATTCCAAATTCCTATTTTTTATAGGCAAGGTTGGCCTTACCCCTTTTAGGATGACCCTAACCCATTTAGGTCAACATTGACCCATCTAGGTCAATTTTGACCCATGAAAGTTGACATTGACCAAAGGGTTTTTGTTAGTTTTTGAGATGAGGTCGACCTTGACCCAAAAAGGTCGACCCTGACCCAGTAAAGTTGACATTGACCCAGTGAGGTCATCCTTGACCTAACTGAGGTTGAATTTGATGTAGTTTAGTTATATTTGCAGATTTGATGATATAGATGACTGATATGATGTTTGTTTATGCTTGCAGGACTTGGTCTATTTTCGAGAGCATCCCTTTGGGGAATTGCTAGTCAAGGTTAAAGAGAGACTGTCTGACCTTGATGATGAGGGGATCCAATTACTGAGGGATGTGGGACTATATTGGGTATCAGTCCTTCCACAAATCAGACTACACAGAGCCTTGATATCAGCTTTGATAGAGAGGTGGGATGAGGATACATGCTCCTTCCATCTTCCCTCTGGTGAGAATACAGTGACCTTAGATGATGTCTACAGGATCATGTGACTTCCCGTCCAAGGGGTGACCATCAGACCTAGAGAATAGTGTGGTTGTGAGGAGATCTTTGTAGACATAGAGTATTATATAGGAGTGCTTCCACAGATGTAGACCCAGTCAAATCAGATCCTACTATCTTCCATATTGTCAGGCCCTACACCTTTAGTATGAAAGGTGATGTTGTATATAGTAGACTTGGTTGTGTTACCCAACTCAAAGGGTACCATATTTTGTTCAGCTCTGACATATCTCATATAGAGGATGGAGAGAGATAGGACCATGTTCTCATGGGGTCGGAGCATGTTAGCTTAGCTATACCATGAGCTGGGTCAGCTAGTGAGGTATTAGCGAGAGAGTCTATCAACATGCACACTTTTGTAGATTTGGATATTTGAGCATTTCACATGTACACATCCATAGGGGGTTGCCATGATGGTAGATGCGAGTAAAGCAAGATCCTTCACATATCCTTTGAGAGATGTTTGGCAGTTTGGGGATATGCTCTACTAGAGAGTACATCTAGACTACATTGCCAGTACCAATGTGATATGGAGACCCTACTATCAATGACAAAGTGGCCTAATACATGATTCCATATGAGACATTCACAGTAGTGTAAGCTTCTAGAGGGTCATCAGAGTCACATAATGATGCCCTACTATTATGATCAGGTGATGAGGTAGTTCGGCCTATTATAGGGAGTCCCTAAGGTAGTACCTTGTTATGTACATCCGATGAGATACTATCAGAGACCCGGTGCCATGCGGTGACCATCGATAGCAGACATAAAGGATAGAGATACAAAGGAGATAGAGGATATAGAGGTACCATCAAATGTAGCCTATTCAAGTGTGAGCTAAGATTACATTAGGTACTAGATTTTGGAGGGGATCTATCCTATCTTTCCCAAGGATTATCCCATAGGTGATCCAGCCTTTTCAGAGGGGACACACTAGGATAGTGGAGCCATAGAGGAGGATGAGGACATTAAAGATGATGAGCAACACATCCCTGAGGGAGATACCATGGAGGAGGAGGAGAGAGAAGATAGAGAAGATGAGAGAGTGGAGGAGAGAGTGGAGGACATGCCCCCAGCTAGTGATACTGGTGCAGATATACCTATTACTCATGCATCACCACAAAGATAATGATGGCCCCCATGGCCCCACATAGAGACACCACCACTAAGACCTAGATATAGAAAGCATGGAGAGAGTAGTCACTCCATGCCCCCACCATAGTGATGTCCAGGAAGGAGACCCAGGTATGAAATTTGATTGAATATGTGATTTGATTTGAGATAGACAAGATACTAGACTGATAAAGTTTTTCTTTCTATAGTTAGCATTGTGAAGTGGAGGAGATTTGTATCTAAGGTTCTCAAAGATACAATTATATCCTATCAAATACCAATTGATGAGTGAGAGTCTTCTATCAGTCTTAGAGATCCCGGCAGGCATGCTGACATCTTTCTATGTATCCAGCGAGAGATGAGATTGTGTAGAGAAAGAGAGGAGATGCTGATGGTAGAGGTACAGGGTCTCCAAGGATGTGTACATGGTATAAACATATCCAGGAGCCATACACTGACAAAAAATTCTTCATCTTCCCACCAGAGAGCAGAGAGATCTAGGAGTCATCGGCCATCAGAGCAACATAGTGATAGACATAGTGATAGATAGGGCCATTGGCCAAATATGTATCAAAACTTGAAAAAATCTTTTTAATGAATGAAAAAATTTCTCTACTAATTAGTTCTATTTTTTATTACTGTGCTTTCATCAATATAAAACTTAATAGAAAGAAAGAAAGAAAGAAAGAAAGAAAGTGCATAAACATATTCAATATGTAATTTTTACTAAAATTACATAACCTATAAAGTAAATCTTTATAAGGAATACATAAATGCACATGAAACAAAGGAAATTAAGGGTAATACCATTTAAGATGCATAATATTAATGGGTTCCTTAAAAGAAACAACATCCATATTAGCAAGTTTGTAAGCACCCAAACCAAAGTCTTCAATAACAACAAAAGGTCCCAGCCAATTAGGGCTAAATTTTTCTTTTTCGCCTGGTAAAGCATTCACATTTCATTGATTCTCATAAAGGACTAAATCACCAATCGCAAATGTTCATTCAATTACCTTATGATTGTATTGTTTCTGAAGAGATTTATGATAAGATTTTATATGTTCTAATGCATGTATTCATTGTTCATCCAACATTTCTAATTCTTGTAAGTTTTGTTCACAAAAAGTATCTTTATCAATTATCCCATGAAATGAAACATGTAAAGAAGGTATTTCCAGTTCCAAAGGCATAATAGCATCAGTACCATAGACAAGGTTACAAGGGCAAGTACCCGTGGTAGTATGAACAATAGTCCTATAGGCCCATAAAGCATAAGTCAGTTGAGTATGCCAATCTTTCGCATGCTTACTAATTGTCTTTCTCAAGATTTGTTCAATAATTTTATTTGATGCTTCAGCTTGCCCATTAGATTGTGGATAGTAAGGAGTTGAAGATCTATGTTGAATCCTATATTTCTCCAAGAATTTCATGAATTCTTTGTTTTTAAAAGAGGTTCCATTATCCAACATTATCGTCGAAGGAATACCAAATCTTGTTATGATATTATTAAGGATGAAATCACAAATAACATCTATCGTTGTTGAATGAAGAGGAACAACTTCAACCCACTTCATGAAATAATCTGTAGCAGTGAGAATGTAAGTATGTCCTTGAGAAGAAGCCAGTGAGATTTTTCCAATAAGGTCAAAACCCCAAACACTAAAAGGCCATGGAGAAACTCTATTAAAAAGCTCACGAGCAGGAGCATGAATCAAATTACTATGCTATTGACATTGAGGACATTTCTTAACAAACATGAAAGAATCTTGTTCCATTATTTTCCAATAATATCCCATTCGAAGCAATTTATTAACCAGGGATTTTCCACCAAAATGTCCCCCACAAGAACCAGAATGATCTTCTGCTAAAGCTATAGGAATTTCAGTTCTATTGAGACATCTTAATAATAATCCTTCATAAGAGCCTTTTTAAAGAATATCTCTTAAAATGATGTAACGTGTTGCATGTTTTCAAATACAATTACACATGTTCCTCGTTGCTAATTCAGGAAAAGTACCATCCTTCAAAAAATGAAAAATATGTGAATACCATTCATTTGAATGAAAATTGAAATAGTCAGATGTAATCTTGTTAGAAATTGCAAGGCTTTTAAGAGTTTGTATAGTAAATTGAAAGTTTTGAGCATTGTTCTCAAGAAAAACCAAGGAAGCTTCACTTTCCATAGCATCTGCATGTCGATTATCCTTCCTAGGTAAAGTTTGGATCGTATAAGAGGAGAATTTTGAAAGCACATCAAGAGCTAAATCTATATATTGTGTCATTTTAACATTTTTAGTTTGATATCCTCCTTTAATTTGTTCAACAATCAATTGTGAATCTCCGTATATTTGTAAATGTTTGATATTAAAGGAAGGAAGCTACTTGTAGTCCAGCTATAAGAGCTTCATACTCTGCAGTGTTATTAGTACAAGGAAAGGTTAGTTTATATGATAGAGGGATGGGCTTTTTCATAGGCAGAATCAAGATAATACCCACACTAGAACCTGTATTACACTTAGACCCATCAAAATAAAATTCCCAAATATGCTCCTGTTGAATAGCTAGGATATTATCATTAGGAAATTCTATTGAAGTAGAGCATTTATCTGAGTGAGGATAAGGAGCTTCAGTTAGATAATCTATCAACGCTTGTCCCTAAATAGAATTCTGAGAAATAAAATTAAGATCAAATTATGTAAGAAACATCACCCATTTTGCCAACTAGCTAGAGAGATCAGTTTGTGAGAAAAGATGTTTCAAAGGATCAAATTTAACAATCACATTAACTTTAGCATTTATAAGATAATGCCTAAGTTTCTAACATGCATAAACTACAGCTAGATATTGTCTTTCTAAATCTGTATATCTTGTTTTGTAATCAAGTAAAGTCTAACTAATGTAATACACAGGTCTTTCTTTACCATTATCATCAATTTGAGCTAACAACGCACTCACGGCCCATGGAGTCGGTGAAGTATATAAATGAAATGGTTTATCAAAATTAGCAGGCTGCAAAATAGGATGATTCACAAGATACTCCTTAAATTGCTCAAAAGTGCGTTTACACTCATCATTCCAAGAGAAAGTGGTATCCTCTGTAAGTAAGGAAGTAAAAGAAATAGTTCAATTTGCTAAATTAGAAATAAAGTGATGAATAGCTTGTATTTTTCCTTGTAAAATTTGTAACTAGGAAATATGCTTAGGAGGAAGCATATTAACAATAGCTTCAATCTTTTTAGTGTCTACTTTGATGCCTTGCTTAGAGATTATAAATCCTAATAATTTACTCGAATCAACTCCAAAGACACAGTTCTTAGGATTCAATCTCATATTATAACTTCAAATTCTTTCAAATATTTGTCATAAGATAGTAACCTGGTCTTCTCTTTGTATACATTTTGCCAGAATATCATCCACATAATCTGGAAGAATCTTATGAATGTAATAATGAAAAATCAAGATCATAGCCCGCTGATAAGTTGCTCCTACATTTTTTAATCCAAAAGGCATCATGACCCAACAAAAGGTTCCCCACAGTGTTATAAATGTAGTTTTAAATTGATTTTTAGGAGGGATAAAGATTTGATTATATCCTGAAAAACCATACATAAAAGATAACAAGGCATGGCTCGCTGTTGAATCCACAATCATATCAATATTAGGTAATGGGAAATCATCTTTCAAGGATGCCTTATTTAAATCTCTAAAATTAGTACACATTCTTATCTTATTTTCTCCTTTTGACACGAGCACAATGTTTGAAATCCAATATGAGTAGTCAATAGAATAGATAAATCTAGAATCCAATAATTTTTCAATTTCACATTTGACTAACAAAGCAATTCGTGGATTCATCTTTCAAATTTTTTGTTTCACAGGCTTCATATTTGGCTTTTAAACTATGTTATGAGTAACAATCTTAGAATCTATACCTGACATATCTGAATATGTCCAAGCAAAAATATCCTTAAATTCAAGAAAAAGGGAAACCAACTGATCATGTTCATCCTGATTCAAACATTTCCAAATTTGTATCATCCTTTCAGAGTCATTTTCATTCACTTGAATATCAATAGTTTCAGTAATTAATAGATCACTTCTTATCGAAGAATCCATTGGTAAAGGAAGAGTATTCTATTCTTCATGTTCTCCAAAATAAGCATTAGCTTTTAAATATTAAGGCTTTCCTCATTTGTGATGAAACTTAGGTAAATCCTCATAAACCCCTAAAAAATCCATTAAGGCTTCATCTTTGGGAAAAATATCCAAAGAGGATTGTTGATTAAGATCAATAAGCAATGGGTTAACCAACTTCAACTATCCACTGCAAATATGATTAACATTAAGAGGAAAAGCTGATGGTTGTCTATAAGGATTGAATCCTAATCCACATGTATGATCATAAACTTCATTATCCAAAGGTACTTGTATACCTTGTTCATATTTACCACATCCTTTCCCATTAAATCCTGATTTCTTAAGCAAATGATAACCATGACCATATCAATTAGTCATATCAGAAGGGGTCCAAGGAGTGGCATATGTCACAATGTCATAACAATCAGGCTTTATAGTTTCAATCATTTCATTAACTGAAGCAGCAACAAAATTACTTTTTAGTTGCTCAGATAGTGGAGAAGAAATAAAAACTTTTTTCTCAAATTAATTTTGTTTCTTCATGAATTCCAAATCAGAGACCTTGTATTCTCCAATAAACATAGGATTAAAATCCAGTGTCCCCTAATCATCCTTAGTCAAAGAAGAAGAGGATGGAGCTTCTTGTCATTGAATCTCAAGTTGTTTTATCTCAGATTGTTGTATCCCTGATTATTTTTCAATCTCTTAACTAGGTTGATTAGGTTCAGAGATTTTAGCATATTCTACATTTAAGCAAGGGTTCGGGGCATCATCCGCATGTAATGTATACATTAAGTTATTATAGATGAACCTAACCTTGCGATGAAGACTAGAAGGAATGACATGCATAGTATGTAACCATGGTCTTCCTAAAAGAAGGTTATAATTGAGAGGTCCAAGCATAACATGAATAGGAGTATTTAGAATAACTAGACCAACTTTAATAGGTAAGGTAATAATGCCCAAAGTTCTTTTCACAATATTGTCAAATCCATGTATAGGAACATTATCAGGTTGAATAGTAGAGAGATCAACCTTAATTTCCTTGAGCATATCCATGCTACAAACATTAAGCCCAGATCCATTATCAATTAAGGTTCTTTGAATGATACTCTAATTAATAGAGACTGACACCACAAGAACATCATATTGATTCTGCACCTCTAGGGAAGGTAAATCATTATTAGAAAACACAATAGGAGGTATAGAAGGCATAGTATACATACAATCCAAAATAGAATGAATGTTCTCTTGATTAGGAGGTGAAGTAGGAAGAGTAGATAAAGTGTTTTGCAATGCCTCATGATATGTTAGGGAGGTTTGAAGTAATTCCCATAAAGATATCTTAGTAGGAGTAGCACGTAATTGTTCTACTAAGTTATACTCCTTAAAGGTAGATGGATACCTAGGTGCTTGAGGAAGCATAGGTTGAGAAGGAGGTAAAGAAATTAGAATAGTAGGCTGAGGGTTATTCCATGTGTGATAAGCATGTGAAATGGAATCAGTGTTATCAAAGAAATCCAAAGGATCTCTAGGTTTACCCTTAATTGTTATATCAGGACATCATTTTATCATCATCAAAGGTGTAGGATATATCATTTTAGGTTTATCAATGTTGCAAATAGTGGGACATGAAGGTAACCATGTACACACCCCATGGGAAAGGTCAATTGGAGAGGTTGTGGAGGAGAGTGAAATAGAAATAGGTTCCATGGAGATCATATTCAAACCTTTTTCATCCTTACTACCATGTACGTCATTAGGGAATCTATCCTTTTGTACAATAAAAGCCTCATCAAAGTACTCAAAACAAGAATCATACATGTTGAATACAAAGAAAGTACTAAAAGCATGAAAATATAAATATTTTTGTATTTTTAAAGGAATTTTGCAATGTTTTTGTATTTTCATATATAAATGCAAGAAATCTAATCTTATACTCATACAAGATTTAAATCTAACACCATAAAAGAAAGAGTTGTCGTAAACGGGTTCACCAAAATGAATATGTGTAAAATGGAAGTGTTATACACTAAGTTTGGACCCTTATTTCAAGCTCCCCTAGTCTTGATAACTTAGTATAACATGGGAATCATCTCTAGGATGTGGGACCTATGCTAACTGAGATGAGACCTCTAGGTTCTAGGCTGGTTCCTCTTAGATAATCAACTTAATTTTCTTCTTGACATGAAAGTAAAACTTTGAGGGAAAAGGGATAGAAGGAATGCTTGAAAGGGAAATGACTTGAAAGCAAACTACCTACTAGGCGATACACCAAAAATATGGCTTGAACCATAGTATAGAGGATGAATTTAATGAGTAAACCTAGGTCTAGAAGATCATAGCTCACTGAATAGGCTTGGATCAATATTTCATATAAGGGTCTACAATAGAAAGAGGCTATTCAGGGAAAGAAATAATTTCACAAACAATAGCATTCCTGAGAATTTAGGCACAATCTACAACCTGCAAACAAACATTCACCTTTGCAACTCAGTATAGGAATGAGACAGTTTGTCAAGGGGTTGAGGTATACCCACAAGAGCATTCAAATCAAATCACCCACAAGAATACACATGAATTTCAAAAAGAGAGAGGGATCAGGAACCCTAGGATATCACTAAAAACATATATATATACTTCAATTCAATAAGAGATAATTCAGACAAGGAAGCACAGGGACATAAAAGATGTCACAAAATACCTCCACAATATCTGAATAATCAATGGGAGATTACAAATGTAGAAGCTAGAAGACAGAAAGAATGCCATAGATGACTCTTAAGAAAGGTCAATTTCTTTTACAATTGTCCAACTTTGAGCTCTAAAGCTCTCAAAAACAATATATACATCTCATATTTGCATGCTGGCAGGAGCAAAACCTAACTAGGGTTACATAATTTTCATATAATAATAGAACCCTAATTCTATCAAGTCTAATCATAAATGCATCTCTGCAATATCATGGCCAATCAGATATTTGTGTGCCCATCCCTGTATTGCATCCACCTACGGGCAAGCCACCTTGATTTATCTACCTTTCTACAACTCAAGCTCACTATGAATGCTCAAAATGGTACTTCTTAGGAAACAAGAATCGACCCAAGATGGCTGCTCAAACCTCCTCATCATCCTCTCAACTACAAACATCTTGGAAACATAAATTTTGAGCTACCCGCAGCTGTATTCAACTTGTTGAATCAAATGTTGGCAAAAAACTTTCTCAAAGATATTTAAATTAGAATAACAATGGCTAACAAGCTTAGGTTTAAAACATGGCCATCGATCACACTCTTTCCCGGCAGATTGAGCAGTCATCATTAATCTCAAAATAGTTATAGGCCCCATTGAAAAGTCTTCGGCCATGCCAGTAGTCAACAACCAATAAAAGATGAGCACATCAGTGAAGATTTGGCACTTTGGACCCACTCTACATAAGCCTTTAATCGAACGATTGTCTCAAATTCACATAGCTTTGATAGACCCAATGAGATCTTACATCATTCATCATATCATCCACACTAGCATTCCTTTTGAATCTTCAGGCCCACTGACATATCCTCATCCTTTTCTAGCTCAGCCAATCAAAATAAAACACCTCAGCAACACGGTGGTAGACGGTCCCACTTGTTCTCGGCAAACTTAACCTTTTGTTCACTCAGTGAACACATGACTAAAGGGAAAATCTAAATCACTTAATGCCTTTCTTAATTGTGGTTAGGTCAAGTGATTCAACAAATAAAGCATTGCACTAAATCGCTAAGTCCTTTTTTAACCCCCGGTTGTATTTTGTGAATGCATGAAAACCTTTATTCACCAGTTCGATAGATCTTTTGGAGCTTCGCTATTTTATTTGGAGACTTACTGAATACATTCATTCATGCATTTTATAAAAGACTTAAAACCCCACCAAATCATTTCATGAATGAATGAACACATAGAACTTTATCGGAGCCGCTGAACTTTGAACCACAAAAAATGACACTGTCACCAACTTGCCAAGAAATTTAATAACCTTGGGCCCACCTAAAAACCTACCACATGGCAACACACCATTTGTTGCTACTGCTCAGTCACCTCTAACACAGGACCCACTACCCACCAGCATCTAATCAGATGGTGGGTGCAAGATCACATGGGGGAAGAATATTCCATGTGATCATGCACCGACCGTTGATCAAAATCTGTGACATTGGGCCCCACTAAGAAGCTCCAACTCATTATCATGTGGACCAATAAGAAGCTTCCATTTGCATACATGTAGTAGTGGACCTACTTCACTAAAATGCTGCGTCATAAAGAAAGATCAATGATTGTCTTAAGACCGCAAGCCTCTGACACATCCTATGCAAAGATACGCCAACTGTTGGATTGAAATGGTGTTAGAGAGCCAGGCCCAGGAAATATAAAGGCCGAAAACATTAGGAAAAAATTAAGTGCTGGAACTTAGGAAATATTAAAGGGAATACCTCTGCAGGGTGACAGAAGATTATAAAGCACATGCGTTTATGAGATTTTTAAGTGGCTTGAAAAGTAACACAAAAATAGATTTAAAACTAGGGCACACTAGGGTTTTCCATTCAAATGGCTAGATTATGAATTTTTAACTAGGGTTTTAGCTAGGAAGGTGAAAAAATAATTGCAGAGGCCTGGAGAAAAATGCTACAGCCATGGAAATTTTACTTGTGTTAACATAAGGAAAATTGGATAACATTTTTGGCAATTTATGTTGGATGTCAGCCTGGTAGACATGGAAACTAGTGACCTTAAGCAATCTATTGGGCATGGGGTCAATTCTCAGGAACACAAAAATTTGATAGAGGGATAGAACTGGAACCAAAGGGACAAAACTCGTGCACATGAACTTCTTGGAAAGCAAGAAAACTAACCTAGAAAATAGGGAAAGAAAGCAAAAAAACATATTTACAAGTATTTACAAAGAGGGATTAACATCAAAGTAGGGCTTCAAGTGGAATCTATTCACTGATATAGGCAAGGCATCTCCCTCAAGAGTTGATAGCTAAAAAGCATTAGGTCCCTTGCATTCTATAATAACAAATGGTCCACCCCAGAATGAATCAAATTTTGTATGTCTACCAGGTCTGGATCTGAATTCATCCCACTTGAGAACTACGTCTCCAACTTTGAAGTTCCTGATCCTAGCTCTTTTATCAAAACTCTCCTTTTTTTGAATCTAATGAAATTCTATATCTTTCATGGATTTCTCTTTGAATTCTTCTAACTCCATGAGCTGAGCATACCTGATCTGCAAAGGAACCCCTTCTTCAAATAGGACATATTGAGTAGCTAGGTCCAGAGCTGGTAATTCAGTTGAAATGGACAACTTAGCCTCTCTACCATATACTAACACATAAGGAGAATTTCCAATGATCTTCTTTGGGGTAATCTTGTCTAACCATAAGGAAGATTTCAATTTAGTATTCCAAGCTCTTTGTTTATCCTACAAGGTCTTCTTGATTATCCTAATCAAGTTCTTGTTTGTTCGATTCTACTAAGCCATTGCCCTAAGGGTAATAATTTGATCTTGTATTTAGATAAGTGCCATTTCTGATTGCCCATTCTGAGACTTTGAGGCCTATGAATGCCAATGCATTATCTAATACTAAGGAGTCTGGAGTGCCCAATCTATGAATTATATCATCATAAAAATTTAATACAGCACTCTCATTTGATTCTTTTAAGGCAACTGCCTCTATCCATCTAGTGAAATAATCTGTTGCAATGACTATCCACTTGTGGCCTACACTAGATGGAGGATTGATCATACCAATAAAGTCTATGCCCCATTTCATGAAAGGTTGCTCTATTTTGACTAGCTGTAGGGGCAAGGCTGCAAGCCTTTCTTTTCCTAAAAACATAGCACATTTGATGCATTTTCTCACATACCCATGACTATCCTTAAAGATAGATGGCCAATAGTATCCAACCCTCATGATTTTAAAAGCAGTAGTCCTAGGAGAAAAGTGACCTCCAGAAGGTCCATCATGAAATTCAAATAGGACATCAGCTATCTTTTCTGAATCAATACATCTTAAAAGGACACCATTGTGATCCTTTCTAAAAAGAACTCCATCTATCAGCACAAAAGGAACAGATTGTAATCTATAATATCTTCTTTTTGCTGAATCCAAACCTATAGGACACTGTCTTGTTTTTAAGTAATGAATCATGTTAGGAAACCAACCTGATGCCTAGGCATGTTCTTTTGTAGAATGTACAACCAAAGATGCATCCATTTTCTCTCATTTCTTTGAACTTTCATCTTTTTCCAAATGCTCACAAAGACCTCTTCCTCTAACCAGCTTGGTGGTTTGGATATCAATGTCATATTCCATTACTTTGGTGATCCAACCAACTCTTTTCTCATTTAGTTCCTTGGAAAGAAAAAATTCTTTGACACTTGGATGAGTAACGTTCAAGTGTACCTTTCTATGGGTCAACAGATATCTAAATTTTTTAAGACTTTTTACCGCAACAAGTACATGTTTCTCCACAAAAGAATATCTCTGTTCATACTCTTCTAAACCTTTGCTGAAGAAAGCAATAGGCTATTCCAATCCATCTGGATTTTCTTGAGTCAACATAACAGATATAGTGTCATGTCCTCCATAAGCATAAAGGATAAAATCCTTACTAAAATTTGGGTTCAATAGGGTAGGAGCTTTTGTCAAGGCTTCTTTGATAGCCTAGAAATTAGCTTTTCCTTATTTAGTCCAGCTAAAAGTTGAACTCTTCTTTGACATGGTTGTCAAAGTCTTCAATAAATTTGCAATATTAGGGAAGAAATGCCTGATAAAGTTAATCTTTCCTATGAAAGATTGGAGACTTTTCTTATGATGTGGCAATGGTACCTCTAGGATAGCTACAATTCTCTCATGGTCCATTGTAATTCCTTTCTTGGATACTACATATCCCAACAATTTTCCTTCATGAACTGCAAACACACATTTCTTGGGATTAAGAGATATCCCAAATTCTCTACACCTTTCAAAAATCTTCCTCAGATGTTTGATGTGATCTACTACATGTCTAGAATAGACATTATGTCATCTAAGTAGACCAGTACAAACTTGTACATGAGGCTTTTAAAGGCCATATCCATTGCCTTTTGAAATGTAGCACTTGCATTTGACAAACCAAATGGCATCTTTCAATAAGCCATGGCTCCCCACTTGGTTGTAAATGCAATCTTGTATTGATCCTCTTCATTTACTAGGATCTGATTGTATCCTGAATAGCCATCCAATAATGAAAATCTCTTAGACCTAGAGACACATTGTAAGATTTTCTCCATAGAGGGTAGTGGATGGCGGTCTTTTAAAGAGGCCTTGTTAAGATCCCTGAAGTCAACACATAATCTTAACTCCCTGTTCTTCTTCCCGATAGGAACAAGGTTGGAAAACCAACTAGTATGCTTGATGGGGTAGGTGATACCACTCTCTATCAATTTGAGCACTTCTTTATGCATAAGTGGCTCAAGCTTGGGATTAATAAGCCTTTTCTTTTACCTCACTGGTTTGGCATTAGGCTCTAATTCAATAGTGTGCTGAGCAAGGGCTGGATTAAAACCTTTGAGGTCTTCATATTTCCATGCAAAAACATCACTGAATTCTTTAAATAATTGGGTGTAAGCTTGCTTTTCCAATTTAGTGTTTACTTTTCCAAATTGTAAACTCTTACCTGGTTCCAACTCTAATTCAACACAATGTTCTTGTTGAACTACCAGGCCATCTTTGTTCTTCTTAACTTGATCATCCTTGTTGAAGATAGTCTCTAAGGTGACAAGACCTCTAGGCATCTTATTAGACTTTAGTTGTATCACTTGATCACCATAGTTCTGTAATAATCTATCTTGGTTATGCTCTGAAAAAACATCTTCCTCAAACAAGAACTACAGAATTCACTCATCATTGTCAAACACTTGCCAATTGACATCATTATCAGGAATAGAGGGTCTGATAATCACTTTGATATGTTGTTGTGTCTCCTCTTTTGAAATACTATTTGGAATATCATACTGAGATCCAATAATAGCTAATCTATCTGCATTTTGATTTAGCTTCCTAGGGATAGCAACAATATTGAAAGCACAAAAATCTTCAATTGCATCCTAAAATCTATGCTTGTATGCTTTCAAGGTGTCATTCTTGGTTGCACTTATCCCTCTTACTTGGCTAACAACTAACTCACTATCACCATAAACTTTTAAGGCTTTGAGCCCTCTTTTCCTAGCCCACTCCAGTCCATTCACTAGACTTTCATATTCTGCAGTATTGCTAGTGTAGGAGAAACTGAATGTGAAGGTTGTATAATATTTTTCTCCTCTTGGGGACACTAACATAGCACCACCACCAGAACCATGTCTACTTCTAGCACCATCAAAAAGTAGTTCCCAAACCAGATTGCTCTGATCCTCTGAATCAATGTCTTCTTTGAGAAGGTTTGGCTCTATGGATCCACTCTCTTGTATTAAATAACTTCCCAAACCAAAATCCCAAATAAGATTTTCTTGGGCCTCTAAAGCTCTTTCATCTTGTAAAATATCAGGGATATTCTCTATCTTAGTGTCTGCTTCTCCAATGGTTTGGAAGTCACTGTCATCAAATATAGGGTAGTTTACATTGATGGTATTGGACACATATGGTTCTATATGGTGTGCTACCAATGGTTCTAATTTAATAGTTACCTTGGTACCATACCTTGTGTGAAATAGCATGTGAGACCAATCAGAAGATAGGTAACCTCCTATTTTAGCTGTAAACTCCCTTGACAAACATATGGAAAATAAAGTAGGGAGATCTATGATATATATATCAAGGAGGATGGAAAAATTAGGACTAGCATGAAGGATTAGACTACTATCCTTAGCCACACCTATAGTATTGATTGAGGATCCATCAAGTTGTGTGACCTTCTTTTGGAAGGTTTCATATTTTAGTCCTAATTGGTTAGCCACTTTCATGGGCATTACAATGCTAGTAGCTCCAATATCTACCATATAATTATGTACTAAAGATTTTCCAATGATTAAAGATACATAAAAGGGAGGTGGTTTTGAGTTCCTACCTTGAATGGAATTGGCCTTGGAGTTGCTACTTAGATCCTCCTTTTCTTGATCAGTGTTAACCAACACTGGCTTTGTAGCTTCTTTTGCAGGCTGAGGAGTTGCTACCTCAGTCATGGCCTTCTTCAAAATCTCAAACTACCCCGAAATAGCCAAAGAGTCCCACATAGACATGGTGACAATCACCTTCTTCATGTTGTCTACAATATTGAAAGGTGTCACAGTGTGTACTCTTTGTTGTGCTTTCATCATGGTGGGCTCCACCTCTTTGGAATGTTGGCCTTTTTTGCTTGTAATGGTGGGAGTATTCTTGAGTGTTACAGGAGTAGCTTGTTGCACTGGGTCTACAGATGTAGTAGCCTTAATACCAGAGTCTTCTCACTCCATGTCTTGAGCTCTTCTCTTTGCCCTTGTATTAGTGGCAATAGAAAATTCATCATTGACTCCATTGAAGTCTGGCTGCTCCCAATTGAAAAGAGCAGCCTCATTTTCTTGTCATTCTTGTTGAGGAATTGATCCACTAGATGAGGCCTCTGATTGTGCTTGTGAGGCATTTTGAACCATTAGAGCTTGGTTCATCCATCCATTTGAACATGTAGCCTGATTGTGAGGTTGATTACAAGGAAAACACCATTCATTATCCATAGCCATATTATTTTGACTAGGAACCATATCCCTAACTAGATTCACATAATTAAGAGGTGCATGGTTATATGGTTGGAATGGTCTCTGATTAAAACTTTGCCTTTGTCCTTGATACCCTCCTTGGTATGGTGGCCTATTTTGTTGATTAGACTATCCTTGATTCTGATATGGTTGATTAGGACCTTGGCCTTGTGGCTGAAAGGGTGGTTTGATTCCTTGACCTTTCTTCTTTAGGTTTGTTACCTCTTTAGTTAAAGTCTGCAAAAAAAATTTCATTTCTTGCATACTATTTTCTTGACTATTCTTTATCTCTTGTAACTCTTGAGAGAAACTTGCTTTTAGCTCTTGACCACTAGTACTAGCTTGGGGTGCTAATATAGTGGGAATAGGGGTAAATGGGGGTACTTGTGTAGCTACAATGGGTTGAAGGTTAGGAAAGATGGGCATAGGTGGCCTTCTAACTATCATGCCTACTTGGATTAAACAATTTTCAGCCTTGACAGCTATGTCAAAAGCTTGGGGTAAAGAAGTGCCACCCATAGATTGGATCATGACAGAGATTTGACCATTCAAACTTTGCAAGTAGTATAGGAAAGCATGGTCAGTTGATGGCCTTATTGAGACTGGAATTATATTCCATGTCTTGAGGAATCTACTATTGTAATCTATCATTTGTTCTTGAGGTTTCTTTTTATGGTTGTCAACTGCTCAACCAAAGACAAGTTGTTTGATTTATCCTCAAAATGTTTACTTAATGCATCCCCTAACACATCCCATAAATTAATAGAACCAATAGCTAGAGTTCTAAACCATTTAAGAGCCTTACAACTGAGGGAGGCTGCTAATAATTTTGTGGCCACATCTTCTTGAGTTATGTTGTGTATGCTGCAAATGGTGGTCACATCTCTTATGTGTTCAAAAGAAGTTGTTTGTCTTTCACCTGTGAAATCAGGTAAACTCTTTAATGCCACCAAGGGCACATCATGATGTTGAGAAAAGACTAATGGACTTCCCTGGTTGAAAGGTGCAAAATCAAACTATCTAGCCATTGTAGGAGCTATGATTTGAAGGTTAACAACTATGTGAGTTATATTTGATCCTAGATTTGAATCTTCTTCTAGATCTCTGGTTAGGGATCTGCCTCTTCTTCTTAGATGAAAGGGCAAAGGTCTCCTTTTTGAAGTATCAAGTGGTGTAGACTGAACTCTCCTTCCAGGGGATGTTCTTTGAGTTGACCTACCCTTGTAGCTTCTTTTTAAGGGCAACTCTAAAAATTTAGTAGGCTTTGAGCTCCTAGTCTCAATCTTTCTCATAAACTTTGAACAAGTTTAGCTTTGGATCTGTGAAATTAGTGGAGTCACCAGATATACTTGATAGAACAACTTCTAAAAGTCTATATTATGCAATATGTATATTAGAGATAACATAACTTTCAAACAATGAACTTCTTTTTGGAGTCCCACCAGGCGTGCCAGAATTGTTATACACTAAGTTTGCACCCTTATTTCAAGCTCTCTTGGTCTTGATAACTTAGTATAACATGGGAATCATCTCCAAGTTGTGGGACCTATGCTAACTGAGATGAGGCCTCCAGGTTCTAGGCTAGTTCCTCTTGCATAATCACCTTAATTTGCTTCTTGACATGAAAGTAAAACTTTGAGGGAAAAGGGATAGAAGGAATGCTTGAAAGGGAAATGACTTGAAAGAAAAATACCTACTAGGTGATACACCAAAAATATGGATTGAACCATAGTATAGGGGATGAATTTAATGAGTAAACCTAGGTCTAGAAGATCACAACTCACTAAATAGACTTGCATTAATATTTCATAGAAGGGTCTGCAATAAAAAGAGGCTATTCAGGGAAAAAAATAATTTCACAAACAATAGCATTCCTAAGGATTTAGGCACAATCTACAATCTGCAAACAAACATTCACCTCCACAACTCAGTATAGGAATGAGACAAATTGTCAGGGAGTTGAGGTATACCCACAAGAGCATTCAAACCAAATCACCCACAAGAATACATATGAATTGGAGAAAAAGAGAGGGATCAGGATACCCAGGATATCAATGAAAACATATATATACTTCAATTCAATAAGAGAGAATTCAGACAAGGAAGCATAAGGACATAAAAGATGTCACAAAATACCTCCGCAATATCTAAATAATCAATGGGAGATTACAACTGTAGAAGCTAGAGGGCTGAAAGAATACCATAGATGATTCTTAAGAAAGGTCAATTTCTTTTACAATTGTCCAACTCTGAGCTCTAAAGCTCTCAAAAACAATATATACATCTCCTATTTGCATGCCGGTAGGAGAAAAACCTAACTAGGGTTACAAAATTTTCATATAATAATAGAACCCTAATCCTATCAAGTCTGATCATAAATGCATCTCTGAAATATCATGGCCGATTAGATATTTGTGTGCCACTTGAGGACAAGCCACCTTGATTTATCTACCTTTCTACAACTCAGGCTCGCCATGAATGCTCAAAATGTTACTTCTTAGGAAACAAGAATCAACCCAAGATGGCTGCTCAGACCTCCTCATCATCCTCTCAACTACAAACATCCTAGAAACATAAATTTTGAGCTACCCATAGCTATATTTGACTTGTTGAATCAAACGCTGGCAAAAAACCTTCTCAAAAATATTTAAATTCGAATAACAACGGCTAACAGGCTTAGGTTTAAAACATTGCCATCTATCACTCTCTTTCCTGGCAGATCAGGTGGTCACCATTAATCTCAAAATAGTTATAGGCCCCTTTAAAAATTCTTTGGCCACACCAGCAATTAACAACCAATAAAAGATGAGCACGTCAGTAAAGAATTAGCACTTCGGACCCACTCTACATAAGCCTTTGACTAGTCAGTTATCTTAAATTCACATAGCTCTGATAGACCCTATGAGATCTTACCCCATCTGTCAGATCATCCATATAGGTATCTCTTTTGAATCTTTTGGGCCCACTGACATATCCTCATCCTTTTCCAGCTCAGCCAATCAAAATAAAACACCTCAGCAACACAGTGGCAGATGGTCCCACTTGTTCTCAGAAAACTTAACCTTTTGTTCACTTGGCAAACACACAACTGAAGGGAAAATCTAAATCACTCAATGCCTTTCTTAACTGTAGTTAGGTCAAGTGATTTAGTGAACAAAGCATTTCACTGAATCGATGAGTCCTTTGTTAACCCCCGGTTGTATTCTACCAATGCACGAAAACCTTTATTCACTAGTTCGCTAGATCTTTTGGAGCTTCGCTATTTTATTTGGAGACTCAGTGAATACAATCATTCGTGCATTTGCTAAAAGACTTAAAACCCTACCAAATCATTTCACAAATGAATGAACACATAGAACTTTATCGGAGCTGCTAAACTTTAAAACACAAAAAATGATGCCGTCGCCAACTCGCCGAGAAACTTGATAACCTTGGGCCCGCCTAAAAACCTGCCACATGCTAACACACCATTCATTGCTACTACTTGGTTACCTCTGACATAGGACCCACTACCCACTGGCATCTAATCAGATGGCAGGTGCAAGATTGCATGGGGGAAGAATATTCTATGCGATCATGCACCATCTATTGATCAAAATCTCTGACATCAGGCCCCACTAACAAGCTCTAATTCATTATCATGTGGACCAATGAGAAGCTGCCATTTGCATACATGTAGTAGTTGACCCACTTCACTAAAACACTATGTCATAAAGAAAGATCAATGGTTGTCTTAAGATCGCAAGCCTTTGACACATCCTATGAGAAGATACGCCAACCGTTGGATTGAAATGGTGTCAAAGAGCTGGGCCTAGGAAATATAAAGGCCAAAAACATTAGGAAAAAATTAAGCGCTGGGACTTAGGAAATATTAAAGGGAAAACCTCCGTGGGGTGATAGAAAATTATAAAGCACATGCGTTTATGAGATCTTTAAGTGGCCTGAAAAGTAACACAAAAATAGATTTAAAACTAGGGCACACTAGGGTTTTCCATTCAAATGGATAGATTATGAATTTTTGCCTAGGGTTTTAGCCAGGAAGGTGAAAAAATAATTGTAGAGGCCTGGAGAAAAATGCTACAGCCATGGAAATTTTACTAGTGCTAACATAAGGAAAATTGGATAATAGGAAGCTTAGTAATGTACTTAACATTCAACACTATTCATTTGTAATATTGTTTGTTTTGAATTGAAATAGCATAATTAAATCTGGAAATACTTGAAGATTAATTAGGTCAAGATACATACTTCAACATGAAATCAGTTTAGAAATACTTGTTTTTTGAAGTCTATGTGATGTTTCAGAAAATTCTACAACTAGACCTATGATCAAAAAGCCGAGATATAGAAAACCCAAAAAAGTTTCATTTTTTCGATAGCAGGTCAACTTTGACCCTCATAAAAGGTCAAAGACTACATTTTTATTCTAAAGGCCGATTCTAACTTTGTTCGTAGATCTTGGAAGTTCGGTGAAAAGGGTACTTAGATTTGTCCTCTAATTCCTAAAACAATGACTTTAGATATCTAAAAAAGGGGGTTTTTGGGGTAGCTATATAGGGTTTTGCCTTAGTCAAACCCCCCTTTTGGTGATCTCCACCTCCATGAATAGCTGACTGAAATAGAATGTGTGTATGTATGTATTGAAAGTGCAATGCCAAGATCTAATCCTCTAGATCAAAACCCTAGCATGAATATGTATGAAACAACAATGCATATATTTGAATGAGATAGAAAACCATACCAAGCCCCCAAGGCTAAAGTACTTCTACCAAACTCACAATCCATAATTCTTACTCCATGGTTGAATCTTTGAATGCTTGAAAGTTGATAATGGTGGATCAAGGAAGAAAGGATCTCTCTTGCTCCAAATATGTGTTCACAAAGATGCTTGATGTCAATAATGGATTGATCTTCTATATCATCATCTTTCTATCTTGCATCTTCACCATTCCTTTCTTGCTTGAAATATTCTTGCTCATGAAATTGACTCCTTGAGAGCACTTGATCATCAAAATGCTCAGTTGTACTTGGTGAAAATGAATGCAAATGAGAGTCTTTATATAGATGTTTCAAGGCTAGGCTCCTAGAGCAATGTGAGGACCCATAATTAAAATTTCACCTCAAATTAAGGTCTAATCACAATAAACAACTAAGGAGGGAAAATAACTAAATGAATTTTGAATTAAAACCTTTTCGCACTCAAATCCGAGGGCTTGACATTGATTTCGGGGCCTGTCGAGACCAAATTTTGAAAGAGGGGCACAAATTCTGGAGGAGTTCATAATCAAGTTGGTAACTAACCTATTCAGGATTGAGCTCAATCTTGACCTAGTCAGGAACAAACTTGATTTTGACCCTATGGGCCCAGATCCAGCCAGAATCAAGATAGGAGATCCCGAGGATGCTCGAAGACCTAGAAATGATACTAGAAAGGGATAGAGTGCCATGGATAGGCATAAAATCCTATGATGACTATGATGAAGGCTAGGATGACCTATTTCTAAGTCCTACCTAGAAAATAGAGCCATGGGAAAGGGGAAATCAAGGAGAATCCTTGGGATCCTAACCCTAATTTAACCTAGAATGAAGAAGATAAGTGCAAAATGCATCCTAAATGCAACTCTATCATGATAAATGTACTAAAAGAGGGTGCTAAACCTATCAAGATGGAAGTTCTTCCATTTTAATATGATACAACCACTTCTCAAATCAATTAACATGCTTCTAAAGCATTCAACGCTAACTTTTCTTGTCAGATTTTAATTTTCATACCGAAGGGGGCATCGTATTGCATATCATTCAAGTCTATAAATCTAATTTTTTCAATCAAATTTCTTTCCTCAGTAATCAAGAAAACAACCACATCTAGTTGTTGATTCATCTAAAGATCTCATCGCTTGGGGCACATCACTTGGGTCATATTAGATTCATCGAGATCCATATCAATATGATATTCTCTTAATCTTGTAAACTATATCAACTTTTCATAACCATCGGTTCATTAGTGTTATTTCATTGGTTCTTCATAACTCAAGGGTTTAGATGTGATACTGGTATGATTCCTTTGGACATTCAAGTCTTGAATTAGGTCACTCACTTCTTCATAATCATAAGGTTCAGAATCAGGTGTTTTCATACTTTTTTCATAATCACCGGTTCATCATTGCAATAGTTAACATCATCACAATTCTTGGTCAACAAGGACCTGAATCAACTTTTCCAATCTTTCAATCAGTTTTTGTCTCGAAATCAGTTCATCTTTCAAATCAGTTTCAAGTAACATACACAGATTAATCTTTGAGCCACTGCACTTTGCACATTAATTCAAAGAGGGGCAAAATGTAATACCCCAAAAATGGGCTATAGGTTCATTAACCTCTTACATCAACAATTTGAATGAAATCAACATCGAAGTCCTAACCTAAGGTACATCTGCGCATCAGTTTATCAAAAATTGATTTTATTCTAAATTCTGCATTGGGGAATATTCCTATTTTATCCTAATTTAATTATCTTTAATTTAATAATTACTTGGTGATAAATCATATTTATCCTAAAGTTTGATTAATTGAATATTCTAAATATTTAATTAATTAGATTTAATACTTCCACTTAATTATTTAATTAGATTTAATTAGATTTATTCCTAAATTGTATTATTTTATTTTGACAATAAAATAAAAAATCTTATGACTAATTGATTAAATTTTTATTTAATTAATTAATGCCAGTTTTCAATATTTAATGATATAGTTTTCGAATAAAGTTTGATTTAATAATTGATTAACCCATAAATCAGTTATTTTTAAATTTAAAATCAGTTAAGTTGAAGGTAAATCACTTTATTTATTTAATTAATTCATAATTATTATGCACATTCAAAGAGCAGTTAAACTTTGAATCATAAAATCAATTCAAGTTGTTATCTTTTTGAAACTCCATCTATTTTTGAGTTCAAAGTTCATCTAAACTTCTTATTTGAGTCAAATAGCTATCCTTGCATGATTTGCATGATTTTGTGAGTTGATCTAATTCTGATTTCTTGTTGACTCAAAAATCAACCTAAGTTCATCAAGAGTGATTTATGGCTTTCCTTATGCATTATCAAAGCCCTGGATTTCTATAAAATCAAGGCTCAGTTCTTCATAATTAACCACCCTTGAATTTGCACAATTACTCTGGTGAATTTGCGATTGAACAATTAAGCACTTGCTATAGGCGATTTGTGAGCTCTTTCATTGTTGGTAATAGCTTTTCATAGTTTTCATATCATAGCATTCATAGTCTTCATATCATTCTCAGATTAATCTACATATCATTCCGATTCATTCGAGTTGTTCATTCTAATTGCATATAAAACCCAAAAAAATAGATTAAATCTGCTTCATTTGATATCCATCTTTTTCATTCAAATCCTTTGTTTAGGTGTTGCATTGTCACTAATCTCGGTCTAATATAAGAATACCATACTCACATCTACTAGAAGGCAGTAAATCACTTGGTTAGCTTAGTTTCATTCATTTGTCAAATTTTGATTTTGCTAACCTCTAATGTTTTACTAAAGTGTTGTGTCCACAGCTAGGTACAATTTTCACATACACAGATACAGCTTCCTCCTCGGATATTGCACTTTGTGCATCTACTATGGCATCCACCTCCCTCTGGTATTATAGATATGGTCATTTTTCTACTACATTACTTTCTTAGTTGAGCTCTCATATGATGTTAAGAGGTCTTCCTTCTCTTTCCTTGTCTTCTGTACATGTATGCTTTGACTGTCTTGTAGGAAAAAAACATTGTGACTCTTTTCAGTCTAGGTCCTATAATGCATTTGAACCACTTGCCCTTGTTCATACCGATCTTTGTGGAGATCTTCCTGCTTCTTTTTAGGGATGACGATATTTCCATCTATTTGTAGATGATTTTTCTCAGAAGACATGGGTCTATTTTCTCTAGCAGAAGAGTGAGGCTTTCTCTTATTTTTGTACCTTCTACTCTAAGGTGATTTGTGAAACTCAAAGCCTCTCCTTCTTCGCTCAGATCATAGGGGGAATTTACTTCTACCGAGTTTCTTGAGTTCTTGAAGGATCATGACATCAAGAAACATTCAACTTCTCCCTATACACCTCAACAAAATGACATTGCAGAGTGGCACAACAGGACTATCTTGGAGATGGCTCGATGTCTACTTACTACCAAAAAGTTGAGCGATGAGTTCTAGGTAGTAGTTTGCATAGTACTATAATTTCTTAATCAAGGTCCCACTAAGGTTCTCAAACATAAAACACCCGAAGAGGTATGGAGTGGCTGCAAACCATCCATTTAACATTTATGAGTGTTTGGTTGTACAACATATATTCATGTAACATCTCATAAATGGAAGAATCTTCATTCTCAAACCCTCCCTTGTCTTTTTTTGGGCTACATCTCAAAGTCGAAGGCTTATCATCTTATGGACCCCAACACCTACCATATTATTATCAGCAAAGATGTGGTATTTGATGAATCTTCTTTTTCTTATCCACTATTCCTATGACCTTTCCTAAGACTCTCTCACCCCCTGATGATGAGATTGAGCCTTCTTCTCAACTAGGGGGCAAGAAGAATTACATGGTGATCTATATGTGGATTTGGGTATTTTGGAGGCTTTTGGTTAGATGAAACAACATCCTAGTCAATAGAAACAACATCCAAAATGGGTTCAAACTACACTTCGTTACTATAACCTATGTTCTCCTTGAGATCTCTCTATAGGAGTTAGAACCTACAGACATGTTAGAAATAGGAAATATTGAGAGGGGGGGGGGTGAATCAGTATTTCACAAACTTTTACTTTTGCCCACTTATGGATATAACAGATTACTTTAGTGCATACAAAGCATAAGAAACTAAATAGCATACATAACAGTAAATGTAAAGAACTCATAACACATGATATGTTCTGGAGGAAACCCTGGCCAAGGGAAAACCCTGATCGGGATGGTACCCACAAAGATCCACTAATCAAAAGATATCCAATTAAGGATGTTGACCCTGTTAGGAGCCTATTACAATTGTATAGTGTTTCAGTCATGGTTAAGGGACTATAGGCCTTGTTAGAAGCCTCAACCCTATTAGGAGTTGTAGATACAAAACCTAATTACCAGATGAGCTCACTACCCAAACAAGTAATACAAATGTGTATTGATTACAATATGGTACTGCTTACAACTTTGCATCAACAACTTTGACTGCTATCACATGTCACATATATTACATGTTACATTTCAAGTATGTTTCGTACATCTTTATTTATACAAGATATAAACATAATATCTTTCTCCTATTGGCTTACATATCTTTATCCAAGAGTAAACATCTATGATGTCATCTCTTTATAATATTAACTCATTATTTTGACAAGAAAAATAATCCCTTAATTCATTTACTAGTTCTATCTTCAAAACTGCTTTGTCGGTTGTACTCTGTCATCGGTAAAATAATCATAACTTTGTCCATAATGTCCATAATATTTTGTGCACTAAGATGGGGTATCCTTAGACACCATAGAGTCTATTTTCAACTACACAAACTCTAATCATGCTCTAGTGAACATCGCCAAAACAAACTGTAACAGGTGCTCTGTCAAAAACACTGTTTCATACTTAGACAATTTTAGTCTGTGATCTTCCATACTTATTTTCCATCTTATGCAATATTCATAGGGAACATATGTTTCCATAATGACAACATCTACATACATACCTCATCCAAATTGCCAACAATCTCCCCCTTTGTCATTGGTGGAAACATATGAGAAAATTGGCTAAGTGTACAAATCAAAATCTCAAAATTTGTATCAAAATTGTGGCCATAGTATAAAATAAGTATACTATCCTTATATCTCCTGAAAATATACACATAATCTATAAGACTTCATAATACTCCATAGAACTCCCCCTATGAGTATCCTTCCTTATCATATATAGACAATTTTCTAAGTATCTCTCCCCCTTTGACAACAATGACAAAATAAAGGGTGGAAAGGGATATACAAAATTGTGTCAAAACTTTTACCTTACTATCTTATTGCAAAGCCAGTAGGCTTGCAACACAATCTATAAAATCTATCTTCCAAGTCTCAAAATCTTTCTCCCATGCCTTCTTTATTGATTCTGCTACATTGAGTAAAGTACTCAATCTGTATCCTACAATCTGATAGCCTTGAAGGGATTCAAAATTGAATTTTTGAAATGATGTCTTAGCAGTAAGACATTCTTCTAGCTACTCTTCTATTATATTCAACTTGATTGAGACATGCTCTCTCAAGATGTTTATTCTAATAATTTTCTTATTCTTCTCATCATTCAAAGTCCTTATCTCATCACATAATTTTTTGATCTTTTTCTCAACTGTACTGATCTTTATGTTTAGGCTGGACAAAGAGTTTGTCTCTACTGCAATTTCATCTTGCTTCTCTTTTATCTTCTTCTCTTCCTCAATTAAAATATTTTCAGATTTTGTACACTAAATGTACAAACACTTTCCAGACTCAAGATGTTTCCTTAAGTTCTTAATGTGTCTGTCAAGGCTGTCAATGTCATTTTTGATATTCTGACTTATATTCTGCAACATCTCAGCTTCATAAGCTGCCTGAGCCTTAACCTTAGCAATATCAGTCAAATTAGTGAACTCGACATCAAAAGAATTAATTACCATCTTTGCTCTTTCAAGTGGATCTGAATCAAAGACTTTTGTAGATATAACACTTTGTAGCTTCTCAATCAAATCTTTCAGACTACCTTCCAAATTCTTAACTTTCTTATTATTTCCAATAATTTTGTTCAAAGAAGTGATCAACTCTAATTGATCATCATCATCAACTTCCTTGCTCAAATTTTCAATCAATGTTCCTATTCCTTTCTCCTTTGTAGTCTTAGGAGTAAGATTGATGTCTTCTTGTGGTTCAATGGGTGTATGGGCCTCTATTTCCATTTTCACTTTAGTTCGAGTAGTCTCTATTTCAATACTCTTTTCTTGCTCTCCCAAAACCAAATTGTCAACAATGTTGTCCAAACTGTTGAGTACCGCATCATCTGAATCTAAAGTAACTTTTGTTCCTTCAATGTCCATAGATTTTGTGCCAATGTTTATAGAAGAAAAGGGAATATCTTCACCTTCAACTACCTCTGCTGCTACCTCTAGTTGTTCTAAACTCTGTTTCTCTTCTGGTTCTACAACTGATTGATCTTTGCTATCTTTTCCTGCTACCAAGTTTGCTAGCACTTACACAACTGCCTGTTCAGTTTCAGTCTTTACTTGTTCATACTGACCTCCCATTATTTGTATAATTCTTCTTTTGGTTCTTAATAGGGTTTCAAGTGGCTTGAGGATCTATTTAAGGTGGTCATCATCTCTTATCTCACAGAACTATCTCAATGTAAGTGAAATCAGTATCAACCATAAAACATATATCATCTTTGTATTTCTCAACTAGGGATGGAGGAATTCTTGATCTGTTTACCACAATGTTCTGAAAATTTTTCAACACTAAATTTACACTGTAATTAACCTTCTCAATAAGATGTCTCATGTAAACTTTATTGATTCTTGCCATAGTATTCTCACCATCATTCCATTCAATAGTGTAAGGAAATCTTCTTAGCAAGTGGAAGAACATGTAAGTAACCAATGAGGAAAATCTAAAGTGAGTGTATTTAGCTTTCTTTATCTTTTCCAAATTCTCAAACAACTGTATTCTCAGAATTTCACACATATCCATAAGCTTCTTCTCCACACACATCAAATAAGCAATGTGTACCATACCTGCTGGCATATCATCTTCTCTAGAGCTTCCACAGAACTTTGTTGTCAAAATCTTACACAAGTATTTTACATCATCTTGCTTAATCTTACTAATGACTATACCTCTACCATTGTATACTGAACCCGTGTTTTCAATTACAATCTTTCTCATGTTTTTATCGTTTAGTGGAATTGCACCAACTTTTGATAATCCAGTCACATCATGAATTAGGTTTGCAATTATGTCTATAACTCTATCTTCTAACCAAAATTTACCATTATGTATCCTACTCAAAATTATCTTAGTACACTCCTCATCATCAAATTCATATTTCATAGAGTACTCAATGATTTCATTGTTTTCTAGATGTTCATAACCTTGTTTCACTGACATATCCAAGTTGTACAATTTCTTATATTCACCATTAAAATTACTCTCCCTTAGGGTTTCATACTTGCATCCAAGATAACTTTTAACATTCTCTAAATGAAGAACTCTGTTTGGTATGGATGATAAGGCTAAACTAGCATCTCTTTCTAAGGGTTCAACTAGATCTTTCTTAGTTCTAGGTCTGTTCTTATCCTTAATGTTTTGAATCAATGAAACATCCATGATTATATCTGATTACTTTAAGTTGATTCAAGATCTTAGTCAGATAAATACCTTAAATTCACAAAATTAGGGCTTTCACTTGATCGATGCTTCAAACTTTTGCAAATCACTTCCAAACTTCTTTCTCCACTTCCAAATCACTTCTAATCACTTGATAATCATAATAAATTTGATTTCAATCTTTTATTACTTAGCATTTACACGATCTGACATCGCATTCAATTATTTTGCCACTAAAATGCCAAAAAGCTGATTTTGTAAACCTGCAACCATAAATCTTCTTGCGACTTCTCCAAACACAATATTTCTTTTTGTGCACTTAACCATAGCATTAGTATAACATAACAAACCTTCATCTAACTGTGCAAAACTGAACTCATTCAAAATCTAATTCTATACTAATTCTAAGTTCCTAAACTACATAAATTTACATAATTTAAGTGCTTAAAGAAGGGTTAGGTAAAGACTCATTCTTACCATCAGATACATTACCTTCCTGATTACCTTCAATGCTGAATATACCTCCTTGATCTATGCCTTTAACAAATTTTACTTCACCTTCATTGCTACAACAACCTTTTTCTTTGTTTCCTGCATTTTCATTCCTTCTTGCATAGTTTCTAGGGTTAGGGTTATGATGATAACCTCCATTGTTCATTTTGCAAAATCTTATTGTGTGTCCAATCTTGTTACATATATGACAAGTGATTCCATTGGTTCCATATTTAGGTGTTTGCTAATTGATTTATGTCCTACAATTTCTAGCAATATGTCCAATTTTGTTGCATCTGAAACATATTATTCCATTTCCTCTTTTCATGTCTTCAGTTGATCTCTGATCTGCATTGTTAGTATTTCTAGGCATTCTAATGTTGTAATTATTCTCAATAACTTTAGATCTTCTACATTCAATAGCTCTATGTCCAAAACCATGACAATTATAACAATAACCATTAAGAGGCTTGAATTGTTTACATGTACAATCTTTCTTCATATGACCAATAGTATTACAAGAAAAACATCTACCTTTGAATTCTCTTTGCATACCTTTGGATGATTCATCTTGCTTCGGTGGTTCTTCTTGCTTTGGTGTATCTTCAGATTTGTTCTCATCTAACTTCTTTTCTTCACTACTTTCACATTCATTCAGATTTGGTTTCTTGCTTTCACTAACTATCTTCAATATGTTAAATCCAAGACCAGTTTTGTCATAGAATGGTTTTCCATATGATACTTGCTTATCAATATTTTCACTATTTGAATATAGCCTCTCAAGTTGTTGTTTGGATTGAGTCAATTCACCTTTCACAATCTTGTTATATTTTTCAAGTTCATCATACTGCAATTTGACTTTATCAAATTTGAATGTTACCTTGCCATGTTTAGATTTTAGATCTTCATTCTCATTCTTCAAGTTTTCATTCTCAGATCTTAAATTGTCATTTCCATCTTTCAAGCGAAGCTTCAGATTTGCTATCTTCAATTCATGTTTAAGGATCACATTTTCTTTTTCTAAATCATCACAATCTTCAACGGGAGTTTTAGATTCCTTCTCAAATTTCAGATCTTCTATCTTACCTTTCAATTTGTCAATAAGATTCTTTGCATCATCATACTTTCTTTTCAAAGTGTTTCTTTCATTAGTAAGCATATCAATTTTCTCAAGAGCTTCTTCAAGATTCTTCTGTAATTGACCCATATCCATAGAGATCTTACTCAAGCTGCTAGGCTTTCCTTGAATGTTTCTTCTCTGATTAACTATGCTCAGATACCAATTGTTAGAAATAGGAAATACTAAGAGGGGGGGGTGAATCAGTATTTCACAAACTTTTACTTTTTCCCACTTATGGATATAATAGATTACTTTAGTTCATACAAAGCATAAGAAACTAAATAGCATACATAACAGTAAATGTAAAGAAATTATAACACATGATATGCTCTTGAGGAAACCCTAGCCAAGGTAAAACCTCAATGGGATGGTACCCACAAAGATCCACTAATCAAAAGATATTTGGTTAAGGATGTTGACCCTGTTAGGAGCCTGTTACAATCATATAGTGTATCAGTCCTGGTTAAGGGACTATAGGCCTTGTTAGAAGCCTCAACCTTGTTAGGAGTTGTAGATACAAAACTTGATTACCAAATGAGCTCACTACCCAAACAAGTACTACAAATTTTTACTGATTACAATATGGTACTGCTTACAACTTCACATCAACAACTTTCACTGCTATCACAAGTTACATATATTACATGTTACATTTCAAGTATGTTCGGTACATCTTTATTTATATAAGATGCAAACATAATATCTTTCTCTTGTCAGCTTGCATATCTTTATCCAAGAGTAAACATCTAGGATGTCATCTCTTTTTAATATTAAGTCATTATTTTGACAAGCAAAATAATTCCTTAATTCATTTACTAGTTATGTCTTCAAAACTACTCTGTCGGCTATACTCTGTCATCAGTAAAACAATCATAACTTTGTCTATACTATCTGTACTCTTTTGCACACTAAGATAGGGTTTCCTTAGACACTATAGAGTCTATTTTCAACTGCACAAACTTTGATCATGCTCCAGTGAACGTCACCAAAAAAAACTGTATCGAGTGCTCTATCAAAAACACTATTTCATACTTAGACAATTTTAGTCTGTGATCTTCCATACTTACCTTCCAACTTATGAGATCTTCATAGGGAACATATGTTTCCATAATGACAACATCTATGTACATAGCTCAGCCAAATTGCTAACAAGACAAAAATGCAATGAGGTTAATTTAGCCTTAATGTTCTCAATTGAGAATAGTGTTGAACTAGATACCATATGTGAGGCTCTCAGTCAACCCCATTGGAATCATTCAATAGATCTTCAGTATGAGTCTCTAGTCAAGAATTATACATGGAAACTTGTTGATCTACCAGCTAGAAAGAAACCCATAGGCTGCAAGTGAGTTTTTAAAACTAAATATAAGGTAGATAACTCTATTGATAAGTATAAGGCACATCTTGTTGCAAAGGGCTATGCTCAACAAGAAGGAATAGATTATGAGTAAACCTTTTCCCCCACTATAAAGCTCAAAACCATTAGAATTGTGTGTGCTCTAGCTGCACAGAAAGGATGGAAGCGTCACCAGATGGATGTAAAGAGTGCTTTATTGAGTGGTGATCTTACAAAAGAAGTATACATGATCCATCCTAAAGGTTTCATTGATCAACACAATACTCTCAGGGTATGTCACATAATAAAGTCCTTATATGGGCTTAAACAAGAACCTTGGGCTTGGTCCATTAAAATGGATGGTCAACTTTTTCAGCATGCTTTTATTCATAGCTCTTCTAATCCTAATCTATATATCACAAAGCTTGGAATAGAGATTGTCATACTTTTTTTTATATATGTAGATGATCTTATCATTACAGAAAGCTTAGTGGATCTCATTGCTACAATCAAACATGATTTGACAAATCTTTTTAAATGAATAATTTAGGGAAACTAAATTTTTATCTTGGCTTAGAGTTTTGGCAACACAAGCATCATCTTTTTATCTCTCAGATAAAGTATTCCAAGACACTCTTGGACAAGTTTTGGATGATTGGTTATAAACCTATGTCTACTCCAATGGAACACGGTTTACAACTCTCTAAATTCCAAGATTCTCCTTTTGTAGATGTGACTCTTTATAGACAACTTATTGGGGGTCTCATTTACCTGACATAAACCAGACCAGATTTATGTTTTTCTATCAGTTATTTATCCAGGTTTATGCAGGATCTAAAACAATGTCGTTGGGTGGCAGCCAAATATGTTTTACAGTATATCTCAGGCACTCTTCAATATAGTCTAGAATATAAGTAGAATGATACATTTTTCTTGCAAGGATATGCTGACTCTGACTATGATAGATTTTTAGATGATCAGAGATCAACTTTAGGATATATCTTTCATCTTGGATCTAGCCCTATTTCTTGGATAAGAAAGAAGAAACATGGTGTTTCTCTTTCATCCACAGAAGTTGAATATCAAGCTACACAAGAAGCTATTCATGAGGTAATATGGTTACGTCACATTTTAGCAGATATGGGTATCTCAGAAGATCAACCACTAGGTGTGTTTTGTTACAATTAGGGTGTATTGAAGCTTGTCAAAAATCCTATTTTTTAGGAGTGCACCAAACACATTGAGGTTGATTATCATTACATTTGAGAACAGGTGAACAGGCATATTATTCAACTCCAGTTTTTTCCCTCTACTTCATAGGTTGTTGATGTGCTCACTAAGCCTCTTGGAAAAGTGAATTTTGAACTCTTTAGAGAGTTTATTTGTAAACCTAATATATTAGGGGGGGAATGTTAGAATAATATATTCATTAGTTTTTGGCGTTGGGTAGTTAGGTTATACTTAAGTTGGTTAATCTGTTATGCAACCAATCCATCTTACTTTTGTTACTATTTATTCACATCCTCTGTATTATTGAGGCACTGCAATACAATATGAGGTTATTAAACCTTCAATTTTAACCAATCATATCATCAATAAGTAATTTTTCACAATTTATTAACTTAAAAAAGTGCATATCAACTATAGACAATTTTTTTTTTCACTCATTGAGAAATATTCAATAGCACTTGCTTAGCCTACCGAAAAGTACTAATAATAGAAACCATATCCTCATATCCAATTCATTTTGGATAATTTCCTATGCATTCATAGACTTGCAACTTTTGTGATCGAGTCCTGAGAACCTCCTCTGATGATAAATTCTCTACTCTAGATCCATTTTAAATTTATTTTCAATACTTGGTGGCAAGATTTCGATCAATGAATCCACTCATGTGATTAGTGACCTCTAGGATGCATTTTTTCCTCTTCTCCCTTCAACTACATATGGTGTCTTCTTTCTCTTTTTTTGTAGCACTCTGATTGAGCTTTACTTCATTATTGAGATGTATTTTTGTTGGATATTGCTAATGCATGGGGTGGCGATTGATAAACTTTATATCTTTAATCATTACATTACTAAATGGGAATTCATGTTGTTATCATTTTTAGTTTGACACTAATGTCATCATATGTTTCTATGAAAAGAATAGGTTGGTTATCACAGTGTACAGTGTTGGAGATTTGTCAACAGGCTAATACTAACTATATGTTTCTCATTGATGACAACATATGGAAAGTAGCATGCGTGGAAGTCTTATGCAGTAAGATTTTTGTATATGTAGCATTGACATGATATAAACATGATATCATGGGTGCAGAGGTTAACTGTTAGTACAGATAGTTATATAGCAGCTTGTGTCAGCAGTGTTCCTAATAGAGTTTCAGGCAGTGGTTTGTGGATGGTTGTCTGTACAGTTATCATAAAGCCTTGCACTCTTGGATATATTTTGAAGACATATTAGTGATGTTTCAATTATGGATGCATGGTCTGATGATGAATGCAAGTGAATTTATGTAGTCACTATTCGCTAGAAGTAGTTTCCTATGTTTGTTCAGTAGAGCCGATAGAGATTTAATTGGTTCTTGAGTTACGCCTATCTTTAGGGTATGCACCTTTGGAGTTAATCTTAGAGATGAGTTCTTGATGTTCGGTCAAGAGTGCATGAGTTAATTCAGTTTGTGGAGAGAGATCTAGTTATTTTGGTAGAGTCAATAGTGTGTAGTGTGCATTTACATTTATCTTATTAAGACAGGTCCCAGAATATGTTGCATGCATAGTAGAGCTGACAGAATGTTTTTTGGAGTCACTACTACATTTGGGGCCAAATTTTGATAGAAGTTTCCGATGGGTAATTTTTTCTTATGAATTTGGTGTTTTTTTTTTGTAATAGGCCCTGATGATGTCGGTATTCCGATGGGTGTTTAATTGACCATCAGAATTCTGACAGATTTGGGGTATACATTCAAAAAAAAATGAAACAACCTCATCATTTTTATTTCGATTGGAGAGCAGGAGAAAAGGAGCAACAGCTGAGCGTGGGAGAAGGTATGTGATTTCTTCATCTTTTGAGCCTCTAGCATCATATTCAAATGCATTTCATTTTATTGTTGAGGGAGTTGCTCTCTGAAATGAGCACATTCTACTGGTGTCATGCCCTAGCCATTGCTTTATCTCTATTATTTGATGTTATTGGTGCTTGTGCTCAAGGATATCGGTTCACCGTATTCAAATGTTTGGATTCACGTTTGTTGATATTATTGGCATATGTGTTTAATGATGCCATTGCATATTATTGTCACTGAAATGACTGCATTCTACTGGTGTCATGCCCTATCCCATGCTTTAACTCCATTATTTGATGTTATTGGTGCTTGTGCTCAAGGATATTCATTTTTTTGAAATGTTGACTGTGGTTATCAAATGGACAGCCTATGAGCTTCTAGCTAGGTGTCATTTGTATTGATAGCTTAGGGCATCAAATGTATTGTATCATTGATAGTTGAGACTTTGTTAAAAGGAAATAGGACAAAGAACAATTTTTATTTAGTTTCTCTATTTTGATCCCTAAGTGGCTTACAACCCTAGAGAAGTATATGCAGATTTAATGATCCAGTTGCAGGATACATAGTAGCCAATAATTCACAAGAAATCCATGCATCCAATTTGAATAGAAATTAATATAAAGAACTAGGGTCCTCCAATGGCCCAATCATCCGGACCTTGACTATCCCCTTAACCAGTGACCCTTCAAAACTGGGTTATCATGCAATTAGTGAGTGATCCTTCATTCTCCTAGTTTTCCCTGCATCCAAACATATTGGAAGTACATAATAAAATGATAACAAGTCTTTCAAAATCCCCCTTCCCCCAAGGAACACTATCAACCATCCCTTCCACATAGCATTTCATTATTTTATGAGTGGATTATGCAGGAACAATTAACATTAAACAAGGAGAAAACTCCTCAACACATCTTGGAAACCATTGAATTCAATAATAAATGAAACCCAACACCAACACTATTCCTCTCAACTTCCCCAACCACTCCTAATTGGTTAGAGGGATATTTCTAGAATCTCCACTATTCCTATCCTTACCAACAATTCTTAAACATACTTTATCTGATATGATAATAACATGGTAAACTAAACCAATGGCATGTTCTTCGTGTGGTACAAGGAAGATTTGGCTATCAAATCTTCCTTTGTGCAAGCTGAGCACGAGAGAAGGTATGTGATTTCTTCATCTTTGATTGGTATCTTTGACCAGCAATGTCTTTCAAGCCTCTGGCATTATATTCGACTGTAAATTTCAAATGCATTACATTTTATTTGATCATAAATGCTCATTGAAATGATCACATTCTACTGGTGTCGTGCCCTAGCTCATGCTTTATCTCCATTATTTGATGTTATTGGTGCCTGTGCTCAAGGATATCGATTCACTATTTTCAAATGTTTGGATTCACATTTGTTGATATTACAATTCATCATATCAAATAAAGTATGTTTAAGAAGTTTTAGTTTCTAAACACTCAACTAATCCCTCTAACCAATTAGGAGTGGTTGAGGAAGTTGAGAGGAAAGTTTTCAAACATTCATATTCACTTATTGAATGCTTTGGAGACTACTGGTTTGACTGACCATGCATTAATGTTTAGAAGAGATCAATGAATTATTTAAAGACATTCTTACATGTTTGGAGAGGTTTAAGAGGCACTTATCATGACTATACCCTCACAAATAGTGGCATAGACTAGTTTTACTAAGTTTCCTTTCTCTATTTTGAGGTTTCCTTTCTCTGCTGTAGGGGTACAGTCAGAGGGTTCATTGACAAAATGATCCTTTTAATGGTTACTATGAATATGAATGATTTGATATAGCGTATTGCTCATTTTACTTGAAGTTTGGAATAGCTTGTGCAAGGGTGAAAGTAGTTTTGATCATTTTGGTCGTGACTGTTCCTCTACACAGTCAGAAAATGTAACTGTCTAATGATTATATGTAATGTTGAAAGGATTAAATGCTTTATTCTTGGTAGAAGTGAATGGAAGGAATATTGTTGGTTTTAGGTTTCATTTATTATTGAATTCAATGGTTTCCAAGATGTGTTGAGGAGTTTTCTCCTTGTTTAATGTTAACTGTTCCTACACAATCCACTCATACAATAGTGGAATGCTATGTGATTGAAAATTTCATACAACTAGTCCTTTGGTGTGTATTAAATACAATCCAGTCACTTATTGCATGCTCTGGAGACTATTGGTTTGACTGTCCATGCATTACCAGTGTCTGAGATTGATTAAAGGATACAAAACCCTTCATTTTGGGGTTATTGTGTGTGGATTCAAATGTAGGTTTGATTTGGTTAATGTTTAGAAGAGATCAATAAAGTATTTAAAGATAATCTTACATGTTTGGAGAGGTTTGAGAGGCACTTATCATGACTGTACCCTCACAAAAAGTGCCATAGACTAGTTTTACTAAGTTTCCTTTCTCTATTTTGAGGTTTCCTTTCTCTTCCACAGGGGTACAGTCAGAGGGTTCATTGACAAAATGATCCTTTGAATGGTTACTATGAATATGAATGATTTGATATAGCGTATTTCTCATTTTACTTGAAGTTTGGAATAGCTTGTACTTGAAGTTTGGAATAGCTTGTGCTTGTGCTGGAATTCTTGGTAGAAGTGAATGGAAGGAATGGTGTTGGTGTTAGGTTTCATTTATTATTTAATTCAATGGTTTCCAAGATGTGTTGAGGAGTTTGCTCCTTGTTTAATGTTAATTTTTCCTACACAATCCACTCATACAATAGTGAAATGCTATGTGATTGACACAAATTTGCTCACAACATTTGTGTATTAAAAATATTCACAACTTAATAATATTAGGTATCTCACATCTTATTGATACTCATGCTAAGCCTTTGACAAAATGTGCTCAAGAGTTAGGATACACTCCTTCCACAATCATTGAACCTTCTATCCTAATTTCTACTACCATTCGTAGTATTCCTACTTATACACCACCTCTCATGACAACTTCTACACAAGTTTTCACTCCTTTAAGTGTTTGTCTTCTTAATCCTTCACTTTAATTACTACTACATTTGTGGCCAAATTTTGATAGAAGTTTCCGACGGGTAACTTTTTCTTATGAATTTGGTGTTTTTCTTATGGGTAACTTTTTCTTACGAGTAACTTTTTCTTATAATGTCAAGTAGGTAAAGCAATAATAAGAATATTTCATAAACATAGGTAACGATGTCCAAACAGTAATACATGTAACGTACTTGTCATCATATCTTTGAAACATGTCATTATTATCCAGGAGCATTTTGATACTACCATTACTATCTTACATGTGTGGGACAACTTATTACATTTGTGCCATTTAAGAAAGACTGGCCTACTCCAAAAGTGGTGGGAAGGAATCATCATTCTATACCTTACATGCCGAAGATGATAGCCAAGCATTAATTATGGCCATGCCTATCACAATCAGGAGCAGATCAATTCCCAAGATAGGCATGGCCATAATTAATGCCAGGCTACCATCTTTGGCACATAAGGTACAGAATGACGGTGCTTTCCTGCCAGTTTTAGAGTAGGCCAATCTTTCTCAGATGGCACAAATGTAATGAGTTGTCCCACACATGTAAGATAGTAATGGCGGTATCAAAAAGCTCTTGGATAATAATGACATGTTTCAAAGATATGATGACAAGTACATTATATGTATTACTATTTGGACATCATTACCTATGTTTATGCAATATTCTTATTATTACTTTACCTACTTGACATTATAAGACTTAACTAGTGTCTTTGACATTTTAAGACTTAACTAGTGGATTTATATTTAATCTTAAAATAATATAGTTAGTATTGATTCAAAATTTTTAAATTATTCTTTATTTGCCTACTATTTCAATGAAATTATGGGTGCATGTGTGTTAGATATAGAATAGCCCCGTGAATTCCCACAACTTGAATACATTGATTTAAGCATTTGATCACCTAATATTATTAAGTTGTGAATAGTTTTAATACAGAAATGTTTATGGCTCAGGTGAGCCCCAGTCTACTATCAATCACATGATTTAATGTATAGTGTTTTCTTGGTTGTTCCATTTGTTCCTTGACCTTGACTATGGATTGACTATCATTTTCAAGCTTGAGCATGGCTTCATACCATGCACCATTCGTAGATTTGTACGCAATGCTGATTTACGAATGTAAATAACGCATTGAACATAATCTACAAACGTGCATGGTATGAAGTCTTGCTGAAGTTTGAGCGTCCTCCCTTTATTCCAGTGAGGGATTGGAATGAGTTCATTTTGGATGCAAAGGAGAAATTAAATTAGACTTACTATCCAAAATACATAAAAAACATGCATATAAACATGACAACTAAGAAACATAAATGTAGATTTCACAATAGTTGAGAAACATAATTGTAGGCATCATAGTCACAATCTTTTGGAGATAATTGTGTTGTGTACCCAAGCACTGGAGAGAAACTTTTGCACCCCCAATTCCAAGTTGAATACATCAAGACCTTGTATTCATGAGAAACAGATGTAGTCAACTTGGAATCGGAGGTGTAGGAGTTGCTCTCCACCGTCTGGGTATACAACTCAATTATGTTGTCTCCAAAAAATTGTGACCACAATGCCTACAATTATGTTTCTCAATTGTTGTGTCCCAGGACCCCTTATGACCCTTTACGACCATTTATGATCCCTAAGAATACATCTTAGAGGTCTTAAAATGTCGTAAAGGGTCATAAGAGGCTCCTAGGAGGGGCTAGATGAGCTTCCACCTTCACGTGGTTGGCCCTGTTAAGTAGAGAATGTTTAACTATTCTTGAAACAAAGAGAAGCTCAATAATTTAAGGTCTCAGTCCATCGAGATGCTGAAAAAATGACAGGAATCAATGATGGAGATTTTTTAGAATCTGAGAAGATGTATATGGAGTGGAGGCCAGATTGAGTACCAGTGCAGAGTGTTAATAATTATATTCTTTTGGCCAAGATCAAACTAATCAAATAAATACCCTTCTACGATTTATAATAATAAGGAGATTATTATTTCATCTTTATGTATGTGTTGGTTGAATTAGTTAAGGGCCCAAGGTCGGCCTCTTGGCTTTAACATTAAATATGTTTAATAAGACTGGGTCGGCCCTCTTGAAGATAATTCAATTCATATATATATGGTGTTGGATTCTAGGGAGAGATGCACCAAAAACATAACGTGCTTCCCGTTAAGTTTTTGGATCAGATGTATGCCTTTTTAAAAATTTTCTTATCATACTGAATATATTACCTATATTTCATCAAAATATACATATATATTTAGTACTAATATATATATATATATATATATATATATATATATATATATATATATATATATATATATATATATATATATATATATATATATATATATATATATATATATATATATATATATATATATATATATATATATATATATATATATATATATATATATATATATATATATATATATATATATATATATATATATATATATATAACAATGATATTCTTTATTACTATGATGCTGAGATATGGCAATATTGATCCTGAACAATATATTAATCTGCACTATTGTACGTCACTATTTTCCTGTATATATATATATATATATATTTGTCTCACAAGAATATCACTGAATTCTTTTATATCAATATTGATCTATAATTGATATCTAATATGGAAACTCACTATTCCATATTGATATCAATATCAATATGATTATATTACTATTTAATATGAACTCCACTGATATATAAGTAGACTGTATGTACTTCATGTGTTACAGATTAAATCACCAATATTGTTGAGTATTGAGAATGAGATCAATCACCAAATGGCTTCCTTAATAGCTTTATGTCATTTCCTTTCACCAATCTATCTTGGACTTTATATATATGAGTGAGGAGACATATCGATGGATAGATATGTCTCCACACATGTGGAGACATGTCTCTCCACTGATATGTCCCTTCATAATCATTGCAACTGTGATTCATAATCAATGATGTTTATTTAATATTATAAGTTTGTATATTAATATAATAATAATGTCCATCATTATATGTATATTAATATTGTGATCATTTGATCTGATCAAAACTATAAACATCAACACTTCCCTCCCCCAAAACCTTGATTCTTTGCCTTAAGAAAACTTATAGGAAGCAGTGAATTTAAGAGCAATGTATGGAGGCATTGGCGAATTCATAGAGGAAGCAACGAATATGGAGTCAGCTACGAATTCATGGAGATAACAACAAATTCATCAAGGAGCAATATTCAGTGATTGTTATTGGTGCGAACTACAATCACATATCGACATATATTGATGTGAAAGATAAGAAGCTTTGGCTAATAGATAAGAACAAGTCTGACCATGAATAAAGATCAAATTATGATCTGATCCATACAACCAGAAATTATTCGCAATGTTAACTATGAGTTGATTAGGGCTAGAAGCCTCTATTAGGAGTGGACTCTTCCTCAATACACTAACACTAAGGTACTAATCAAGTTCTTCTCAGCACCTTTGTTAGTACAGTTTGGAGTCATATAGATTGGAGTATACTTAGTTGATATCCAAGTATCTTCTATCCCTTCTTGTTTACTTTATTTTATGTTTAGTTGTGTTAGATCTCTATAGTTTGTTCATTCCAGAGTAGAATCTGAAATATATCAACAAGAGATGATGATTTAGTAACCTACATCTAGAAAACCTTCACAATTATCCCTTCTTTGGCCTCCACTTTTTCTTCTTCTCAAAAATGGTTATCTAGAAACTTTGGATATTGTTTCTCATCCATGCATGAAATGTGCTAGTGATCATATAAAATTACTTTAGGCCTCTAGTATTGATGAGATGTACAAGAGTAAAATGTTTTTTGCAAGACTGGGATCAATTTGTGTAGTGTACATAAATGCAAGGCGGTGATTATTCTCGATGATCGACAGGTATAAGTCTTCCAAGCCTTACCCAGTAGCTAGGACTAAAGATAACACAACTAGAGAGACCATCATAGGTTGTCTCTTTCTTTGGTTTATATTATTGATAGAAGTAGATAAATTCATGACAACGTATATTATTTAAGTTGACGTTGCATGAATTTATCTACTTCTCACACTTGTAGACTATTAGGACAGTGGTAATGAAGCATTTGATGTTAAGTTCCAACATAAAGTGAGTAAATTTGTTTTAAGTAAGAAAATAATGATAACATGAATGCGTATGAAATTGAAATGCAGCCTGATGATTATTGTCATACACAACATGTGTGTTTTCATGACAATGAGGATGTGCATCATAGTAATACAAATTTAAGTGCAATTGGTGTTTGGATTAATGTAAAAATTTGTATTGTAGCTGTAGAGAGTGTAGAGGCTGTTGTTAATGAGCAGGTTGAGGTTGATTCCAAGGCCAGACAAACATCAAGACTTGAGAATCAAAACAATCAAAAGACCATGAATGATCAACAACATTCCATCAAAAAACAAAACACTAATCTATGTTTTCATTAAGCCATAAAATATGTCTTTAAAGTTTAGAAGCATCACAAAAACTTTCAAGAAACATAGTACTATCCAAAATATGTCTTTAAAGTTTATTTCTAATGATTATGATGATGTTGATGTTGATGTCTATAATTTATTTCACTTACTAATGCTTGCCTAGATTGAATTTTGAATTGCCAAGTTGGAGAATGCTTTCAAAGTTTAGGGTCTGTTCCACATGATACTCTTAGTTATAGCTCAAATGCAACTCAACATATTTTTGAAGCTGGGCAACCCACTGCAAAAACTCATCCGCAGGTGAAATTTAATGTTGTGAATCTTGGCATTGTTAATGTTATTACTTTTCCTCACGTTTCATATTTGTGAAAATGTTTCTTGGCACTATCTTCTTTTTCAATTCCTATATTTGCAGCTTTTTAGATCATTAACTTAAGCATTACATGTCTTTGTTCAAAGTTTATTCTAACACTATATTATATCTTATTCTTATTACAATGTTCTTTATTGTGGGGTAGGAGGTCAATCTTCATTGTCTTTATTGTGGGGGATAGTGAAGATTTCTCTGACAAATAGTAGGTGTTCTTTAGTATCTTATAATAACATGCTAAACTGATAAAGGTGTTATGGGCATTTAATCTGAAATTAATAATAGATTAAGCATATTATTACTATGCTTAATGTTCCATATAAATGCATTTAACACAAAAAATAAATTTACAAAACTAAACCAATGGCATGTTTACAACAAATATGTGTTAAGGAGTTTGCTCCTTGTTTAATGTTAATTGTTCTTGCACAATTCACTCATACAATAGTGAAATGCTATTTGGAAGGGATGGTTGATAGTGTCCCTTGAGGGAAGGGGGATTGTGAAAGACTTGTTATCATTGTATTGTGTATTTCCAATATGTTTGGATGCAGGGTAGACTAGGAGAATGAAGGATCACTCACTGATTGCTATTCAAATTGGATGCATGGATTTCTTGTGAATTATCAGCTGCTATGTATCCTGCAACTGCATTTGTAAATCTGCATATACTTCTCTAGGGTTGTAAGCAACTTAGAGATAAAAATAGAGAAACTAAATCAAAATCGTTCTTTGTCCTATTTCCTTTTAACAAAGTCTCAACTATCAATGATACAATACATTTGATGCCCTAAGCTATCAATACAAATGACACCTAGCTAGAAGCTCATGGGCTGTCCATTTGATAACCATAGTCAACATTTCAAAAAAATGGATATCCTTGAGCACAAGCACCAATAACATCAAATAATGGAGTTAAAGCATGGGCTAGGGCACAACACCAGTAGAATGCGGTCATTTTAGTGATAGCAATATACAATGACATCATTAAACATATATGCCAGTAATATCAACAAACGTGAATCCAAACATTTGAAAACCAATGACATGTTTACAATAAAGGTCTAATAGAACTCCCAACAATTCTTAAACATACTTTATCTGATATGATGAATTCTTAAATAATTAAGGTTGGAGTAGACATAGTTATCACACTTTTTTTTTGTGCAGTACAAGGAAATTTTGGGTAGGTCAAATCTTCCTTTGTGCTAGCAGTCTACAGAATTATACCTTTATTAACAATTGATCATATCAAATAACTAGTATGTTTAAGAATTGTTGGGACTGGTCCTTTGGTGTGTATTAAACGGAATATATAGAATTTTCAGCATATTATTATCATTCTATTTCTTTGTTGTAAACATGCCATTGGTTCAGTTTTGTAACTTCACTATTGTATGAGTGGATTGTGCATGAACTGTTA
Source organism: Chamaecyparis obtusa (assembly GCA_027943335.1). NCBI lineage: Eukaryota > Viridiplantae > Streptophyta > Pinopsida > Cupressales > Cupressaceae > Chamaecyparis > Chamaecyparis obtusa. The sequence continues at coordinate 30,944 of BSBK01012424.1, read as the reverse complement.
ACATTAAACAAGGAGCAAACTTCTCAACACATCTTGGAAACTCCATTCACTTCTACCAAGAATAAAGCATTTAATCCATTCAACATTACATATAATCATTAGACAGTTACATTTTCTGACTGTGTAGAGGAACAGTCATGACCAAAATGATCAAAACTACTTTCACCCTTGCACAAGCTATTCCAAACTTCAAGTAAAATGAGCAATATGCTATATCAAATCATTCATATTCATAGTAACCATTCAAAGGATCATTTTGTCAATGAACCCTCTAATTGTACCCCTGTGGCAGAGAAAGGAAACTTAGTAAAACCAGTCTATGCCACTGTTTGTGAGGGTATAGTCATTATAAGTGCCTCTCAAACCTCTCCAAACATGTAAGATTGTCTTTAAATACTTTATTGATCTCTTGTAAACATTAACCAAATCAAACCTACATTTTAATCCACACACAATAACCCCAAAATGAAGGGTTTTGTATCCTTTAATGAATCTCAGTCACTTGTAACACATATATGGATAGTCAAACCAGTAGTCTCCAAAGCATTCAATAAGTGAATGGATTGTATTTAATACATACCAAAGGACCAGTTGTATGAAATTTTCAATCACATAGCATTTCACTGTTGTATGAGTGGATTGTGTAGGAATAGTTAACATTAAACAAGGAGCAAACTCCTCAACACATCTTGGAAACCATTGAATTCAATAATAAATGAAACCTAACACCAACACTATTCCTTCCATTCAATTCTACCAAGAATAAAGCATTTAATCCATTCAATATTACATATAATCATTAGACAGTTACATTTCTTGACTGTGTACTAGAGGAATAGTCACGACCAAAATGATCCAAACATTTGAAAATAGTGAATCGATATCTTTGAGCACAAGCACCAATAACATCAAATAATGGAGATAAAGCACGGGCTAGGGCATGACACCAGTAGAATGTGGTCATTTCAGAGAGCATTCATGATCAAATAAAATGCAATGCATTTGAAATTTGCAGTCGAATATGATGCCAGACACTCGAAAGATGAAGAAATCACATACGAAGAACATGCCATTGGTTCAGTTTTGTAAATTTTTTTTTTGTGTAATTAGTAATTGGCAAATTAAATGCAGATAACACCTTTATCAGTTTAATTAGCATGTTATTATCATATCAAATAAAGTATGTTTAAGAATTGATGGGATTGGTCCTTTTGCGTGTATTAAACATAATAGAATTTTCAGCATATTATTATCAATCTATTTCTTTGTTCTAAACATGTCATTGGTTCAGTTTTGTAGGATTTTTTTTTTGTGTTAAATGCATTTTTTGTGAGGAGGGGTCTTGTTCTAAGTAGATTGATGAAAATTGTGCACCTCAAAAACCAATTCATAAGGTACCAATCCATGTTTCCTATTCGCTTATATTTTTGGTTTGGTAAATCTCCTTATAAGTTTCATGTCCTTTCTTTTGATTACTATGAATGAGATATATATCTTACATTTAACATTCAACTTCTTTACATTTTAGAACATGTAGTGTGTTTTTTGAGGATTTTACCAAATCAACTTTTAACATAAACTGAAAACACCAAACTGATATCTTGCCCTTGCAATGTGACAAAATATTTGCATTTGACTAATAACTGCAAGCAATTGAATGATAAATCCACATAACTGTATCTTTGTAAAATACCTGGAACATAAAAAAGATGGCTAAGTGGTTGCCGCCATGATTTTTATCTACTAAATATGGGGAAAAAAAATAAAAAAGAATCGAATAGAAAACATGATTGGTCATTTCAAAGAGCATTCATGATCAAATAAAATGCAAAGCCTTCTCTCGCACTCGATCAGCTTTCACCCACTCATTTTCTCCCACTCCTTTTCTCTACAATCAAAATAAAAATGGTTTGGTCATTTCAAAATATTGAATCGATATCCTTGAGCACAAGCACTAATAACATCAACTATTTTGATCTGTGGGTACCCTAATGTTGGTAAGAGTTCTTTTATTAATAAGATTACTCTACAAGCTTGAAGAAGCAATATATTTTGGCAAATGAAGAGTGGAAAGATGATGATGTTCCTGAGATCATGGATGGACACAATGTTGCAGACAAAATGGGAAGACATCTTTCGAGCCTGGCCCTGGATCCTTCAACAATTGGGGTAGGATCCAGACCTAGGCTAAAAAGATGTCTTCCTTTTTGTTGTGGAATATAGGCTTTGCTACTGCAACAATGACAGACTATGATGTACATATCACAATAGCTGAGAAACATAAATGTAGTCATCATTGTCACAATTTTTGGAGACACAACATAATTGAATGCTATACCTAGAAAATGCAACACAACCACTACTCCTATAGTTCTAAGTTGACACTACTGGATCCAAAAACCATATATAGATTCCTTATCTTTGGTTTTTGGATCCCGTAGTGTCAATTTAGAACTGTAGGAGTAGTGGTTGTGTTGCATCATCTGGATATAGCATTCAATTATGTTTTGTCTCCAAACAATTGTGACCATGATGCGTACATTTATATTTCTCAGTTGTTGTGTCCCAAGACCCCTTATGACCCTTTATGACCCTTTATGATCCCTAAGAATACATCTTAGAGGTCTTAAAGTCTCATAAAGGGTCATAAGAGGCTCCTAGGAGGGGCTAGGTGAGCTTCCACCTTCACGTGGTTGGCCCTGTTAAGTAGAGAATGTTAAACTATTCTTGAAACAAAGAGAAGCTCAATAATTAAAGGTCTCAGTCCACAAAGATGTTGAAAAAGTGATGAGAATCAATGATGGAGAGTTTTTAGATTATGAGAAGATGTATATGGAGTGGAGGCCATATTGAGTACCAGTGCAGAGATGATGATTCGGTAACCTACATCTATAGAGCCTTCACAATTATCCCTTCTTTGGCCTCCACTCATTCCTCTTCTAAAAAATGGTTATCTAGAAACTTTGGATAGTGTTTCTCATCCATGTACGAAATGTGCTAGTGATCATATAAAATTACTTTAGACCTCTAGTATTGATGAGATGTACAAGTGTAAAATGTTTTTGCAAGACTGTGATCAATTTGTGTAGTGTACATAAAGGCAAGGCGATGATTATTGTTGATGATCAATAGGTAGCAAGGAGAGTAGCTAGGACTAAAGATAACACAGCTCAATAGATCATCATAGGTTGTCTTTTTCTTCAATCTATATTATTGACAAAATTTTTTACCTTTCATTAGCTCATCAAATCTGGGGATTTGAAAGAATTTAATAGAATATTTTCATGACAATGTATATTATTTAAGTTGACGTTGCGCGAATTTATCTACTTCGCATACTTGTATACTATGAAGATGGCCATGCTTCTTTATTGTCATCCTCATAGTCTACAAGTGCATGAAGTAGATAAATTCATGCAACGTCAACTTAAATAATATACATTGTCATAAAAATATTCTATTAAATTCTTTCAAATCCCTAGATTTGATGAGCTAATGAAAGGTAAAACATTCAGTCAATAATATAGACTGAAGAAAGAGACAAACTATGATGGTCTCTTGAGTTGTGTTAACTTTAATGTGCCTATCCATCAGTTTTTCAACAATTTATAATTAATTCTGATAGCAGTGATATGTCTTCGATAGACAAAATTTCAGAAAATCATAATTTACAACAATTCTTCCAACAGTAATGCTATACGTTCGACAGGGAAACCTGTCAGAGAATGCTGCACAACTGTCACTCTTCTGATAGTTTAAGTGTCGTAAATAGAAAATTTTGACAGAAGCTTCGATAGTAAGGCCATATCATTGATAGGTAGATCTATCAGAATTTGGTGAAAACTATCACTATTCCAACAGTACTAATGTCAAAAATAATAATTTTCAACAGTGCGTCTGATAGAGACTATATTTTTGACAAGTCATGTTATCAGAATTCCAATGGATGAACTGTAGAAAATGACATAATGAAGCTATTGTCATGTGCAAGTTTCTGACATGAAATGGTGTCAGTAAACTGATGGGTATGTCTCCTATCACAATTTCCAATGCAAAAAAGGTGACAGACGTATGTGTCAAAATTCTGATAAATGAGCATTGCAAATCTGACAAATGGCCATCAGAATTTGATCTCAAATGCACTAGTGAGTCTTTTATGGTTTCTCTATTATGATTTCAACATGGTTCTAACAGGCTGACTTAATTATATCATTTAGAGGAAAGATATTTATAGGCAGTCATTTGTGATTGCTTGAGTGTGGTTCATGGTTGATTAAGCAGAGTAGAGCAGAGTGTGTAAGGTGTTAGGCCATCAGAAGAAGGTCTATGTGACCAAGTAGAGTATTTGTGCTATTCATTAGAACTGATCAAGATAGAAGGTCAAAGCGCAGTTCACCAAGATCTAGATATAGTGTGTATCTATCATTTAGAAGGTTGTAGCCTTCGTCCCTTTGAACAGTGAGCTCTCAGAAAATGCATCCTCTCCCCTAACAGGGACAATTGTAAAAGACTCCTAATAAGGTCAACCCATGACCAGGTCTACTATACTTCATTTATTGTGAAGCTACTCCTAACAAGGTAAAGGATCTTCTAACAAGGATCATTATACACTAGTACAGAATATTAGTGGGTATCAAGTCCCACCAGGGTTTTTACCTATTTGGGTTTCCTCGTAACCAAAATATTGGTGTTGTGTTCATGTGTTCTTTCATTGTGTTTATGCTTTATGTTTAAGTATACTTAATTAGATAAAGAATTGAAACTTGTAGATAACTGATTCAGCCACCCTCTCAGTTATCTCTTGGGACTATTCCTAACAAATGGTATCAGAGCCAAGTGCCTCAAAGAGAAATTTTAATAGCTTGAGGTTGATCAGATGACATACTTTAGGAAAGAGAGTCCTAAGTTTGATGGAGAAAATTATCTTGATTGGAAGAAAAAGATGGTGACCCATTTGCAGTGCATTGCTTTTGAAGTTTTTAATGTTACTATCAAAGTAGCCAAGATTCCTACTTTAGAAGACCTTGCAAAGGATGATTCTACTAAAATACAAAAGGAATTGTTTCATCAGAATGCTATTGCCAAAGAAGCCCTTATCAGCACCCTATCAGATATTGATTTTTTAGAGATAAAAAAGGTAGACACCACCCACAAGATATGGAAGTACCTAGAAGACATATTTGAGGGAGAAAAACAAGCAAAGGATGTGCATAGAAAGACATGGAAGAAAAGATTCAATGCATTATAGATGTTTCCTGAAGAAAACATCATAGCTTATAATCAAAGGATCAATGAAGCAGTTGCTAGAATCAGGAGCAATGGTGGAGAGATCTCAGAGGAAGATATTATGGACAAGTTAATGACTACTCTCACTCTAGAATATGAAAGAAAGATCAACATCCTTGATGAGACCATGAAGCTTACATCTAATTTCAAGAGAGGGACCTTGATTAGCAAAATCTCAGCTTTTGAGATTTCAAGATTGAAGATAGAACCTAAAAGTGAGACAACCTTCAAAGCAACAATACATGGTAAGAAATCTGCAAACACTTCTAGTAATTTTGATGATGATGATGAAGAGAGGACTTTAGATGACTTTATTGCTATGATTTCTAAAAGAGAAAAGAAAGGAAAAGGAAAATATGAAGGTCAATTTCCATTGAAGTGCTTTTCATGTAATAAGATCAGTCACTTTGCATCTAAGTGTCCTGCTAGACATAGAAAGTTCAAGAAGGATTACAAGCCTAAGTACTCTAAGGAATGTTACTTTTCTGGAGATGGAGTTTCAGATGAAGAATAAGGTGAAGAAGAAATTGGATTCATTGCTATTGTAGAAAAAATGAATAATAAGATAGAGCATAAAGATGTGAAAGGGAAACAAGAGCTAGCATTGATTTCCCAAGCAAATATAATGATAGACTGGATTATAGATAGTGGTTGTTCACATCACATGACAGGTGATAAAGGAAGATTTGTTCATCTAGACAAATACAATGGTGGTATGGTCATATTTGGAGACAACACTCCTAAACCAATAGTTGGTAGAGGAGCCATCACCTTGGATGGTAAGAATAGTACTGATGATGTTCTCTATGTTGATGGTTTGAAACATAACCTTCTCAGTGTTGGATAGTTACTTGGAAAAGGATATCAGTCGGAGTTCAAAGATGACAAATGCATCATTAAAAACAAGGATGGTGTTATGATTGCATCAGGCTCAAAGAAAAGAGGTAATTTTTTTCAACTCAATTTAGAAGAAAGTTGTTTTGTTGCCAAAGTTGATGACAGTTGGTTGTGGCATAAAAGACTATGTCATATAAATTTTGATAACATAGTAAAGATAAGCAATGGTAAGGTAGTAAGAGATCTACCTAGCATAGAAAATCCAGTTGCTACTATATGTAGGGAATGTGTGATGGGAAAGCATGTGGTCCAACCCTATGTGGTCCAACCCAAACAAGATCATACTATGGTGAAAGGTATTTCATTTTGTTTGTTGATTATTATACTAGGATGATGTGGGTTGCATTCTTAAAGGATAAGTCGGAAGCATTTGATAAGTTCAAAATATTCAAAGCCAAGGTTGAGAATGAATCTAGATTAAAGATAAAATGTTTGAGAATGGATAGAGGAGGAGAATTCACCTCTGATAGATTTTATGAGTATTGTGAAGAACATGGCATAAAGAGACAATTAAGTGCACCTAGAAAACCTCAGTAGAATGGAATTGTAGAAAGAAGGAATAGGATCATTCTTGATACAACACGCACAATCATGATAGAAGGAAAAGTTGAACATACCTATTGGAGAGATGTGGTCAATACAACATTCTAAACCATTAATAGAATTCAGTTGAGGCATGGCACTGACAAAACACCATATGAGCTTCGGTTTGGTAATGTCCCCATAGTAGAATACTTCAGAATATTTGGAAGCAAGTGCTACATCAAGAGGGATGAAGCAATAGGCAAGTTTGATGCAAGAAGTGATGAAGGTATTTTCCTTGGTTACTCTACTAAAAGTAAAGCTTATAGATGTTTCAATTTAGGATTGAAGAAGATTATTGAAAGTACTCATGTTAAGATTGATGAAAGGTTTATGGTTCAAGAAAGATATCATGATTACTCACCCATGATTGAAGAAGAACCCAGACCCTCTTCTAGTGAGACACTTATTGAAGAAATGTTTGATAGAATTGATGTGTTATTCAATGACCTTGAGAAAAGTGAAGAAGAAACTCCTAAGGCTAATGAGTTAGCATCAACTAAAGCTCCAAAGTTTACATCTAGAAACCATTCCAAGAAAGACATCATTGGAGATCAGAGCAACAAAGTCTTAACAAGATCACAAGAAAAGAACTCAGATAGCAATGATGTGGTATGTTAACTATCTCAGATTGAACCTTTAAGTGTTGAAGATTCTTGTAATGATTCAGATTAGCATGATGCTATGAAAGAAGAACTTGATCAGATTATTAAGAATGACACTTGCTAACTAGTCCCAAGACCTAGTGATAAGAATGTGATTGGTACAAAGTGGATATTCAGAAATAAGATGAATGAAGATGGTACAGTTGTAAGAAACAAAGCAAGGTTAGTATGTAAAGGATATGTGCAAAGAGAAGGCATTAACTATTTAGACACATTTGCACCTGTGAGCATATTAGAAGCTATTAAGTTATTTCTAGCTTATTCTACACTCAAAAACTTCAAAGTTTATCAGATGGATGTCAAGTCAGCATTCCTAAATGGAGATCTGAAAGAAGAAGTATACATTGAGAAGCCTAAAGGATTCACCTTATCAGATAGACCTGATATGGTATGCAGACTAAAGAAGGCCATCTATGGACTTAAGCAAGCCCCTAGAGCATGGTATGAGAGACTAGATGGATACTTAACAAAGAGTGGATTCAAGAAAGGAGCAGTAGATTGTAATCTATTCATTAGAGAGACATCTGAAGGTTTGTTACTTGTAGCTATATTTGTTGATGACATTATCTTTGGAGGTAATGACAAACTTAGTGTTTAATTTGCTAAGGAGATGTAGAATGAATATGAGATGAGTATGAGTGGTCCTATCAAGTACTTTTTAGGATTGAATGTGCAACAGATAGAGAAAGGTATATTCATTAATTAGTCCAAATATGTGAAAGAAATATTAAAGAAATTCAAGATGGATGATTGCAAGCTAGTAGGGACTCCTATGATTACTAGATGCAAGCTTACAAAGTAAGATAAGTCACCAATAGTTGATATAACACTGTATAAATCTATGATTGGAAAACTAATTTACTTTACTCAGACTAGACCTGATATTTCCAATGCAGCTAGCATAGTTGGAAGATTTGTAGTAGAACCTAAACAAAGTCATCTCACGGCAATAAAGAGGATATTCAGATACTTACAAGGCACTATAGACTATGGTATATGGTATCCTAATTTAGAAAATGTTGAGCTTCATGTATACATTGATGCAAATTGGGCAGGATGTGTTGATGATAGAAAGGGTACATCAGGAGGAGCATTGTTTCTTGGTGATAGACTTGTCACTTGGACAAGAAAGAAACAAAATTGTATTTCTTAGTCAATAGAAGAAGTAGAGTATGTTGTAGCAGCCTTGAATTGTTCTACAATTGTTTGGATCAAGCAGATGATAAAAGATTTTGGAGTTAAGATTGATTATCCTATTGTTATTCGCTATGATAACACTAGAACTATCAATATGTCGAAGAACCCTATGATGCATGCAAAGACAAAGCATATTGAGATCAAGTATCACTTCCTAAGAGAGAAAGTGGCAAAGAAAGAAGTTAAGCTGGACTATGTGAATACAAAAGATCAGTTGGTAGACATATTCACAAAGCCCTTGCCTAAGGATACTTTTGAGTATCTCAGGGAGAAGTTAGGAGTAATTTCCTTCCCTAATTCTTCTTAGAAGAAAGAAAGAAAGGCATCGTTCCTCTAGGACTTATGGAAGGTTGACTACTCTACTTCTAGAGTAGTACCGATGGTTAAAATGAATGGCACCCTTTTCCATTGATGTCAAAGGGGGAGTAGTATAGAGAGTCATGAAAAATAGGAGTAATATTATAAGGGGGAGTAGTATTCAGTTGTGATAGCAGTTCAGTTGAGGAAATGGAGAACGTTGGAAAATATTGTAGTAGATGAAGGATTCATCTTTGGGGGATTTTTGAAGAGGAAATGGAGAATGTTATAAAAGAAATGTTCATTTGGGTTGGTGGTCATTTTTCATTCCACATGTTGCCATCAATGCCAAAGGGGGAGATTGTTGGAGATTTGCCAGCATGCCAGTACTGATTGTATATTTGTCATTGATGACAACATATGGAAAGTAGCATGCATGGAAGTCTTCTATAGTAAGCTTTATGTATATCTAGCATGGACATGATATCATCATGATATCATGGGTGCAGAGGTTAACTGTTAGTACAGATAGTTATATAGAAGCTTGTGTCAGAAGTGCTCCTGACAGAGTTTCAGGTAGTGTTCTATGGATGGTTGTCCATAGAGTTATCATAGAGCCTTGCGCTCTTGGATATATGTTAAAGACATATCAATGATGTTTTAGTTATGGACACATGGTCTGATGATGAACACAAGAGAAGTTATGCAGTCACTATTCACCAATAGTAGTTTCCTATGTTTTTTCAGTAGAGCCGACAAAGATTTAATTGGTTCTTGAGTTGTGCCTATCTTTAGGGTATGCACCCTTGGCTTTAAGCTTAGAGATGAGTTCTTTATGTTCATTCAAGAGTGCATGAGTTAATTCAATTTATGGAGAAAGATCTAGTTATTTTGGTAGAGTTGACAGTGTGTAGCATGCGTTTACATTTATCTTATTAAGACAGGTCCCAGAATATGTTGCGTGCATAGTAGAGCTGAAAAAATATTTGTTGGAGTTTGTTATGGTTTCTCTATTATGATTTCAAGGTGGTTCTAATAGGTTGTCTTGATTATATCATTTAGAGGAAAGATATTTATAGGAAGTCATTTGTGATTGCTTGAGTGTGGTTCATGGTTGATTAAGCAGAGTAGAGAAAAGTATGCGAAGTGTTGAGCCATCAGAAGAAGGTCTATGTGACCAAGTAGAGTATTTGTGCTATTAATTGGAACTGATCAAGACAGCAGGTCAAAACCTAGTTCACCAAGATCTAGATATAGTGTGTATCTATTATTTACAAGGTTGTAGCCTTTTCCCCTTTGAGTAGTGAGCTCTTGAACAGTGTGTCCTCTCCCCTAACAGGGACAATTGTAAAAGAATCCTAACAGGGTCTGACCCTTGACCAATTATACTGTACTTCATATATTGTAAAGCTACTCCTAACAGGGTAAAGGATCTTCTAACAAGGATCATTATACACTAGTACAGAATATTAGTGGGTATCAAGTCCCACCAGGGTTTTTACCTATTTGGGTTTCCCCATAACCAAAATATTGGTGTTGTGTTCATGTGTTCTTTCATTGTGTTTATGCTTTATGTTTACGTATACTTAATTAGATAAAGAATTGAAACTTGTAGATAACTATTTCACCCCCCCCCTCTCAGTTATATGTTTAATCATTACATTACTAAATGGGCATTCATGTTGTTGTCATTTGTAGTTTGACACTGATGTCATCATATGTTTCTATGAAAAGAATAGACTAGTTATTACAATGTACAAGAACTATACAAATGTTTTAGATCATGTGAAGTTAGATGAGAGTTCAAGAAGATGTTTTGATCTTATATCCAAGATCGTATCATGTAATGTTTCATATTGGATGAGTTATAGATGATTTGGTGAAGATTGGTGAATAGAGTATGATAGTGGAAGTTGACAGAGATAGTCTCTGTGTTTTTGGTGTATCTTAGAGAAGGTTTGGATTCAACATATGTGAGCTTGATGGATGAAAGAAAAGGAACTAGAGAATGATCGTTGGTCAGTGCAAGGTACAAAATGATGGATGATGTCAGCTATGGTGTGTGTTCTAAAGAAGACTTATTTGGGAGATGACTTTAGATATGTAGCATACATTTTGGGTGGAAAATATAAATTAAGAATGTCGGTCCTTAATTATTGTAATGTAATCATTGTATACTTGTTTTATATACCATGTGTATCCTAGAAAGGGTCTATGTAATTGTTTGTAAATTAGGAAAGCCTAATTCACCGACCTGATCATAGAAATAGTAATAGGGTATATATGTAAGCTATTTTCTTTAGAAAATATATGGGGAGAATAGATGTGATACAAAGAAGATTATGAAAGTTTTGTGCTTGTGTCTGCTAGATTTAGAGTAGATGATTACTGGTGAACTTTATTGGAACTGATCAAGAAAAGATATTTGATGTCAAACAATTCAAAATATTGTGTATTTCTTCATATACATTTGTGTTGTGAACAATGAGTGTTGAAGGTGGATTTAACCTTCTTGGGGTAGTGAGCCCACCCTTTTTTCTTGACTTCTAAAAGGGTTTTTCCTCTAACAAGGACTATGTATTGTAATGCGTTAATCAACTCCTAACAAGGCTAGATCTTCTAACAAGGATACTATACTCTCAATACATAATTTGTGGGTGCTAAGTTATATGGGGTTTTTTTACCTTTAACAGGATTTCCCCAACACCAATTTATTTTTTTATTATGTTGGAATTCACTGTGTACATTAGATTTGATATTGCTGATATTCAAATTTTAAAGTTTAATATTATGTCATACAACTGATTCACCCCCCACTCATGCAGGGCACCCTCCACTAGTAGAGATTTGTGTTTCTTTTTTAGTTGTTGTAATAAATAGGATGAATCCATCCTAATTTTGATTTGGAATCTTGATGTATGATCAAGGATCTTTTGACAAAATATAAGCCTAAGATACCTTAGGTCATGGGATTCACCTAGATAGTAATAGTTTTCTAGGTTAGACTTATGGAGTTAAAAGGTTCATTTTAGACTAATTTTCATTTTAAAAGCCATGTTGATAGGTTTTGATCTCAAAATTAAATCATAACCTCTACCGAGTTCATAAAGATGCATATTTTGCAAAATTGCAAAAATGCAATAAAAGTTGTTGTTGCAACTTTCTAAATATTGCTCGAGAGTTTGAATTTGGAAACTCAAGAGTTAATAGAGTTATCCAAATGTTATACCTTCATTTTGAAGGTTATATATCACAATACTTTGAACAATAAGGTAAGAAGATGATTTTTGTATGACTGATGCAAAGAATGAAGAGTTTTAACCAGTTTTGAGACATTTTCTAGACTTGTACGGGCGTGTACGGTTGTGTAGAGATAGCATTTTAATGTGAAATTATTGTGTTTCATGTTAGTGTATCTTTGTGTTCATTTGAAGCATTTTTAAGATCTGGTATTAAAGTTATCTTAGTTTCTTTTCAAACAGTTCAAGAAACAAGGGTTTCAGGAGACCTGAACGCAAATGGGGGCCTAACTTGTAATCTAACTATGGGTTTACCCTGGGAATTTGAAGGATGAAAGTTAGGTACATATATTATGGATTTTAAAAGCTTTTCTTGTGGCTCGAAGGGCAAGGCCTTCATAGATTAGGCCCTAGTCTGAATTTGTGATATGATTCAGTCCAGTCAATAGAAGAAAATTGTAAATGAATGTATAGATGTGTTAAGAGAAGGAAGTAAGAGTGGTTTTGAGTTATTTGGGATTGAAGAAGAACATTTGGAGCCCTATAACTATTCCAATAACCCTACATCTCACACCTCCTTTGTAAACCAAGCCTAGTTAGGCCTATTAGGTCTGTGTAAAAAGTGGGAGTTAGGTGGTGCCAGATTTGAGTTGAGAGATAATGCTTTGGAGTCTTTTATAATGTCCAAATGGGTATCTAAAAATACCTTGTTCTTAGCCATATGATCAATTTTTCAAAAGTTAGAGTAGAAAATCTCTTGTAAGAGGGCTATAAGAAAAAGTGCATGCAGGTCTAGTTGTCTATGCCACGGTCTTGGTGGGATCAAACCAGTTATTATTTTTGAGGCCTTAGGTCAAATGAGGACCATTTACATGCTTGGGAGTGGTGAGGTAACCCACTGGTGAAGAGTTTCAACAATAAGTCACCTTTCGGCCTAGTTTCCCTAAAGCCAAAATGGCATTAAACTTTGATTAAGTGTTTAACTTAGTAAAGGGAGTTTGTTAGGACATAAAATTACTTAATTGATTGTTTTGTACCATGCTAAGGGATTGGGAATAACCTTGAGTCATTACACTTGATTGGTGAAGTGTGGGAACAAGTGGAGGGTACACTACCCTTATGGCTGTCTAATCTACATTCGGTGGTATCAGAGCTTGGAAAAGCTCCTGGGAAGAGATATGTCAGAGAATACTAATTCTTTTGGTGGGGAGATACCCCTGAGAATCACAAACATAGAGCTTGCAAAGATAGTGAAGGAACAAGTAGCCAAGAATATGAAGATGGAATTTGAGATTGAGAAACTAAAGAATGCTCAACCTAGTAAGGTACATGATGAGGATTCAAATTTAGAGTTTGAGTCTGAAGAGGAACAAGATGATAGAAATGGAGGAAAAGGAAAACTATCTGAGGAGAAAAGGATGTTAGAAGCTTTAGAAAGAATGGGTAGGATAGATAGAAAACCAGACCTACCTATGTTTATGGGTAAGATGAACCCTAAGAAGTGCATGGATTGGATAGAGGCTCTAGAAAACTACTTTGAATGTGAAGACATTCCTAGTGCATAGAGAACCAAGATTGCCAAATCTAAGCTTAAGGGACCTGCATTAAGTTGGTGGAATTTCCTACAAAGGGAAAGGATTGAAAAAGAGAAAGAGCCTATCACTACATGGAAGAAGATGTTAAGAGAAATAAAGAAACAATTTGTTCCAGAGGACTATGAAGTCACTCTCCATAAGAAGCTGCAAAAATTGAAGCAGAAGGACCTTGATGTAGGGTCTTATACTAATGAGTTTCACAAACTCTCTATGAAGGCTAGGATTCCTGAAAGTGAAACCCAAAGGCTGGCTAGATACATGAATGGACTCAAGTACAACATACAAGATGAATTGAGCCTATTCTGCCCTCAAAGTGTACACCAATGTTATCAGATGGCTGCAAAGATTGAAGACAAACAAAAGAGGAGAGGAGAACAAAATAATAGAGGTAGAGGAAATAATTTCAGAGGTAGAGGGAGGTTTCAAGGAAGAGGTCCATCTCTGAGGCAGCAAGGAGATTCTAGTCATCAAGAATTTGATAAAGAAAATCAGAATAGAGGCAATTTTAGAGGAAATAGAGGTGACAATAGAGGAAGGATAGGAGGGAGAAGTAATTCTACTTTCACTGGACAATTTTTTACATGCAATCAGATTGGAAACAAATCATTCAGATGCCCTAACAAGGCCAATACCTTAGGAGGGGATAGAAGAGTTCAACTCACACAAGAAGAAGATTGTCAAAGCATGACCTCATATCACACCACCCTCTCCAGACCTATAGACCCTGAACAAGGACTGAGTCTAATGTTTAATAGGACTCTACTACAACTACCATGCCCTAGGGAGCCACCACAAAGGAAGAACCTATTCAGGACACACTGCAAGGTACTTGGTAAGATTTGTAAAGTTATTGTTGATTCTGGTTCCACAGAGAATTTAGTATCGAGGACAATGGTTGATAAACTTGGTTTAAAGAAAATCCCACACCCAAACCCATATATAATGTCTTGGCTCAATAGAGATCAGCAAACCTTGGTAGCTGAGCAATGTTGGATAGCCTTCCAAATAGGAGAATATAAAGACAAAGTTTTATGTGAAGTTGTTAACATGGATGCATGCTATCTTCTCCTTGGGAGACCTTAGCAATATGATGTTGATGCCCAACATTAAGGGAAGAAAAATGTGTATACCTCAGCCAAGAATGGAATTAGCTATATTATGACACGTTTACCAGATTGTGATAAAGAATAGCCCTCAAAGAATAGTTTTATGTTGGTAGGAGAAAAGGAGTTTTTAAAAGTCCTTAAGGAGAAGGATACACCCTATTTTTCCATCATAGTCAAGCCTAAAACATAACCTAAGAAAACACCAAATAATCAGAAAATTCAGAGCAATGTTGGCCCTAAGGAAGTAGTAGAATTGTTAGGCAAATACAAAGGACTGATTGCAGACAAGAGTACTGATATTCTACCACCTAAGAGGAGTATTAGTCATTGCATTGACTTCATACCTAGCTCCACCTTACCAAATAAGGCTTCATACAAATTAACACTTGCCCAAAATGCTAAAGTTGCTAGGCAAATACAAGAATTAATTGAGAAAGGTTTCATTAGAAAGAGCATAAGCCCTTGTGCTATCCCTGTAGTCCTAGCCCCTAAAAGGGAAGGAACATATATGTTATGTACAGACTCAAGAGGCATTAATAGGATAAACATCAGATATAGGTTTCCTATGCCAAGAATTGAAGACCTTATGGACTGTTTAGGAGGGGCAAAATACTATTCAAAAATTGATCTCAAGAGTGAATACCATCAAATTAGAATAAGAGAGGGGGATGAGTGGAAAACAACTTTTAAAACCAATGAGGGTTTGTTTGAATGGGTAGTGATGCCTTTTGGTCTCTCAAATGCTCCTAGTACCTTCATGAGATTGATGAATAAGGTACTGAAACCTTTCATAAATCATTTTGTGGTTGTCTACTTAGATGGCATCTTGATATTTAGCAAAGATAAAGGAGAACATCTAACACATCTTGATATGGTGATGAAGACATTGCATGAAGAAAAGTTAAGGATAAATTTGGAAAAATGTGTGTTTATGTAGGAAGAGTTGATATTTCTTGGTTTTGTGATCTCCAAGGGTAATCTAAAAATGGATCCAGCTACGATTGAGGCAATAATAAACTAGCCTACTCCAAAATCCTTTAGTGAAGTCAAGAGTTTCCATGGATTGGCTAGTTTCTATAGGAAATTCATAAAAGATTTTAGTGGGGTAAGTGCTCCCATGATAGATACTATCAAAGGAGGAAGAAAATGCAAGTTTACATGGACTGATGCAGCAAACAAATCACTTGAATATCTAAAAGCAAGAATAGCCAAACAACCTATCCTAACACTCCCTGATTTTCACAATGCTTTTACTATTGAATGTGATGCAAGTAAAAGGGAAAATGGAGGTGTTCTTAGTCAAGAAGGCAGGCCTGTGGCATTTTTTAGTGAAAATCTTAATGAAGCTAAGCAAAAATACTTTACATATGATCTAGAGATGTATTCGATGGTTCAATCATTAAGGAAGTGGAGGCATTACTTATTTGCAAAAGAATTCATTGTTTATACTAAAAATCATGGTTTGATTTTTCTTAACAGGCAGGAGAAATTGAATCATAGGCACCTCAAGTGGATGGAATATTTGCAGTCATTCACTTTCACCATCAAGCATAAAAAAGGAGTCACCAATAAAGTAGCTGATGCTTTAAGTGGGAGAAATTTAACCATCCAAGAGGTAACAATGGAAAGTGTGGGAATCTCTATCCTAAGAGATATGTACCCCAATGATGTAGATTTCAAAGAGATTTACCAAGTTTTCTTGGAACTAGGAGATAGGTATCACATTGAATTTGTTGAATACATGATTCAAGAAGGCTTGCTATTTAAAGGGAGTCAATTATGTATCCCAAATTGCTTTATGAGGGAAAACATCATAAAGGAGAAGCATTGTGGATGTCTATCAGGTCACTTTGGCCTGGATAAGACACTTAAACTAGTAAGGAGGTTCTACATCTGGCCCAAGATGCAAACTAAAATTAGAAAATTTGTGGAGTGCTGCCTAGTATGTCAAAAGGCAAAGGGAACCAGTTCAAATGTAGGGTTGTACACACCATTACCAATTCCAAATAAGCCTTGGGACTCCATGAGCATGGACTTTGTATTGGGACTCCCAAAGACAAGAGCTGGTTATGATAGTGTTTTTGTAGTGGTGGACAGGTTCTCCAAAATGGCACACTTCATACCATGCAAGACAACACATGATGCCTCAAACATTGCAAGACTCTTCTTCAAAGAAATTGTTAGAATCCATGGTTTACCATTAACCATTGTTTCAGACAGGGACCCAAAGTTTTTGGGACATTTTTGGCATACCCTATGGAAGAAATTGGGAACAAACTTGGCCATGTCATCAGCATACCATCCTCAATTAGATGGACAAACTAAGGTTACATATAGATCTTTAGGGAACCTACTAAGATGTTTAACAAAGGAGTATGGGGTTGTAGGGGATTCAATCCTCCCCCAAGCAGAGTTCTCATACAATGACTCTATCAATAGAAGTTTAGGACTCAGTCCTTTTCAAATAGTTTATGGCTCACACCCAAGAGGATTTTTGGAACAAAGAAATGTCCCTGATATTGGTCCAAAAAGTGCACAAGCTAAAGACTTTGCAAAGGCAATGAGGAATATACACCAACAAGTAGCAGCCTCTAAAAGGAGAGATGTTAAATTTAAAGAAGGAGACATGGTAATGGCTCATCTTAAGAAAGAAAGACTACCCAAAGAGAAGTAAACCAAACTAATGAGGAAGAAGATAGGGCCATTTAAAATTCTAAAAAAATGTGGCAACAATGCCTATAGATTGGAATTTCCTCCTAATATTGGCTTATCCCTAATCTTCAATGTAGCTGACCTATATCCATACAAGAACCCTACTGTTAACACTCCAAATTCAAGCATTGGAGATCCATCAGAGATTCAACAGCTGCAAGATCTTCCATTGGCAAAGAAACCTGAGATTGACTACATACTAGACCAGAGGTTAGCAAAACAAACAAGAAGAGAACATTAATATGAGTACTTAGTTAAATGGAAAGATCATCCAAATGAAGATGCAACATGGCTTACACCTGTAGATATCAAGAAACTTGGATTCAACCTCAAGGATACCCAAACTCAAGGGACTTGATTTAATTTTGTCTTAGGGACTATGGTGCAAGGCACCCTCCACTAGTAGAGATTTGTGTTGCTTTGTTAGTTGTTGTAATAAATAGGATGAATCCATCCTAATTTTGATTTTGAATCCTGATGTATGATGAAGGATCTTTTGGCAATATATAAGCCTAAGATACCTTAGGTCATGGGATTCACCTAGATAGTAATAGTTTGCTAGGTTAGACTTATGGAGTTAAAAGGTTCATTTTAGACTAATTTTCATTTTAAAAATCATGTTGATAGGTTTTGATCTCAAAATGAAATCATAACCTCTACCGAGTTCATAAAGATGCATATTTTGCAAAATTGCAAAAATGCAATAAAAGTTGTTGCAACTTTCTAAATATTGCTCGAGAGTTTGAATTTGGAAACTCAAGAGTCAATAGAGTTCTCCAAATGTTATAACTTCATTTTGAAGGTAATATATGCACAATACTTTGAACCATAAGGTAAGAAGATGATTTTTGTATGACTGATGCAAAGAATGAAGAGTTTTAACTAGTTTTGAGCCATTTTCCAGACTTGTACGGGCGTGTACGGCTGTGTAGAGACATCATTTGCATGTGAAAGTATTGTGTTGCATGTTAGTGTATCTTTGTGTTTATTTGAAGTAGTTTTAAGATCTGTTATTAAAGTTATCTTAGTTTCTTTACAAACAGTTCAGGAAATAAGGGTTTTAGGAGACCTGAATGCAAATGGGGGCCTAATGTGTAATCTAACTATGGGTTTACCCTAGGAATTTGAAGGATGAAAGTTAGGTCCATATATTTATGGATTCTAAAAGCATTTTTTGTGGCTCGAAGGGAAAGGCCTTCATGCATCAGGCCCTAGTCTGAATTTGTGAAAGGATTCAGTCTAGTCAATGGAAGAAAATTGTAAATGAATGTATAGATGTGTTAAGAGAAGGAGGTAAGAGTGGTTTTGAGTTATTTGGGATTGAAGAAGAACATTTGGAGCCTTGTACCTATTCCAAGAGCCCTACATCTCACACGTCCTTTGTAAACCAAGCCTAGTTAGGCCTATTAGGTCTGTGTAAAAAGTGGGAGTTACGTGTTGCGGGATTGGAGTTGAGAGATAAGGCTTTGGAGTCTTGTATAATGTCCAAATGTGTATCTGAAAATACCTTGTTCTTAGCCATATGATCAACTATTCAAAAGTTAGAGTAGAGAATCTCTTGTAAGAGGTCTACAAGAAACAGTCCGTGCAAGTCTAGTTCTCTATGGTACAGTCTTGATGGGATCAAACCAGTTGTTATTTTATAGGAATTAGGTCAAATGAGGACCATTTACATGCTTGAGAGTGGTTAGGTAACCCACCAGTGAAGAGTTTCAGCAATAAGTCACCTTTAGGCCTAGTTTCCCTAAATCCAAAATGGCATTGAACTTTGATTAAGTGTCTAACTTAGTAAAGGGAGTTTGTTGGGACATAAACTCAATTAATTAATTGCATTATACCATCCTAAGGGATTGGGAATACCCTTGATTCATTACAATTTATTGGTGAAGTGTGGGAACAAGTGGAGGGTACACTACCCTTCCGGTTGTCTCCTCTGCATTACCCACCCTCTCAATTGTATTGTGGACTATTATTCCTAACAATTGGTATCAGAGTTTATGGTCCTTAGAGAGAAAGCTTAACAGCTTCAGGTGATCTTGGAGATGTGGGTAATGCAGAGGAGACAACTGGAAGGGTAGTGTACCCTCCACTTGTTCCCACACTTCACCAATCAACTGTAATGACTCAAGGGTATTCCCAATCCCTTAGGATGGTATAATAAAATCAATTAACTGATTTTATGTCCCAAAAAATCCCCTTTACAAAGTTAGACACTTAATCAAAGTTCAATGCCATTTTGGATTTAGGGAAACTAGGCCTAAAGCTGACTTATTGTTGAAACTCTTCACCGGTGGGTTACCTGACCACTCCCAAGCATGTAAATGGTCCTCATTTGACCTAATGCCTCTAAAATAACAACTGGTTTGATCCCATCAAGACTATACCATAAAGAACTAGACCTGCACAGACTTTTTCTTGTAGCCCTCTTACAAGAGATTTTCTACCCTAACTTTTGAACAATTGATCATATGGCTAAGAACAAGGTATTTTCAGATACCCATTTGGACATTATACAAGACTCCAAAGCCTTATCTCTCAACTCCAATCCCACAACACCTAACTCCAACTTTTTACATCTCCAAGATTACTTGAAGCTATTAAGCTTTCTCTCTGAGGACCACAAGCTTTGATACCAATTTTTAGAAATAATAGTGCACAATACAACTGAGAGGGTGGGTAATGCAGAGGAGACAATCGGAAGGGTAGTGTACCCTCCACTTGTTCCCACACTTCACCAATCAACTGTAATGACTCAAGGGTATTCCCAATCCCTTAGGATGGTATAACACAATCAATTAACTAAGTTTATGTCCCAACAAACTCCCTTTAGAAAGTTAGACACCTAATCAAAGTTCAATGCCATTTTGGCTTTAGGGAAATTACGCCTAAAGGTGACTTATTGCTGAAAATCTTCACTGATGGGATACCTGACCACTCCCAAGCATGTAAATGGTCCTCATTTGACCTAAGGCCTCTAAAATCACAAATGGTTTGATCCCATCAAGACTATACCATAGAGAACTAGACCTGGACACTCTTTTTCTTGTAGCCCTCTTACAAGAGATTTTCTACTCTAACTTTTGAACAGTTGATCATATGGCTAAGAACAAGGTATTTTTAGATACCCATTTGGACATTATACAAGACTCCAAAGTGTTATCTCTCAACTCCAATCTGGAACCACCTAACTCCCACTTTGTACATAGACCTAATAGGCCTAACTAGGCTTGGTTTACAAAGGAGGTGTGAGATGTAGGGTTCTTGGAATAGGTACAGGGCTCTAGATATTCTTCTTCAATCCCAAATAACTCAAAACCACTCTTACTTCCTTCTCTTAACACATCTATACATTCATTTACAATTTTCTTCTATTCACTAGACTAAATCCTCTCACAAATTCAGTCCAAGGCCTGATGCATGAAGGCCTTGCCCTTTGAGCCACAAAATTTTTTTTTGGAATCCATAAATATATGGACCTAAATTGCATCCTTCAAATTCGTAGGGTAAACCCACAGTTAGATTACAAGTTAGTGCCCCATTTGCATTCAGGGCTCCTGAACCCCTTGTTTCCTAAACTGTTTGAAAAGAAACTAAGACAACTTTAATACCAAATCTTAAAATTTCTTCAAATCAACACAAAGATACACTAACATGCAATGTAATACTTTCACATGCAAATGTTGTCTCTACATAGTCGTACATGCCCGTACAAGTCTGGAAAATGGCTCAAAACTAGTTAAAACTCTTCATTCTTTGCATTAGTCATACAAAAATCATCTTCTTACCTTATGGCTCAAAGTATTGTGCATATTTAACCTTCAACATGAAGGTATAACATTTGGAGAACTCTATTGACTCTTGAGTTTCCAAATTCAAACTCTCGAGCAATATTTAGAAAGTTGCGACAACAACTTTTATTGCATTTTTGCAATTTTGTAAAATATGCATCTTTATGAACTTCGTAGAGGTTATGATTTAATTTTGAGATCCAAACCTATCAAAATGATTTTTAAAATGAAAATTAGTCTAAAATGAACCTTTTAACTCCATAAGTCTAACCTAGCAAACTATTACTATCTAGGTGAATCCCATGACCTAAGGTATCTTAGGCTTATATTTTGCCAAAAGATCCTTCATCATACATCAGGATTCCAAGTCAAAATTAGGAATGATTTATCCTATTTATTACAAAAACTTACAAAGAAACACAGATCTCTACTAGTGGAGGGTGCCCTGCACCATACTCCCTAAGACAACATTAACTCAAGTCCCTTGAGTTTGGGTATCCTTGAGGTTGAATCCAAGTTTCTTGATATCTACAGGTGTAAGCCATGTTGCATCTTCATTTGGATGATCTTTCCATTTAACTAAGTACTCATAGTAACGTTATCTTCTTGTTTGTTTTGCTAACCTCTTGTCTAGTATGTAGTCAATCTTAGGTTTCTTTGCCAATGGAAGATCATGCAACTCCTGAATCTTTGATGGATCTCCAATGCCTAAATTTGGAGTATCAACAGTAGGGTTCTTGTATGGATATAGGTCAACTACATTGAAGATTGGGCATAAGCCAATATTAGGAGGCAATTCCAATCTATAGGCATTGTTGCCACATTTTTTTAGAATTTTAAATGGCCCTATCTTCTTCATCATCAGTTTGGTGTACTTGTCTTTGGGTAGTCTTTCTTTCTTAAGATGAGCCATTACCATGTATCCTTTAAATTTAACATCTCTCCTTTTAGAGTCTGTTGCTTGCTTGTACTTGGTCAAGCTTTGATGTAACTTGTCCTTAACTTGTTGGTGTATATTCCTCATTGCCTCTACAAAGTCTTTAGCTTGTGCACTTTTTGGACCAATATCAGGGACATTTCTTAGTTCCAAAAATCCTCTTGGGTGTGAGCCATAAACTATTTGAAAAGGATTGAGTTCTGAACTTCTATTGATAGAGTCATTGTATGAGAAATTTTCTTGGGGGAGGATTGAATCCCATGCAACCCCATACTCCTTTGTTAAACATCTTAGCAGGTTCCCTAAAGATCCATTTGTAACCTTAGTTTGTCCATCTGATTGAGGATGGTATGCTAATGACATGGCCAGGTTTGTTCCCAATTTCTTCCATAGGGTATGCCTAAAATGTCCCACAAACTTTGGGTGCCTGTTTGAAACAATGGTTAATGGTAAACCATGGAGTCTAACAATTTCTTTGAAGAAGAGTCTTGCAATGTTTGAGGCATCATGTGTTGTCTTGCATGGTATGAAGTGTGCCATTTTGGAGAACCTGTCCACCACTACAAAAACACTATCATAACCAGCTCTTATCTTTGGGAGTCCCAATACAAAGTCCATCGTGATGGAGTCCCAAGGCTTATTTGGAATTGGTAATGGTGTGTACAACCCTACATTTGAACTGGTTCCCTTTGCCTTTTGATATACTAGGTAGCACTCCACAAATTTTCTAATTTCAGTTTGCATCTTGGGCTAGAAGTAGAACCTCCTTACTAGTTCAAGTGTCTTATCCAGGCCAAAATGACCTGATAGACATCCACAATGCTTCTCCTTTATGATGTTTTCCCTCATAGAGCAATTTGGGATACATAATTGACTCCCTTTAAATAGCAAGCCTTCTTAAATCATGTATTCAACAAATTCAATGTGATACCTATCTCCTAGCTCTAAGAAAACTTGGTAAATCTCTTTGAAATCTGCATCATTGGGGTACATATCTCTTAGGACAGAGATTGCCACACTTTCCAAGGTTACCTCTTGTATGGTTAAATTTCTCCCGCTTAAAGAATCAGCTACTTTATTGGTGACTCCTTTTTTATGCTTGATGGTGAAAGTGAATGCCTACAAATATTCCATCCACTTGAGGTGCCTATGATTCAATTTCTCCTTCCTATTAAGAAAACTCAAAGCATGATTGTTAGTATAAACAATGAATTCTTTTGGCAATAAGTAATGCCTCCACTTCCTCAATGATTGAACCATGGCATACATCTTTAGATCATATGTAGAGTATTTTTTCTTAGCTTCATTAATCTTTTCACTAAAAAATGCCATAGGCATGCCTTCTTGAGTAAGAACACCTCCAATTTCCCTCTTACTAGCATCACATTCAATAGTAAAAACCTTGTGAAAATTAGGGAGTGTTAGGATAGGCTGTTTGGCTATTCTTGTTTTCAGATATTCAAATGATTTGTTTACTGCATCAGTGGTTGTAAACTTGCATTTTCTTCCTCCTTTGATAGTATCTATCATGGGAGCACTTACCCCACAAAAATATTTTATGAATTTCCTATAGAAACTAGCCAATCCATGGAAACTCTTGACTTCACTAAAGGATTTTGAAGTAGGCTAGTTTATTATTGCCTCAACCTTAGCTGGATCCATTTTTAGATTTCCCTCAAAGATCACAAAACCAAGAAATATCAACTCTTCCTGCATAAACACACATTTTTCCAAATTTATCCTTAACTTTTCTTCATGAAATGTCTTCATCACCATATCAAGATGTGTTAGATGTTCTCCTTTATCTTTGCTAAATATCAAGATCTCATCAAAGTAGACAACCGC
This sequence comes from Chamaecyparis obtusa, assembly GCA_027943335.1. Taxonomy (NCBI): domain Eukaryota; kingdom Viridiplantae; phylum Streptophyta; class Pinopsida; order Cupressales; family Cupressaceae; genus Chamaecyparis; species Chamaecyparis obtusa. Next base: position 6,798 of record BSBK01012424.1, on the reverse strand, counting down.
AAAATGATTTATGAAAGGTTTCAATACCTCATTCATCAATCTCATGAAAGTACTAGTAGCATTTGAGAGACCAAAAGGCACCACTACCCATTCAAACAAACCCTCATTGGTTTTAAAAGCTATTTTCCACTCATCCCCCTCTCTTATTCTAATTTGATGGTATCCACTCTTGAGATCAATTTTTGAATAGTATTTTGCCCCTCCTAAACAGTCCATAAGGTCTTCAATTCTTGGCATAGGAAAGCTATATCTGATGCTTATCCTATTAATGGCTCTTGAGTCCATGCATAATCTCCATGTTCCTTCCTTTTTAGGGGCTAGGACTATAGGGACAGCATAAGGGCTCATTCTCTTTCTAATGAAACCTTTCTCCATTAATTCTTGTATTTGCCTAGCAACTTCAGCATTTTGGGCAAGGGTTAATTTGTATGCAGCCTTATTTGGTAAGGTGGAGCCAGGTATGAAGTCAATGTGATGACTAATACTCCTCTTAGGTGGTAGAATATCAGTACTCTTGTCTACAATTAGTCCTTTGTATTTGCCTAACAATTCTGCTACGTCCTTGGGGCCAACATTGCTCTGAATTTTTTGATTATTTGGTGTTTTCTTAGGTTTTGTCTTAGGCTTGACTATGATGGCAAAATGGTGTGTATCCTTCTCCTTAAGGACTTTTAAAAACTCCTTTTCTCCTACCAACATAACACTTATCTTTAAGGGTGATTCTTTATCACAATCCAGTAAAGGTGTCATAATATAGCTAATTCCATTCTTGGTTAAGGTATACACATTTTTCTTCCCTTCATGTTGGGCATCAACATCATATTGCCAAGGTCTCCCAAGGAGAAGATGGCATGCATCCATTTTAACACATTCACATAAAACTTTGTCTTTATATTCTCCTATTTGGAAGGCTATCCAACATTGCTCATCTACCAAGGTTTGCTGATCTTTATTGAGCCAAGACACTCTATATGGGTTTGGGTGTGGAATTTTCTTTAAACCAAGTTTATCAACCATTGTACTTGATACTAAATTCTCTATGGAACCAGAATCAACAATAACTTTATAAATCTTACCAAGTACCTTGCAGTGTGTCTTGAAAAGGTTCTTCCTTTGTGGTGGCTCCTTGGGGCATGGTAGTTGTAGTAGAGTCCTATTAAACATTAGACTCACTCCTTGTTTAGGGTCTACAAGTCTGGAGAGGGTGGTGTGATATGAGGTCATGCTTTGATAATCTTATTCTTGTGTGAGTTGAACTCTTCTATCCCCTCCTGAGGTATTGGTCTTGTTAGGGCATATGAATGATTGGTGTCCAATCTGATTGCATGTAAAACATTTTCCAATGAAAGTAGAATTACTTCTCCCTCCTTTCCTTCCTCTATTGTGGCCTCTATTTCCTCTAAAATTGCCTCTATTCTGATTTTGTTTATCAAATTCTTGATGACTAGAATCTCCTTGCTACCTTGGAGATGGACCTCTTCATTGAAACCTCCCTCTACCTCTAAAATTATTTCCTCTACCTCTATTATTTTGTTCTCCTCTCCTCTTTTGTTTGTCTTTAATCTTTACAGCCATCTGATAACATTGGTGTACACTTTGAGGATAGAATAGGTTCAACTCATCTTGTATGTTGTACTTGAGTCCATTCATGTATCTAGCTAGCCTTTGGGTTTCACTTTCATGAATCCTAGCCTTTATAGAGAGTTTGTAAAACTCATTAGTATAAGACCCTACATCAAGGTCCTTCTACTTCAAATTTTGTAGCTTCTTATGCAGAGTGACTTGATAGTCCTCTGGAACAAATTGCTTCTTTATTTCTCTTAACATCTTCTTCCAAGTAGTGATATGCTCTTTCTCTTTTTCAATCCTTTCCCTTTGTAGGAAATTCCACCTACTTAATGCAAGTCCCTTAAGCTTAGATTTGGAAATCTTGGTTCTCTATGCACTAGGAATGTCTTCACATTCAAAGTAGTTTTCTATAGCATCTATCTAGTCCATCCACTCCTCAGGGTTTATCTTACCCATAAACATAGGTAGGTCTGGTTTTCTATCTATCCAACCCATTCTTTCCAAAGCTTCTAACATCCTTCGCTCCTCAGATAGTTTTCCATTTCCTCCATTGCTATCATCTTGTTCCTCTTTATACTTTGACTCTGAATCTGAATCCTCATCATGTACCTTGCTGGGTTGAGCATTCTTTAGTTTCTCAATCTCAGCTTCCATCTTCCTATTCTTGGCTGCTTGTTCCTTCACTATCTTTGCAAGCTCTATGTTTGTGATTCTTAGGGGTATCTCCCCACCAGAAGAATGAGTATTCTCTAACATATCTCTTTCGAAGAGCTTTTCCAAGCTCTAGTACAACCTAATACAGAGGTGACATTTGGAAGGATAGTGTACCCTTCACTTGTTCCCAAACTTCACCAATCAACTCTAATGACTCAAGGGTATTCTTAATCCCTTAGGATGGTATAGAAAACATGGTCCTCGTTTGACCTAAGGCCTCTGAAATAACAAATGGTTTGATCCCATCAAGACCATACCATAGAGAACTAGACCTCCACACACTTTTTCTTGTAGCCCTCTTACAAGAGATTTTCTACTCTAACTTTTGAACAATTGATCATATGGCTAAGAGAAAGGTATTTTCATATACCCATTTGGACATTATAAAAGACTCCAAAGCCTTATCTCTCAACTCCAATCTAGCACCACCTAACTCTCACTTTGTACACAGACCTAATAGGCCTAACTTGGCTTGGTTTACAAAGGAGGTGTGAGATGTAGGGTTCTTGGAATAGGTAAAAGGCTCCAGATGTTCTTCTCCAATCCCAAATAACTCAAAACCACTCTTACTTCCTTCTCTTAGCACATCTACACATTCATTTACAATTTTCTTCTATTGACTAGATTAAATCCTCTCATAAATTAAGACTAGGGCCTGATGCATGAAGGCCTTGCCCTTAGAGCCACAAAAAAAGCTTTTGGAATCCATAAATATATGGACCTAAATTACGTCCTTCAAATTTATAGGGTAAACCCACGGTTAGATTACAAGTTAGGCCCCCATTTGCATTCAGGGCTCCTAAAACCCTTCTTTCCTAAACTGTTTGAAAAGAAACTAAGATAACTTATATACCAGATCTTAAAACTACTTCAAATCAACACAAAGATACACTAACATGCAACACAATACTTTCACATGAAAATGATGTCTCTACACAGCCGTACACGCCCATACAAGTTTGGAAAATGGCTCAAAACTGGTTTAAAACTCTTCATTCTTTGCATCATTCATACAAAAATCATCTTCTTACATTATGGCTCAAAGTATTGTACATATATAAGCTTCAAAATGAAGGTTTAAAATTTGGAGAACTCTATTGACTCTTGAGTTTTCAAATTCAAACTCTCAAGCAATATTTAGAAAGTTGCAACAACAAATTTTATTGCATTTTTGTAGTTTTGCAAAATATGCATCTTTATGAGCTCGATGGAGGTTATGATTTGATTTTGAGATCAAAACCTATCAGCATGCTTTTTAAAATGAAAATTATTCTAAAATGAACCTTTTAACTCCATAAGTCTAACCTAGCAAACTATTACTATCTAGGTGAATCCCATCACCTAAGGTATCTTAGGCTTATATTTCACCAAAAGTTCCTTGATTATACATCAAGATTCCAAAGCAAAATTAGGATGGATTCATCCTATTTATTACAACAACTAACAAGGCAACACAAATCTCTACTAGTGGAGGGTGCCCTGCACCACTCTCTCTCTCTCTCTCTCTCTCTCTCTCTCTCTCTCTCTCTCTCTCTCTCTCTCTCTCTCTCTCTCTTATCCACATCACCCTCTCTCTCCCCCTTATCTACTCTCTCACTTTCATTACTCTCTCTCTCTCCCTTATCTCACTCTCTCTCTTAGAGTGAGAGAGAGAGAGAGAGAGAGAGAGAGAGAGAGAGAGAGAGTAGATAAGGGGGAGAGAGAGGGTTATGAGAGAGAGAGGAGAGGGTGATGTTTGTGTGTGTGTGTGTGTGTGTGTGTGTGTGTGTGTGTGTGAGAGAGAGAGAGAGAGAGAGAGAGAGAGAGAGAGAGAGAGAGAGAGAGAGAGAGAGAGAGAGAGAGAGAGAGAGAGAGAGAGAGAGAGATAGATTTGGTATAAGCTAAGTCTTTTGTAGCGATGGGGTTGAAACCCAGTGATTTGTGATAAAACAAGATAAAACCCTTTGGGAATCCTTTTGCCAGCTTTAGTTTGACCTTAGAGATCCATGATGGATTTTGGGAGGTAACCCTGCTAAAGGCTTGCTGAATCCTAAAATTTGGTGAAGTTTGGAATTTTCAAATCTAGAATCTGCATGTTAACTCCTATGAGGTTGGAACCTATTGCAAACATCCTGAAAGCATTATATTTTATAATTTTTACAAATATAACTTAAAATATTAGAAATTAAAATTATTAAACTTATACTTAAATGTAATATTTGTATAAATTACCCCCCCCTTCTCTTTGTATAAATTACCCCCCTCCCCTCTCTCTCTCTCACTATATAAATCTATATCTTACATAGGGCGGACCCTATGTAAATTTATGATTTTCATAGCGCATGGGGGTTAAAATTTTGGCATTTTACAAAGTGTGTGCACCCTATTTGGTGCATGCACTTTGTTTTTCATTGCTCAATCCTAAGGCTTGGGCAACCCAAGCCATAGGGCAGGCACCCTTTAGTGCATGTGCACTATGTGTGATGGGGGACCAAAAAAAAAAAGTGGCATCTTTTTGGTCCCCCATCTTTGTGCACTTACCATGGAGAAGCTAAAAATGAAAGATGATGAAAGCATTAGGGCTTATGTTCAATAGGTTACATAAGTTATGGTTGAAATCAGAAACTATGGAGGCACTTATGATAGAATATTTTTTTGTGAAGATCCTTAGATCACTGAATCCTATCACAAGTTTAAAGCTATGTCTATTCAAGAGACTATACCCTTGACTCAAAACTTTAGTAGAGAGATGTTGATTGAAAAGCTAACTACCTTTAAAGCTATTGAAATGGGATATTATGTAGCTAAGGTTGAATCTGCATTCAAGGAATCTGCACACAAGAAGATAATGTCAGCACCTACAAGCACTGTCAGTGAAGATCTAAAAGAAGAGCTTGGTGAATATGCCGAGGAATGGGAATAGATAATGGAAAAAGAAAGGAAGATGGATGAACTTGTTGCACTAATTTCTAGAAAACAAAAGAGGGGTAAGGGTAAATTTGAAGGAAAGTTACCTTTGAAATGTTTTTCATGTAATAAGGTAGGTCATTTTGCATCTAGATGTCATGCAATAGTTCCTATGTACAAGCCTAAGTTTTTCAAGAAGGATAAGGAATATTATTATGCTGTTGAAGGTATTTTTGATGATGATGATTTAGATTATGACAAGATTGAATTTGTTGCTATTAAAGATGAACCAGTACATGAGGAAAAACCTTTAGTATCTCATGTTGATAAGAAAATTAAATGTATTATAGATAGTGGTTGTTCACATCATATGACTGGAGATAAAAACAAGTTTGTTAAACTTGTAAAGTATGATGGTGGTGTTGTTAGATTTAGAGACAATCTTCTTAAACCTATCATAGGTGTAGGTTCTCTTACTTTTGATGGAAAGACTAATATTGATAATGTATTTCTTGTTGATGGACTCCATCATGATTTTTTAAGTGTTGGATAGCTAATGGACAAAGGGTTTGAATTATAATTCAATGATGGTAAATGTTTTATCAGAACTAATGAAGGAAAGCTGGTAAAACATTATGGAGCTTAACCTCCTCAACAATGCCAAGAATACTATGCTGGACAACTTTAGGTCAATCAAATGGCTTTACCATAAACTGGGGGATCTCAAAGATGGAGTGAATGGGAATGACAACAATAATTGTAGAAGAGCGACTAAGGATTATTAGCGACTAGAAACCAGGATTATTAAAATGGAGAAAAAAATGTTGCGACTTAAGGACACTCTCAAAGGCATCAAAAAACATAGCTTCAACATCTTGAATGCTTCTAATGAGCATATCAAGCAACTTATTGATAAAATGGAGCAAAATCTAGGAGGGAAAGAAGTGCAGATCATAAAAGAGGACTGTTAGTGCTCAAATATCCAGATTATTACATACTCCTACAATCCCAATGGGTATAACCTAGCAATATGCAAACACTAAGGTATTAAGGTCAAAAACCTTCCTCACTTTGAGTATGAATACTTAGGCGGGTGTACCTACTTCAATTCCCCGTTTGATTGAGCTGTGAGTTGTGAACTAGCTCCTTCACTGCTTCATGGTTACTTTCAAACTTAATTCAATAAGATGATAAAACTTTGATTGCATCCCAAATTATCCTGATGCATAACACTATTATTGAAATCATGAAAGTAATAAGATAAAAATATGGTTTAAGGATATTCATCCTTCTTCTTTTTAGAGTTGAACTCAAGGAAGGATAACCTCATTCAATACTTCTATAAATTATTACAATACATACCTATGAACTTTTCATAGAATGATTCAGATTAGATTTGTACACATGAAGTAAAATGAAATCAGTCGTTTATATTTTGGATGGCAAATGAATGAAAATGGAACCAAAACTAGTGCCTAATCCCTTTGGGTAATAGAGTCAACCCCACCCTTACATATGACTATTAATGCATACATACTGTAATTCAAATGATATGCCTGACGTACCATCTTTTAGATTCCCACAACTGTCATCAAATTCATATATGGCTTATCAATTCCCAGAAATATC
>BSBK01012423.1:0-244108 GCA_027943335.1 Chamaecyparis obtusa | reverse complement strand
GTATGTGTATGTATATGTATATGTATATGTATATGTATATGTATATGTATATGTATATGTATATGTATGTATATGTATGTATGTATATGTGTGTGTGTGTGTATATATATATATATATATATATATATATATATATATATATATGGGATAGCTTGAACATCATAGAAGATAGATCATCTAGGACATATACAAATAAAATATTTGTGCAAGCATCAACAATCATAACACATGTAGGCACAAAAGGGACTAATATACCATATGCCATTAATATGATTTATAAGACCACAAAATTGTGTAGGTATGGTAAATATTCACTTGTGACAATAGATAAGAAAAAAATACCGTGTGATCAAAGGATTGATGGTGCTAGTCTAATGATTAAGTAATGTCATCATGATGAAAAAATGGTATCCTCAAAATAAAGTTTTAACAATGCTATATAGGAGGGAAGCCTTATTTCTATTGATACGTAAATGTATTCATGAAGTATAGTGTATAATGGGGGGAATGCATGATGCATCAAATGTGGCCATTTATGATAAAATTTTGGCTAGATGAGTAAACCAAATTTGGGAATCAATGATTCCCTTCATGTAGAGATGTTATAAATTCAATGTTTGATTTAGGATTGGGTAAGACAAAAGGAAACCAAAGTGAAAGAAACTCTAAAATTATCATATAATAAGGTAGACTCAAAATATAATTTCTAAAGATGTAATATCCCAAGTTAGACTAAACTCAAAACTTATGATGTATCTATGCAGATTTAGTTTGTATCTTGTAATAACGAAGGCATGCCAAGATATAATTAGTTACAAAAAACTAGTAATTAAAAACATAAAAAAAAATGAATAAAAACTAAGAATTAATAGGGTGAATTTGCATGATAAAACATGAAGACAATAAAAGTATAAGTTCCAAATAAGGAAAAGAAAGTCTACTAAGGAAAATAAAGTGTAGTAGGAAAAACAAGTTAGGAATAAAAGGAAAAAGATAAGTTAACTAGAGAATAGGAATGAAAAATAGTCAAGAGGTAAAGGAGGATGTTTGGAAAATAGAAATATGTCCAATATTAGTGAGACCAATATAATTGACCAAAATAGAGGGTGAAATATATGTATAAAAAATAAAGAACCGATAACAAGAAAAAATGGTAATGTGAGAAAATAAATAGGAAAATAAAGAAAGATTAAGGTAAAATCTAAGCTATATGCGATCATGGATACATTGTATGCAATAGAGTAGACATGGATAAATCTAGTGATGCTCATAACTTATTGAAATTTTTAGGTATTATTTTTGCATTAAAATACTTTTCATTCATTAGATCTCAATTGTCAAAAAATATTTGAGGTTTATTTAATTATTTTTTTCCCCATTCATTCGTATTTTCTTTATTTTTCAATGGAATGTTTCTTCTTGAAATTTCTTCATACTAGGTGTGGACACGTGCTAAATACACACGTAACTTTTAAGACATTTCTCTTCTTGTCCATTTTTTGTTCTTAACTTTTAGAGTTGGGAAGATAGGGATTTAGTGCACCACATCTTGTTGCTTTGGTCACGTAACTCTTTGTATATGAAATTTGGTATTTGAGACATCTAGATTTGAATGATAATGCTCTTTGTGTTATTTCTAATACATCAAGGTATGTTGTACATAAATCATGTATATTATGATATATCTACTAGATTATAATATTAGGTGACTTCAAAAAAAAAATTAAGATAAAGCGACTAGGATTCGATATTGGATTGTATTGATCTATGAAGTTTCAAATTTATATCTTTGTACTAATTAAAAAAAATGATAAATTGATGTAGACAGGAAGACATAGCTTTGAATTTATATGAGGTTTTCCAAGTATTACATTGAATATGTTAAATGATGGAATGAAATGATACATACAAGTAGTTGTTTATGTGCCACTATAATTACAAAAGGATGCATCCTAATGTACTAATACACATTCTAATAGTAATTTAAAATGTAATCTTAGAATATACATACTCAAGTAATATATACTAGATAATAATAATTTATCTCTATATATGAGGTGCATACATTACATTAGCATGTTAGATTGGTGGATAATAATAATTTATCTCTATATATGAGGTGCATACATTACGTTAGTATGTTTTTGATCGATAAAAGCAACAAGAGGGTGCTGGCCCTTGGTATAGAGGACTAGAAGCACATTAACAACATATTAATAGCACTAGTCTAGGACATTTCATCAGCAGTTTGATAGTAGAAAAAACCAATGTCTAGTCTGCCTCTATCAAAAATAAACTAAACAGTTCTTTTCAAAAAAATCAAACCAGAGTATCTTAAGCAAGTAATAGCAATTAAATTAACAGTATCATGCCACACAAGGCTAGACCACAAACTAGAAAGATTAACCATAAAACAAGAAAGCCACATAGAGAACTTAGGGCCATTATGCCCAATCAAAATTAAAAACCTAATGTCTGCAGCAGCAACTAAGATCTCCCACCCAAATGTTTGGAGATCAAGGTCATGGCCCACTCTTCCTATAGGAACAAAAAGAGGTCTTTATTGTCCTCATCTGCCTCCAATTTGCCACTAGCCAACTTTTCCTGCATAGTGCAGAGGGTCACAGCTGAAGCATGCATGACCTTGAGAGAAAACTTATTAGTAACCATAATGTGGTTTTGAGTTCTTGTATGTCCTATTTGAGGCCATCTATCTCCTTATCCAAATCTGAGAACTTCAACTTGAGGGAGCCCTTAAACCTGGCATTGCCATCCAGAGACACAGAGTTGTGCTTAGTAGTGGGGGACTTGGTCTAGAGATCATGAGGGGAGGCCGAGGGCGGGGTAGTGCTATGGGGAATCTCCATGGTTTATTGAGGGTTTAGTGGGGGAGTGGTACCAATCCTGTTCAGACTCAGGTGATCATTAGAAGAGCCTTCAATCAACTCAGTGGTATGGGAGTCTTTTTCTGACAAGGACTTCTCCTTCGAATCCATTTCCTTGATTCTAGTTTTGCACTTCTCCTTAGCAATTCTATTAGACCGACAGCGAATAGAGCCCCCCAAATGCACCTCCAACTTGCCCTAGCTATCCAAAATCCTCCATTTTTTGGGCTTCCTTTTGGTCTCAAAGGTACTATCAGTCTCCTTCAAATCTTTAGTTTCTAAGGACTCAGAGACATGGGATTCGTCAAGCTCCTCCACCCTTTTGAAAGGGTTTTTCACGCATCTTTTGTGGCTTTTCTCAACTTTGGGGACAAGGTCCATTTCCAGAATTTCTTAAATAGAGTGGGAGGTGGATTGAGTGGGATTGCCAGTTTTTGGAGGGGAATCCTCCTAGGTGACTTCTTGAATAATAGGGGGAGGTTGGGGCGGAGGGAAAATGGCCTTATGAAAGTTATAAAGATAGAGTAGGAGCCCCTGATGGAGAACAGGGATCATTTTTTCAGGGTTTTCCTTAATATCCAAAATATTGCTTTCAATAGAATGAAGGAGGTAAAAGGGAATGGATATGAGATCCCTATTTCTGATATAATTGAGAAAAGGTAAATGGTAATAGTAAAACCCCATAAATTTACCTTCCAAGGTGAAATACTTCATCATAATGAGGCACAGTTTGAGCCAGAACTCTAGGAGCTCCTCGCGATTGAAACCTTTAGACTTCTTCATAGGTTTCTCCCCCACCCTGAAGAATTGGTTGAGGCTGGTAGGGTCCAAAGTCCTACTAGTTTTTTTATACTTTCTTCCTTCCAAGGAGAGCCCCATCGCCTTAGCAATAACTTCCTCATTAATATGGAAATGAATGCCACCAACATAAACTTTCCTATTGTTCTAGGATGAGATGATCTACTTGGATAATTGCTCATCATGTCCCCCCTTCATGCACTCCATGAAACCCCAGACACCACTTTCTTTATAGTAGTGGGTCAGTAGAGCGTCGGACATGAACACCTCATCGATCTTATCTGGTTCAATGCGTATGGTATTTCCTCCCATGTCAGTAATCTCCTTGTACTGCACCAAATTATCTTGAGAATTGTACGGCCGAGCTTCGTGAGTTAGAGCATAAAACTGGTTGTTTTGAATTAGCCATTTCCAGAGGAAAATATAATCAAAAGGTTGGCCTTGGGTGGTTTTTGGGGAGTTGGGCTCCGTATCACAAAATCCATCAGATCTCTAGGCACAATAATTAGCAATTATGCCAGAGCTGCACTTAGTGTCCTTGTTAACCAAAAACACCTACTAATGCGGATAGCTATCTTTCCACACGTATTTTCATGAAAGAAAATTATGATCTTTTCTGGGGCTTTGGGAATACTTATTCATAATCACAAAAATCATCACCTTACGCTGACACGTAATCAAGGTAGGGCCTTTAGCAAGGTTGACAACTTGACACGTTTTAAATATTGGTGGTATCATTTTCCCCCCCTGAACAGTTGCGGAGTCACCCTAGGTAGCTCGCTGATCTCCTTCCAATTTCTTAGCCTAGTTTTCTTAAGACCAATAGTAGCCATCAAATCTACCACTACATTTCCCTCTTTGTACATATGGGATATAGTCATGCATTGGAGATTGTTGAGAAGCTCCCCGGTTTCCAAAATAATGGTGTTAACATGCCATCCCACCTAGCTCTTCTTTTGATAGCCTCCGCCACCACTTTGGAATCCCCCTCAATTGCTAGCAATCTAATGTTCATTTGGACGGTAAATTTAATTCCCCATAAAAGATCCATGCCCTCAGCTTGATTGACAGTGCAATTATTGAGTGACCCCACATAAGCCAAGAGGCAAGTGCCATTGTGGTCTCTTAGCACACCTCCCCCACCCTGGGTGAGATTATTAGCCACCCCATCAAAATTTAACTTGGTCTAGCCTCTGTGAGGGGCAATCCATCTTGTATCTTTTCTAGCCATCAACTTGGAGTCATCAAACTTGGAGAAGCTGGTCAGCAGGTTCCATTTATCAGCCATTTTGATTTCGTAGGAAGAGGGGGGTGTTGAGGGGAGTTTCCATTTAGCCACAATGGCATTATCGCATAGGAGCTTGGTCCCAAGATAGAGGCAAGTGTCAGGCAAGGAGCTAGACTCCCTGAATATCCTATTGTTCCTTTTCTTCCAAATAGTCCAACGGATATGTAGATGCAGAGTTCACCATAGGAGCTAGAGGAGGGGATGATTGAAGGGGGATCTCCAGTTGGTGAGCTAGTGGACTTCATTACCTAGAGCCCACGAGATTCCTAATTTTCCAATAACTTCTTGCCAAATGTTAGCAGCATAATCATAGTGTATGAATAGGTGATTCACCATTTCCTCCTCCTTTTTGCATAGGACACACCTACTTGCCATGGAGAAGCCTCTTTTTATAAGGTTGTCCTGAGTTAAGACTTTACCATGCATAAGAGCCCACTAGAAAAAGTTGATTTTCAGCATGAGCTCAGGGATCCACACCTTCACCCAGTCCCCCAGATTATTCTCTTCCTACAAAAGTAGGTTGTAAGCAATCTTGCCTGAGAAGGTACTTGCTTAGATAGGGGCCCAGATGATGGAATCTTGGCCACCAATTCCTGGGATTCTGACATTTCTCAAGATTTCCATGAGCTCATTAGGCAAGTATTGAAGATCTGGTCTATTTCTGACAAGATTAGAAATAGCTTTCCAATTCCCTCCAGCTATGTAGTTGGAAGTTCTGTTGCCAAGGATAGGCCTAAGGTAGTCCATGAGGGGGTTGAATCTAATAAAAAGGTTAGGGCAATTCAGAATCCAATAGTCATTCTAGAATCTAATGGATCTCCCATCTCCAAGCTGCCAAAAAGTACCTTTAGAAAGAAAGGTTTTACATTTGTAGATGTTCACCCAAAGTTTGGAGCCATTGGGGAGGTCATTATTATGGTACATCATCCCGTAGGGGTGCCCTTGAAGGTACTTAGCTTCCATTATCTTACACTAGTCTACTTTCCTTTTAGTGAGTTTCTAGGCCATTTTCGTGGTGGGGGATCTATTCATCAAGCTAATTCTCCTCAGGCCCAAACCACTGAGACATTTCTGGAGACAAACAGTATCCCAATTAACCAGGGATATCCTCTTTTTCTCTTTAGAGCCAACCCACAAGAACATTCTCTAAATTTTTTCTAATCTATTTGCCATGTTTCTTTTGATCTTGAAGAGAGACAGAAAGTAGACCGGGATCCCCTGGAGAGTGGAAGCCACTAGCTGAAGTTTACCAGCATTGCTTAGGATCTTCCCTTTCCATCTAGCAAGTTTTCTCTGGGTTCTTTCTAGGATGGAATTCTAGAATTCATGGCACACCTCTTTAACTGTGAGGGGGAGGCCAAGGTAGGTAGATGAGTGAAAAGCCGACTGACAGCCCAGAAATTGAAGCACTTTGTATTGTATCTCCATGGGAGTATTAAAGAAGAACATCCTACTTTTATGATAGTTAATACACTATTTGAAAGTCTAGGCATAATTTTCCAGAATTTTTTTCCACTGTCTAGCCTTAATCATTGATGAATACCCAAAGAGGAAGGTGTCATCCACAAATTGCTCCAACACAACCTACTACAGACTGGAAGTAGGTTTGACACCTTTTATTCTCTTGGTGGAGGATAGCATAGTCAGATTCCTGCTAAGGACTTCAACCACCATAATAAATAGGTAGGGAGAGAGAGGATCTCCCTGCCTAAGCCCTTTTTTAGGTTGAAAGAAACTACTAGGGATGCCATTGACTAAGATAGAGAAGCTGATAGTTTGAGTACATTCTTGGATAATGTGAACAACCTTTGCATTAAATCCCATCCTAGTAAGGATTTTTAGCAAGAATGACCAATTAACTTTATCATAGGCTTATTATGTTAGCATGTTATATTGTGTAATGTCCCCTTTCTAATTTTTATATCATATTTGCATCCTCTAATCAGATTATTAAATTAAACAAATAGCACTTGAAAGATTATATAATTTCTCAAAAAAACCCAAATCGGGTATGCCCGAAATAGCGCCAAAAACTTCACAGCTTCACATATTATTGATAAATCTGAAAGTATACATTTTTACAAAAAAATTTCCAGAATAATGGCCTAAAAAATGATATTCCTAAATCTGCAAAGAGTTTACACAACAGCTCCAAAAAGGAGGACAAAAACAATGCTCATTGAGCTCCCGAAAACAACACAAAATAGCCCAGAAACACCATAAAACACTAATAATCTATCATAGAAGTAGAATCAAGACCCAAGACATATATTTATCTCTATTTTAATAGAAAAATGTCTACAATATAGCAGCAAACCAAACTGATATGAAAATTCAACCGGAAACACCAAACTCTTACAAGAAACACACCCAAAAACTCACAAATCTACATTGTTCAGCACAAGGGAAAACTTTGCATGAGCTTGCACATGAAATGACCTCAAACTCACACCTTTATCCTTCCTGAAAACCTACAAACTCCCATCTTTGGGTCTCCTTCTCCATAGGTTTGGCAGCCTCTGAAGAACCACAAAGCAATGAGCAAAAATCAAGTTCTAAAATGAGCCCGAAATGCATCCAAGCCCCTTTAAAATAGGGCATAACCCTAACTCATGACCAAGATGTGTGAATAAGACATATTTTAATAATATTTAACATTTATTAATCCTAGTTTCCAAAGATTAGCCCCTTTTCTTGAAACTTTACTTTTTGAGCCTGCCAGCCTTAGCAAAAATTATTTTTAATTATTTGAAAAGGGGACATGACAAGTCCTCCCTCCCAAATATTTATTGTCCTCAAGCAATGAGAGTTGGGATGCTCAATAATATATGATCCTTCCCAATTTGCATCCTCCAATGGTAATCTTTTCCATTTGACTAGATGCTTTGTGATGCTCCTATTTCTCAATCTTTTCTCTCTTGTATCCAAAACCTCTTCTGGTATTAAGACTAATTTCCCTTCATCATCAAGAGGTGGTAATTTTGTGGATACTATGGTTTGCTGGCATAGAACCTTCTTTAGGAAAGAGACGTGGAAAATATTATGTATTCTGTTGTTTGGTGGGAGCTCCAGTTCATAAGCTACCTCTCCTACCTTCCTAATGATCTTATAAGGCCCATAGAACTCTGGCTTAAGCTTCTCTGCCCCACTCCTCTTCAAGGTTCTTTTCTTATATGGCTACAACCTAACAAATACCAAATCTTCCACCTCAAAAGATCTTTAAATCCTTTTCCTATCAGCGTACAACTTCTGTTGGTTCTGTGCATGTTGTAGATTATCCTTGAGGGACCTTATTATGTCTTGGCTTTTCTTAATGAAATCACTTGTTGTAGGTACTCTGCCATCTGAAAGTACTAGATCAACAAAGGAAAGGGCATCATAACAACAAAGAGCATGAAAAGGAGGCATACCAATAGACATGTGATGAGATGTATTGTAACAATACTCCCCTAGGTGCAACCATTTCACCCAAGCATGTTGTTGATTTAAAACATAGTTCCTCAAATATCCCTCTATCCATTTATTAACTATCTATGTTTGTCCATCTATTTGAGGGTGATAGCTAGTACTAGGAGTGAGTTCAGTTCCTACCAAATGAAAGAGCTCCTTCCAAAAAGAGCTAAGGAATCTACTATCCCGGTCACTGACAATATTTCTAGGCAAGCCATGTAACCTAAAAATTTCTTTAAAGAACAATTCTGCCACTTGTGATGCCTTGAAATAAGATGTGATGGGAAAGAAATGTGCATACTTAGTCTATCTACCACCAAATATATGCAATCCTTACCTTGAACCTTGGGCAACCCAATGATGAAGTCCATGGAAATACTTTCCTATTTTTGTTCGGGAATAGGAAGTGGCTGCAACAACCCTACAGGAAAAATTTTCTCACTCTTGTTTTGTTGGCATACCATGCATTCCTTAATGTGTTTAAGGAAATCCTCCTTCATACCCTTCCATGCAAACCTCTCTTGAAGTTGCATGTATGTCTTGAAGTATCCTTGATGACCAGCCAAAGGTGTGTCATGAAAGGCCCTCAATATCCTTTCCTTAGTTTTTGATCCTGATACTAAGAACATCCTATTCTTGTAATAAATCAATTCATCAACAACCTTATACCTATTATCATCCACTAACTTATCCAAAATCTTGGTGGCAAAGGAATCTTTAGCATACTCTAAAATTATGGAGACTTTCCAATTAGTAAAGATAGATGTTAAGAAACACAAGGTGGGCTTCCTTGAGAGAGCATCAACAATCACATTATTCTTTCCTTTCACGTATTCAATATCAAAATCATAAGCTTGCAATTTTCTTACCCATTTTTGTTGACGATCATTCAAATCCCTTTGGTTCAAGAATAACTTGAGGCTATTATGGCATGTCTTTACAATGAGTCTCCCATATACCAAATATTGTCTAAACTTATGAAGCGCATGCATGATCGCCAACATTTCCTTATCATAGATGGGGTAAAATTTCTCTAATTGATTTAATTTTCTGCTCTTAGATGCTATTGGATGTCCCCTTTGAGTTAGGACAGCCCCTATACCTTCTCCAGAAGCATCACATTCAACAACAAAAGGTAAAGAGAAATCTAGAATTGCAAGCACATGGCATGAACTCATTACCTCCTTAAGCTTATCAAATGTTTTTTGTGCCTCTTCTATCCAAATAAAAGCTCCTTTCTTTGTCAAATCAGTCAAGGGGGTAGAAAGCTAAGAAAATCTCTTGACAAACCTCCTATAGTAACTACACAACCCAAAGAAACCTCTCATTTGTGTAAGATTAGTAGGTGGAGGCCAATCCAAAATTGCCTGGATTTTCTACTGATCAACATGTACTCCCGTAGAACTTATAATATGTCCCAAATATAGGATCTCTATCAAACCAAACTCACATTTAAATAACTTAGCATAGAAGGATTACTGCTCCAAGATTCCCAAAATAGTGTCTATGTGCTCTAGATGCTCTTTCCATGTTGTACTGTAAATCAAGATATCATCAAAGAACACCAAAACAAATTTTTGAAGATTCTTGTTGAATACCTTATTCATACAAGATTGGAATGTTGCTGGTGCATTAGTGAGGCCAAATGGCATAACAAGAAATTCAAAGTGCCCATAGTGACATCTGAAAGAAATCTTTTCCACATCTTCCCTCCTCATGCGGATTTGATGGTACCTTGATCTAAAGTCAATTTTTGAGAAGTATAGGGCACCACATGTAACTCATCAATGAGTTCATCTATGCATAGTATATGATACCTATTTTTTATGGTCTTCTTGTTTAGAGCCCTATAGTCTATACACATTCTCATTGTACCATCCCTTTTCTTGACAAGTACCACAAATGATGCAAATGGACTAGAGCTAGGCCTTATGAATCCCATGTCTAGGATTTCCTTAATATTTTTTTCTATTTCTTCCTTGTAACCTCTTGGATGGTGGTATGGAGTTGTTATAACTGGTTTGGCACCCCATTCTAACTCTATAACATGCTCAAAATCTCTATCTAGTGGTAACCCTGGAGGAAAATCATTGAAAACTATACTATGCTTATCAAGAATATTTTGAATTTCAAAATGGAAATTACCTTGATTCTTTGGAGATCTTGTTGGATGGATTATGACTTCGGCTGCCCATGCTACTTGTCCTCTTCAAAAAGTCCTCTCCATCCTCTTTGTAGTGACCACCTTAGGTGTTCCATTCGATAAGCCTCTCAATAAGACTTCTTTCCTATTGGAATGAAATTTAAACTCCATAGTTTGATGGTTCATTTAATAGCCTCCAATAGAGTGCAACCATTGAACACCCAATACAAGATATGTCTCCTCAATGCCAACAACATAGAAGTCATCGCATAACTCATTATCTCCTAAGGTCATCGTGAGTTGTTTCACCACCCGTGTGCAAGGCATAGTGAATCCATTAGCTACAGTAACATTGAATCCCTCAAAATCTTCTACTTTAAGCCCTCTTTCCATGACAAATCTCTCATCATTAAAATTGTGAGTTGCCCCACTATCAAGAAGAATTGTCAACCTTTTCCCTGCTAGTACCCCTCGAATTCGAAAGGGATAGTATCTTGGGACTCCTGATAATGCTGCTAAAGTGTCACCCTTGGTGATTTATTTTTCTTTCTCTTCTTCCTCCTCCTTAGTGTCATGAAATTCCTCATGCTCATTTGAATTAGATTCTGAAGCAACCTCAATATAGCACACTTGACCTTTCCCCAAACATCTGTGTCTTTGAACCCATGGCTCTCTACAAGTGAAACAAAGCTTTTTTTCCTTCGTAATTCACTCCTAGTCTCTTCATCTACCTTCTTTTTTACTACATTTGTCACATTCTTTGGTGGTGGTGCTGGAAAAGTCTTTTTCTGAAAATTCTCCTTATGTTGCCAGAGATTTGGGGGTTTTTGATTAGTGACTGGTTTCATAGGCACACAAGTTTTAAGTTGCAAGCTTCTTTTGATAGTTTCCTATAAGGTTGAGGGTGAGAAAGCCTTAACCAAACCCTTAACAGTATCTTCCAAACCTTCAAAGAAAAGATAAACAATCCTCTTTTCACTCATATCAGGTACCATAACAGCCACTTTTTGAAACTCTTCTACATACTTATTAACTGATTTGGTTTTCCTCAACTTTGACAATTCTTTAAAATACTCTTCATCATCCTTGAGATCAAATCTATCCATCACTCTTTTACTAAAATAATCAAATGTAGTTACCTGATCATGACCTTGAGTAGTCATTCCATGATACCACCAATCATAGGCTACATCTTCCAAGTGTAGACTTGTGAATTGAATGACATCACTCTCCTTCATGGGCTTAATTGTGAAGAGGGTCTATAATTGTTTTAGCCATGCTCTAGTTGAAATTTTATTTGTTCCATCAAAAGTAGGTGCTATAAACTTGCTTATTTTATTTTTTAGTTCTCTTCCAATTATGTCCTACTCCCTCTTATATTCTTTCTTGGGCATCATAGTGTTCACCATATCCAAATATTCTCTGAAAGGCACCAAACTGTGAAATTCATCATCTAAGCCATTTTAAGTAGCCCTTAGTGCAATCAAGTTACCTGTGACCTCTTCCATAGGATTAAGGGATGGATTTGGTGCCAATGGCTCATCTACAGGTAAGAAAATATTCTTTGTTGATTTAGAAGGTGTGGGTTTCAAATTTCTTGGCTCCTCTTAAGTGCTCCCTCTCTCATTAGTAGATACAACTCCTTGGAGTTTTTCTATCAATAAATGCAAGGCCTCTCTAGTTTCTGCCAAACTATCCACTATTTGATTTTGAGTGTTTTGGATGTCCTGGAAGAATTTTTTTTCCATCTCATCCGAGTCAGCCATACTTGTTCCTTCCTTGGATTTTTTCCTTTTATTTTCAACTGGAGGTTTGATCAAAATTTCTTTATCCTTTTCTCGCTGCAAATATCTCTTTTCTCTTTCACTTAGTTGCATGCAAACTTCTACAAACCCTCAGGCTAGCAAGATCATAGCTCTGATACCACTGTAATGTCCCCTTTCTAATTTTTCTATCATATTTTCATCCTTTAATCAGATTATTAAATTAAACAAATAGCACTTAAAAGATTATACAATTTCTCAAAAAAACCCAAATCGGGTATGCCCAAAATAGTGCCAAAAACTTCACAGCTTCACATATTATTGGTAAATCTGAAAGTATAAATTTTTACAAAATTTTTTCCATCATAACAGCCTAAAAAATTACATTTCTAGATCTGCAAAGATTTTACACAACAACTCCAAAAAGGAGGACAAAAACAATGCTCATCGGACTCCCAAAAACAACACAAAATAGCCTGGAAACACCATAAAACACTAATAATATATCATAGAATTAGAATCAAGACCCAAGAAATATATTCAGCTCTATTTTAATAGAAAAATGACTGCAATACAACATCAAACCAAACTGATATGAAAACTCAACTGGAAACACCAAACTCTTACAAGAAACACACCCGAAAACTCACAAATCTGCACTGTTCAGCACAAGGGAAAACTCTGCATGAGCTTGCACATGGAATGACCTAAAAGTCCCATCATTAGCCTTCCTATAAACTTGCAAACTCCCATCTTTGGGTCTCCTTCTCCACAGGTTTGGTAGCCTCTGAAGAACCACAAAGCAATGAGCAAAAATCAAGTTCTAGAATGAGCTCGAAATGTTTCCAAACCCCTTTAAAAGAGGGCATAACCCTAACTCATGACCAAGAGGGGTGAATAAGACATATTTTAATAATATTTAACATTTATTAATCCATTGGTTTCCAAAGATTAGCCCCTTTTCCTGAAACTTTACTTTTTGAGCCTATGAGCCTTAGCAAAAGTTATTATTTTTAATTATTTGAAAAGGGGACATGACAGATTGGTGGATAATAATAATTTATCTCTATATATGAGGTGCATACATTAGATTATCATGTTAGATTGGTGGAGAATAATAATTTATCTCTATATATGAGGTGCATACATTACGTTAGCATGTTAGATTGGTGGAGAATTTAATTGGTAATGTTCACAAGAAACTATGACATATATATAATGGTTCAATTATTACTTTTTGAGATCTTCTCATTATAAAATGTAATCAATGGAGTAGGAGGAGAATAATATGGAACATTAAATTTAGTGCAAGGACATAATACCTGGATCTTTATTACCGTTATTTATATTATCCTTCATATTATGTACATTATAATTGTTTAAATTATGTGAAAAAGGATTTGTGTAAAATTGTAATTGATGATTAGTGGGTGCAATAAATAGGTTTATATTAGTATTATCTTCCATACCATTGATTACATTATTTTCAATAATCCATTATAATTTGCTACAAGGGATAGAATAAATAAGATTACGTACAAATTATCTTAATATTTGAGACTGTGTGAGAAGGACTATTTGAATGGTTAGAGTTGTAATGCAATATGATATTTTGTTAAGTGCAGCTACTTGATGACCTTCTGCCATTTTGAGGTGACAACATAAATGCCCTCAACATTGAAGGCATGACTGCACTTGACATAGCTGAAGACAACCCCAATTGTGATGACATCATAGAGAGACTAAAAGTTGCAGGAGCTATAAGGTCGAGTCTCCTAAGTAATGGGTCTAAGCGAGGGATAGACAAAGATACAATTAATACACACATGGTGGTTGTATCACTGATTGCCACTGTCACATTTGCAGCCATCTTGACAATCCCAGGGGAATTGAGGACGACAAAGAGAGTATACACTATGGAGCTGCCAAGCTCACATTTCATAAAGTTTTCAAATTATTCTTAATCTCTAACACTTTGGCTTTCCTCACTTCCCTTATAGTGGTTGTAGGCTAGTTACTTCGACAACAGTTGCAAGATAGCTATTCTGGGAGCTCAGTTATAGATGTGATGTCCAATTTCTTTGAGGCGAGCTTGCTAATCTCAATCATCTCCACAGTGGTATCATTTGTGACTACCACCATTCTCATCATAATACCCCATAACCTTGGCATCTTGAAAAGTAAGAATAAGAACACTTTCTGGAAATATGGTCAGCTCTAGAGAAACGATGTCGTGCTTACAATCATCACTCCACTACTCATTGCAGTGATGCTTCTTTCAACATCAGTTCTACGGTTGAAGAAAATGCTTGGCAATTTCATTTTATTGTGTTTTGTACTGGCGTACTTAATGTCCATGGTTTTTTAGTTTTCATTTTTGTAAAAATTCAGTGATTTTTTTGCAAATTTTATGTGGTTTTCGATCACAAAATGTACAGATCATGAAGAACAGATGCTGAAAATTTCAAGAAAATCTGTTGTGTTTTCCATTTTTAAAAATTTGGTCAGCAGTACATTTTTTATGGAGCTTAGTCACGTCCTTTTTGACCTATCCTACAACAAATAATAGATCATCTTAGAAGAGGTAGGGCATACAAGGACAATGTATTATTTTCATTTGGACACATGACAATAAATTAAATTTTATAATTTTTACAAATTGTTTATATTATTTATAAGCCGATTTTTAATTTTTGATATAGCGTTAAAAAAAAATCAGAATGTTGTAGAAAATGTGTCTTTTAATTGTTAAAAATAAATATAATATTAAAATTTGTGCATTATATATAAATCTAATGGTGAATTTTGTTTATTTATCAATTTCTTATCTATTTGAAGCTATTTTAACAATATTTTTATATAATTATATGTAAGTAATAATAAATGTATTATAAATTAATTAATAAGTACAAATAGTTATAATTATTTCAATTTAACATTGTAGATTTATTGTATTTAAATTTCTTAGTTTATTACTTGGTGATAATGTTATAAATATTTTAAAATTTAATGATTGTCATAGTTCAAGATGTTTATTTATGATTTTATAGGAAGGAATTTAATTTAGAGTGAAAATTGTTGATCATTTTCAAACATAATTTGAAGTAATATTTGAAAATGGATTATAAAAAAGACAAATTCATCATTTTCTTTTGTTCGATAAACTATGAGAAGTATTTGTATTAATCTTAACAAAATTACAGAGGTCATAGCTTTTACATCGAAACATAGAAGAGCGCCTCATCCCTTGCCCACTAAGCCCTAGCCCAACCCTCATAGAGGTCTATGTAGATATTCTGGAAATTCATAAATTTCTTTATGGCCCTGACATTTGAGTAACACTATATAGTTTCTTGAAGATATATTTAATTAAGAACCATGAAAAAAATGTAAGAATCTGACAAATTATAAGAAATCGTAGACTTGTCTAGATGTTTGAGCCATATACAGATTTCTAGATGCATCACTTCTTCAATGTGTTTCAAATTTTAATTATTGTTTTACTATAATACTAATAAATAAAAAAATAAATTTGTCATGTTTTGAACGACAAGTTGTGATTTCTTTGTGGGTATTTAGAGTCAAGCTTTTGGATCAATAAGGTTAGTATTTTCTCTTTGCAGACAATAGAGGCAAATTACTAAAAGTATTTATTTCAATTGGCAAAGGGAAGAAAGTATATAAAATGTTTAAATCATAAGCCATTAGTTCAAAGTTTTACATGATCATACTCTGAAATGGGTACTTCTTAATATATGATCATAGTGTTCTTCAATTTGAAGTTGTCAATAAATGGTGGACATTAGGCTTTAAGTAATACATTATTAAGAAAATCTATTAAAATGCTTCTTTTTCAAATGTTTAGAAACATTAGTTTTATATGATATGATATTTAATTTTATTATTTTGAGAAGAAATATTTTATATGATTATAGTTTTATATTTGAACTTCAAAATAAAATTTATTATACTTTTTACTAAAATATTTAAATTTACATGCTATTATTACTTATTTTTAAATATCTATAATATACTATTATTATTTTAAATATTGATCCCATACATTATTTTAGGTTAATAAATCTATTACTCTCAAGTGTGTAATGTGTCTTTTCTATGATGAAAATTCCTAACAATTAATAAATTATGTTTCACTAATCTCCCAATATAATTCTATACTAGCTATAACATATGAATTGGAAAATATTATCAATTACAACTCTTATTGAAAATGCCACTCCTAACTACCCTGCATGTTGTGTTTCTTTCTGACACCATGGTGCCCTCTGGCTCATGCTTTTTGTCTGATGGTTCATATATTTCTTGTGTTAGTTGTGGCTTACCCTCTAGATCGGGCCCTTTTCCTAATGGTGTTGCTTCTGTAGGTTGCAACTTTATGGTGTGCATTTTGGCCTTAGTCCTTGGCTTAATCTTGTCCCCTAACACTATTCAAGTGTTGGTTTTTTTGGTCCTCTCCTGACTATAGAGATCAACCTAGTGGGTGTTGACGACCTCCCATTTTTTCTATTGCAAGTTCTGGTGACATCTATGCCTATCTTTTGGAGTATTAGTTCCTTTGAGATAGGGGCTACATGGGTTTATGGTCCTATGTCTATGAATAGGGTTACTCAAAGCTTCTCAAAGTTGTTGGTGTTGCTACTCCTCCTTCCTAGAGAAATTTTAAATCACTTCCTTGTGCCAACCGCCCTTCTATGGTGGTTTGTCATTATGAGGTGGTCGAGAATGAATAATTCTATTTTAGTTGGGGGTTTGGTTTGTATATTCTCTAGTCTTTAGCCTTTTCTACTAGATCTTTATGGATTGGTTTATTATTTTTGGTGGCCTCTTAAAATTGGTATGATTGAGCTTTAATCTTGTGCTAGAGGTTTCTTTTATTTCTTTGCAGAATACAAACATGACTTAGATCATTTATATGCTTGAGGAGAATAATGTTTCTCTCTTAAGCTATGGACCAAAAATTTCTAACTCACTTTTCAAACCATTTTTTGTGCATTTGGCATGGATACAACTTCTTAATCGTCCCTTATAATTCTTGGAGGTGTCTTCTTTGAGTCTATTGGTAATCATATTGGTCACTTCTCAAAGGTTGGTGAGTCAACTTTGTACATGGGACATTCAATGTATTCTAAAATTTTAGTAGATATTAGCATTTCTATACCTCTTCGTATAAATGTGGCTCTCATGGTTGGAAATTAAATGTTGACTCAACCTTTAGATTATGAAGGAACTTCTTTTCTATGTCGCCATTGTTTCACTATTGATCACTTGACTTTAGATTATATTTGAAGTCATTGGAAGCCAAGACAACCCCAATTGTGTCAAAATCACACAAAGTTGTAATGCAATTTGGTGTTTTGTCGAGTGCAGGTACTAGATCTTGTTTTCCTATTTTGAGATAAAAATGTAAATGCCCGAAGTAGAAAATACATTAATGCACTTGATATAGGATCGACAACACCTTAATCCAACCCCAATTTTTCCCCCATCACATAGAGATTGGATGGTGTACGAGGTACTTGGTCAAGTGTCATACAAATATGATATAAAACTTATGACTAGAACTTGCACCTTTGAAGGGTGCAAGGGTTACACCAATAGTGCTAGATATATTCGTTATGGTTTTTTATGTTCCAAATAGATACATTTTGTTTCTAGCACCATTTGATTTAGGCGATATTCCTTTATTTTCTGTAAAATTGTATATAGATTATTTTTTCATTTTGGTGTACCTATCGAAGGTAAAAGTGGGTTGGACATAGAGACTATCTAGAGATTTCACTCTATATAACTATAAATGTCATTCCATGTCTCTTTATTTTACTAATGTGAATTTTTCTTTGTGTAGCATGAGCCCTTGTGATTTATGTATAGTAATATCCCATGACATGGTAAGTGGGAGTTGTCTTCGGCTACCTAATGTAACAGGAACAATTGGTATGGTCTTTGGATCCTGTTCATTCCATGTCAGCCCACAATAATTATCAAAATGTATGACAACATACATGGGGACACTTGGTGGCTTATAGCAGAGCCCATAAACAATGTCAAAAACCTCACCAAGAGCTCCATTAACAAGTCCTACCTCTATACATATATTCATCATAAGAATAATGCATTGTCCTCTGTAAAGGAGTACATATTTTTCTAGTTATTTATCATCCACTATATTATTCTTTTCAATTGTGAAATTAATTGATGTACTTAGTGCGACCAAGAAATTTAATGATTTCAACATCTTCGTATTGTGTAGCTTTACTAAATCATTAGTAGAAAAAATATGTGTAGCATCGTCAAATACTTTATTTTCAACCGCTATAAGGTGTATGTTCATACAAGTCATTAGTAGCTTCTAATCATTTTTAGTTGGGTTTTTGTCTTGGATATTATGCTGACACAGCCAAGGATGGTGGATCCAATTAAGGACAGTCCAAACCTTGCAGCTTCAAAATTACACAGTGGAAAACACAACAATGCAACACTATATATAATTGTTTAACACTGATTTTCATTAACATGCCCAGTTGTAAGGCCTTCCAGGTTACGGCCAATTACAATCAGTAAACAATTCTGCAAGATTCGAAACCAGATCCAATATAATCACCAACTAGTTTATCCCTGAAGACAATCAAAAGCTGATGGAAACCCTAAGGAAGATCTAAACTTGAGCTCGCAAGTCTCCAAGAAATCTCCTTGTCTCCTAGTGTGCAAACCACTAGCTCTGCAGACACAAACTATCAGATAGCAATTTGATCTACAAGATCTCACAGGATCTTTTCCACAATTTCACTTATCTACTACCCTCAGGTCTACTTTCATGATCCTCTAAGTTATCTCCTTAAACAACTACCCAAGCACCCCTTAAATACTAATCATCAGCCATAAGTCAGATGGATGAAAACATTAACTCCCCAAACAAATAATTAAATTCCATACAAGTCATCTTACAAATGTATACAAACATTTAATTCAACATGTCGGCCCTAATCAATGGCTACCAACAATAAATGCACCAAGTCAGCCCAACAAATCACACAGAACTCCAATCGGTAAGTTGGAACTACCGAGCATCAATGAATTAACCGAGCAAGCCAAGCATTGCCGAGCACCAGTATTGATCGAGCATCACAGGCATAACTGAGTAACACCTTCACTGAGTGCTAGAGACTACTGAGTTCCTTTAGTGACCAAGTTTCCTTCAATGACCGAGACCATCGGTCAAAGTTGCAACTGAGAAAAACTAGCAAAAACACAAACACTCCATGCAGTTTCACCGAGGACACGGAATGCCTTGCCCTAACCTTACATGCCCTTGCATCATTTGCAATATTCAGCGGGACTCTACTAGTGTGTTTCTCTCACCTACTTGTCAGAAGATTATTTGTAAAGTAATAATTGTTGTAAATTGGTCCCACAATAACTTAGCATTAGAGTGTGACATATATATTAGTTTATCCATAAAAGGCGGCAGTTGTTCTAGGTCATTGAATAGTATCATTTATATTCCACCAAAATATGCATGGTGTCGATGGGGAAAGGCCGCATGTAGTTGACTATCAATTTTGAGGATTATCTTTGGTCCTATGAAGCTCATCTCATCTATAAGGATATACTTAATATGTTTCAATTCTTCTTGGAATGTTGTTAATGCCTAGCTTTATATTGGTTTCATTTCTTTAATAGGGATTTTGACCTTTGAATGTATTGTTGATGGATGTATGTTGAATGAAACAACTCCTATTGGGGCTAGTATCAATAACTAACCTTTTCATTTGGGTGTCCTATTATTCAACACTTCTTTGAGACAAGAAATTAAATAAAATTTTCACGTGCCTGCAATTCCCTGAATGATCATGTGTAGTATTTTATTAGAGCATGTCTTATTATGATTTTCAATTATTTAGAGTTTGAGCTTTAGCTTCAATGATATGTATAGACATCATGCTTGGATCTTGTTGGGATATTTTCATTATAGCCTCATATTTTCTTATTTTTGGTGTAATTAAATATGAACACTAGTTACACTTTACTTAAGTTTACTAAGGATAATGTATTTTCATAGTAGTTGTCATGTAGACATCTAGAAGTTTGCATTTCATTTTAGCACATAGTGTAGGAGGATTTCCACTATATGTGTGAGATCCACCTTTAGTGCTCCTATCACATTATCATCCTCTTATTGTTGCACATACATTTTTGTACAATGGAGGACGATCCACCATTTGTGGACATGTGATCACACCTTTTGTAGGTGATAGGTTATCTCTTGCATCACTCCTAGTTATCATGTATTTCCTCTATATTCAAGCACATCTACTTTGTATTCAAGAAATTATAGTATCTCTTATTATTTGATCAATATTGAATCAATCACTTGATCATATCATATACCTATCTCTCTTGTGCTATCAATTGAGATTCTAGATCTTGATATTTTCATTCTTTTCCTTAGGGAAATTCTTACATGGTATCAGAGCCATAGAAGTGTCATTGTATAGCCTATTTGGAGAGAATTTTGTTGCAAGTCAAAATTGGAGCTTGCTAGTAAAATTAGAGGTTGGCATCACATTGTAAAGGTCCAAAAACCCCTAAATCAATTTTTTTTTCATCCAAATTGGGCATGTGAGGCCAAATCTAGAAATATTTAGATTTTGAAAGTGCAGCAGCAATGATTTAGAAAAAAATAATTTCATAGACAATTTTCTAACAACAATATCAGAGTCACTCGGACTCCTTTTTTTGAGATTTTTTTTTGGTTTTGGGGTAAAATTTCATGATATAAAAAATGGTGCATGTGGTAGTTGATCTCTATTCCCTATGTTTCTTAAAATCACAAATTACATTTTTTACAACTTCAGAGGCTTCATTTGAACTCATATGGACATATTTTTAGGTGCTATTTTTTTTAGAAAGCATGATTTTTTGTCTACTTTCTAGATATGATATTAGTTTGGATACATTTTGAGTAGACATAGTTCTTTCATCATTTGGTCTATTTTGGCCTATATTTGGCACTTGTAATTTTTTGGATCCTTGAGTTGTCTTGTGTCTTATTTGTTTGAGTCTTCTATAGCCTTATATTTGTAGTTGTAAATATCAAAATTGCAAGTCCACTTTGGCCCAAATTGTTAAGTGGCAATTGTACATGCACTACATATAAAGTGAAAAAGTCATGTATTTTTTTGGGGTTCTTTGATTCATTACATTTTGGAGAGTGCATTGATTTTATAGTCTCATTGATTCATGTGAGAAGTGCATCATGGATGGTTTAATTGGATTGACAAGAGGAAACTATAAGAAATGGAGTGGATTGGTTTTCACCCATCTTCGTGAGCATAATCTATTGTCCTATTGGCATGAGCACATACCTACTAGTCATCCTTATGATCTAGACTCTTGGACAAAAGTTTGTATTGTTATCTATTGGAATATGGATATGGATGTTATGGATACTGTTGATGACTACAAAGATACGAATAATACTATTCTTGATCTTTGGACCTTTGTTTGGGAAATGTATGGAGATCCACATGTTCGTCTACTCCAAAAAGATATAGAACCTCCAAGTGTAGCTTCTAATTCAACTATTGAGATTGCTTCCACTATTATTCCTAATGCTTCTTGCATTCCTAAAACTATTCATTCTTGTGATTCAGTGTAGCAATATATTTCTTGTCTTCCATATTCAATTCCTTGAGATGACTTCTTGACAGATATTGCAATTTTGTTTGTGGGGTCCTACATTGAGGACTTGGGAGACTTCATTGATGAAATTCATCTTCTCTTTGATGAGGATGATCATTCTTCAATTTTTTGAAGGGAACACTCTGACCCTCATCTTCATTCTTCACTTGATGATTCTTTTGAGTTTCACATGATTGTGGATCCTTTGATACTTGACATTTAGAGGAGGTCTCTTCCACTTCAGAGATGACATTTGAGTCTTTGGAGATTAGTTTTGATGATTCTAAAACTTCACTTGAGATGTCAAATTGCATGGTTCAGATTGATTATATTCATTTGTTGGAGATTCCTATTTAGTTTCTTGAGACTTCATATATCCTGAGGATTCTTCTGAGATACTGGGGAGGATTCATTGATACACCTATGACATTATTTCTTCCTAAGGGGAGGAACATCATTCAGTTTTCTTGGTCCAACTTCTACATTGATCCAGGATCATCTATCATTGATGTACCTTCTATATTGAGGGTGGGATCCTTTTCTCTCTTCTTACTTCCTACTTTAAGTAGACATCCTTATCTTTTAAGTTTGATCCAAATTCTTACATGGATAATTTACCATTAGTTCCTTGCTTGTCACCTTCTTCTATTGGGTGTGTTCTTGACTAGTTCGTGGAGTCCTCATCAACCAAGGACATGGTGACACATGATCACACTTCAGATGCATCTATATACTTCATTTGGATTCCCCTTCCTTCTTTCTATCCACGATGCAAAGGCTTCTTGCATTTACTTAGTGTATCTTCTAACTAAGGGGAGAAATATTATTTCTAGGCATTGTAATATGTTTTTCCTTCAAGCACTTGTCAGTCATGTAGGATATTGTCCATTATGAAGGAGATATCATGTATCCTTATTTCTTTCCTTTGGGGGAATTATTGATTATATATGCATGATGTATGTCGTAATGAGGGGGGTCTTTATTACTCCATCCATCCATGCATCGTGTTTATTTTTTCATCTCTCTATTTGGAGGAGGGATTTTCCCAGAAGGTTTTACCTCATTCTCCACTTTATGAGATATTTCATTTTCATATTGTACATGGGTACCTAAGATGGCCTAGTAGTCAGGGCCCATCATGTATTGTTATCTATCTTTGTGATCTTAAATGGATTACCCTAAGCTGCACTTAAAGGGGGGGGGGGGTGTTGGTGTAATTAAGTATTCACTACTTACACTTTACTTAAGTTTACTAAGGATAATGCATTTTCATATTAGTTTTCATGTAGACACCTAGGATTTTTTATTTAATTTTAGCATGTGGTGTAGGAGAATTTCCACTTTATGTGTGAGATCCACCTTTAGTACTCCTATCACATTATCGTCCTCTTATTGTTGCACATGTTTCAAATACTTTATTGTACAATGGAGGATGATCCACCTTTGGTGGACATGATTACACCTTGTGTAGGTGATAGGTTATCTATTGCATCACTCTTAGTTATCATGTATTGACTATATATTTTGGCACATCTACTTTGTATTCAAGAAATTGTATCTCTTATTGTTTGATCAATATTGAATCAATCATTTTCCTATCTCTCGTGTGATATCAATTGACCTTCTAGATCTTGACATTTTTATTCTTTGCTTTAGGCAAATTCTTACTCTTGTCATATATAAAATGTGGAGCGATTTCATGTAAATGTGATGGGATTGTACTATGGTCCCATTTTTTTTAAAAACATATGATAATCAAAGATGAACTACTTTAGATACTATTAGACTATCATAGGATACCCCACATTTATTAGAAGTACCACACCCATTCTAAAAATTTGTTGAATCAAATTTTGAGATTCACAGTATTGTCAAACCCATGATGGTTAGCATATTGATGTTCCATGAGGGTGTCATAATATTCTTTGAGCATAGTACATTCCAAATAAAACTTTTTCTTAACATATTGAAGCCCTTGAACTTGGTATTACTCTACACACTATAGTATTTTTCTCTCACTTCTAACCTTCTCTACAATAGCATCACATATTTCTAAAATCACATCCATCAAGAGATCAAAATTGAACAAGTAGTTGAATTTGGTGAGTTGACTGATATTGAACTTGTTGGAGTAAAGTATTAATTATATTAATTAACTTTACTCCCTTCTTAAGATGTCAACTCCTTTTTGCTTTAGTTAAACACACATGCACCAGTAGTTCTAAACTCATGCAATAGTCATGTAATAGTTAAACTAATTATTACATGCACTAGGGTTTTCCTTTCAAGACTTTCGATCTCCTTTATAAGGATGATCCATTGTATATTTTATTCATTCATTAATTGAGGATATTTTCTTCTTCATATTTTTGAGTCAAACCCTTGCCCTCTTCTTGTCTCTGCTTCCTTGTAACAGGTTTTTGTATGCAGGTGATCTTCGGGTTTTGTGGATTTGTATTGCTCAAATCCTACATGGTATCAGAGTCTAATCTACTACAACTTGTTCACATTTGAAGGATTCAGAGATTACAAATTCATCTATTTTAGATGAGGCTTTTTTGGGGTTTTTATTGAAATTGGGGGGGACCTATTTTTTGGTCATCTTGGCTTCAAATAGACCTCATGGTTGCATTCAAAGCATCTAAGAACCCCAAGATCCATATAAAATTTGTCCAATTTGGACAAAGTTGGAATCTGTGACAGAAAAAAAAATTTACAATCAGCCTCGGCACAGATCCCAAGGTGATCACTATTTTTTGGAGAACTTCTGGCCCAAATGGACCTCACAGTTGTGTCTGAAAGGCCCGAGATAGTGAAAATCATATAAGAGTTGTCCATTTTCGACAAATTGGCTTCTGAGGAAAATTTTTTTTGCATACCAAGGCTGTACGCCTTGGCACACACTCTGAGGTAGAGGGTATGACTTCCCAAAAAAAAATTATTTTGGGGTACACGACCCAGTGGCCACCCACCAAACGGCAGCCACCGGTGCATTTCCCAGTGGCCCGCGGTCACTGCCGACGGTGACAGCGCCGGCTAACTGCATGGTCACCACCGACGGTGATCCTGTCAGTTAATCCGCCAGTCGACTAATCAAATCTCCACAGTGCTAATGTCATGCCTAAATCACCGTGCATCACATGCAGCCCCCATAGTCCCTTCCAGTGCTAACATCAGCATGATGTTATCCTCATGCAAGCTTTTTTCAAAACAAATTTAGTTGCATGATTTTTTAAGCATTTGTTCAGACAGGGAGTTGATTTTTCATGAATATCTCGGGCATCCGGGATTAGAATTGGGCGAATGAGATATCACCGAAAAGGTAATTTTGAGATGGACAATAATTTTCTAGTTTAGTTTCCTTCTTTCACCATTAATACTGCATTTATTACAATCAAAAGTAGAGATTTTCCAGTGCTCTTACATCCTCAGCCCTCCTACGCCTTTTTAGGCGTATCTCGGGCCTACGATATCCTGTTTTGGAAAATGAGATACCATTGGAAAGCTGGTTTAGAGGTGCATCTTTCTTGTGTTTTAGATTTTAGATTTTTTTCCTATAATTTTTGTACCAGTCCTTCAAAGTCATGGATTCCACTTTGCCTTCCCTCTGACACTACCTGTTGGTTATCAACTTCCACCTTTCTCATCCAAGCTCCGTTTTCTTCAAGCGATATACCATCATAAAGATATTTATGAGCCCAATCTGAATTCTCTAGTATGGTTTTGTGAGTTTTCTATTTTGATGCTCTTTTTTGCTATCAAAGTCAGATGTTCTCTGCGATCTTGGCGTTTTAGACCTCCTGCATTCCGCAATCTATTTCTCATGCATCCGGGCTCCATTTTCGGCAAACGAGATATCCAAGGAAAGCTCTTTCTAAGATTTTATCAGATCTGATAGTTTCATGTGTGTTTTTGTCTTTTCAATGATGTCACCCATCCTCAGATCCTTGCAGATACCTTCTTTGGGCCCTCCAGCGCAGCTGTTGATTTTTTGCTCATATCTTGAGCATACAGTGTCAAAATCTGGCAAGAAAGATATTGTCGAAAAGCTGATTCTGAGCTCTTTCCAGATCTGGAGGTTATAATTTTTATTTTGATGTTTTTGATGGTTTTTTTCTCTATCAAAGCTAGATCTTTAGTTATGCACTTTGGGAGCTCTATCTTGCACATCCAGACTCCGTTTTTGGAAAATGATATATCATTGGAAAGCTTGTTCAGAGAGATTTTCATTGCTATGAGTCATTTTTCTAGATTCTTTTCCAAGTTCATTTTATTCAGATTCTTGCTTTTTTGCAGTCTAGTGGATATCTTGGTTGTTTTAGGTCATGGGATCTCTTCCCTTTGAGGGATGGCTCGTCTTAGGTTGTTCTTTTGGTTCAGTAGCCTTTGATATTATTTGAATAGTCTATACTTCATTTTTTAGCATTCGTTGATGCACACGCATTGAGATAAAGTGCCATTCTATTGCATGTATGGGATCTTGCACATGTTTGTGCTCTTTGTACTCCCACTCCATTATAAAGTGTCAGGGGGGTTTTGATGTTTTCCTTTGTTTGCAATCTTTTTTTGTCATTTGAGCATTCCTCCAATGACATTAGCCTCAAGTATCTTTATTTGTGTTTGTACTCTCTCAGCACATTCGATGTTTCAGATTCATCTTCATCATGCGGTTCATATTGGATGATCTTTTCAGTGTACCTATCATTACTCCCTTGTCAGCAGTATGGGGGGGTTTCTACTATTGGTTCTACTACTTCCTTGGTTTGATAGTGTGAGCTATGTATTCAGTATTTGATTCTATGTACTAGGCGGTTGCAGTGGTTGGGTACCTATGAATTCAGGTGAGATGGATCATTTACCATATGGACACTCTTTTCTTTCCTATTTTTTGGATGCACTCTTCCATCTTTGATTGATCAGCTCTTCATACTTTTGGTGTTTATGCCATCTGTATCTTCGAGCTCAGGTGTTTGCCTTTGTTTGCCTCCTAATTCGAGTAGTGTTATTTGAGGGCACTCATGCAGATTACAGTCTTCTCTACGTAATCATATTTCTGTGGAGGATCTTCAGATCATCAGTTTCATCTTGACAGAGTTTGCAGATTCATGCTTCAATGATGTTGTACATGTTCATCTTTGTTCCTATTTTTTGGAACATTCCTAGTTTTGGAGGCTTCTTCAGTCCTTCAGACTAGTCTTTGTCTCTTTTTGGAGTAGAGTTTTTCCCATGTGGTTTTCTCTATTTCTCCTCTTTTCAGAGACTCTCTTTTGTATTTGGGTACCTGATCAAGCCTTTGTTGCCAGGACCCATTTGATTTCTTCTTGCATTGTTTGTAGCTGCATCGTTGCTCATCTTAAGGGGGGGTGTTGGAGTAAAGTATTAATTATATTAATTAACTTTACTCCCTTCTTAAGATGTCAACTCCTTTTTGCTTTAGTTAAACACACACGCACTAGTTGTTCTAAACTCATGCATTAGTCATGTAATAGTTAAACTAATGATTACATGCACTAGGTTTTTCCTTTTAAGGCTTTCGATCTCCTTTATAAGGATGATCCATTGTATATTTTATTCATTCATTAATTGAGAATATTTTCTTCTTCATATTTTTGAGTCAAACCCTTGCCCTCTTCTTGTCTTTACTTCCTTGTATCAAGTTTTTTTATGCAGGTGATCTTCAGTTTTGTGGATTTGTATTGCTCAAATCCTATAGAACCCATTCACAAGCGAGGTGATATAATATTATTTAGCGAAGATGGTGACTTAGAGGATGAACTGCTAGGTACATTGAAAATTTCATGGTACTGCATAGAAAATGCCATGGTGTTGAGTGATATCATTCCAATCAAATTCATTTGTTAGAATTGAAATTAGTATGATTCTAGATCCATCAAAAGTATATTTGAACAATATTAACAATGACTAATGTAATTTTTCCAAAATTAGTCACTATAACGAAACTTAATTGTTACGCCAAGGTACATGAACAGTTTATAATGCCACCTAAATTCTTGTTCCTACTACCCCCAAGTATCTAAGGAATGGTATTTCCAATAAATCCATCCTAAACAGTAAATATTTAAAATACCAAATAATTTTTAAATCAATAAATATAGACAATCTACATAATTGAATGCAAAATTATGATTACAAAATCACACATTTTAAAATAAAAGGCTAAATTATGTTTAAAAAATCACACATTTCAAAATAAAGTTACCCTTTTTTTAAATCTTAGATTGGAGTAGTTTTTGGAAGCATAGGAAAGATTAACCATGCTTAGGATTAAGGATTGAGATACAAATAAGGATTAAGGTTATGGTTTGAGGTAAAAATTGGGTTAGGGACTAAGGGTAAAAGATGGGATTACAATTTAATGTTAGCTTTATCAAATAACTCCAACCTAAATTTGAATCTTAATATTTTTAAAGCTAACTAAACACTTAATATAATCCCAGCTCTAGGGCTAATTCTAGTTAACATTTTTTCATCTTTATCACAATCATAAATCTAATTAAAATCTAAGTCTAAACTTAATTAAACAATAATCGTATGTAACTAAAATAAAACATTTTTTTTTCTTAAAATAAGTCCACAATTAATTTCAATAAATTAAAAACTAAAATTAATATGAATTGAACCTTTCTAATTTTTTTTAAAATATAAACAAAAATTCTATTCTAATTTTTATTTTTTATATAAAAATCATAAAAAATTTAAAATTAAATTAAATTCTATTTTTCAAATTTTAAAATAAATCTTTAATAACACCTTTTGAATAAATTCAAAACTAAAATCTATGTATTGATTGATTCTTTCTATTTTTTTAAATATTTAAATAAATTCTTTCTTGATTGAGTCATGTGTAGTTTCAATGTAAAATTTAGATTTTAATAGAATATTTCTATATATACTGATTTTTTTTACTTAAAATTATCTTTGTATGGAATAATGATTTTTTCCTGAAAGTATAAATTTGGGTAAAATGTTTTTGTTGAAAAGGCTTTGGAAACTTTTAGGCAAATGCCATTGACAGGTTTAAAAAAACCAATTTATTCGGCACCATTTTCCCTACATGTGCATAAGTGGGCTCTTTTAATAGGACATGAAGATTGGGACACAAATATTCATCAGATAAATGCTTTGATGGACATGCATGGAAGATGTGTAAGCTCAAACAAAGAACGATTTTTTTTTATATAGAATGCATTGACTGTGAGATTCAAATTAAATGTATTTCTACAAATTTGGAATTCATATATTCAAAA
The DNA here is from genome assembly GCA_027943335.1 of Chamaecyparis obtusa. NCBI lineage: Eukaryota > Viridiplantae > Streptophyta > Pinopsida > Cupressales > Cupressaceae > Chamaecyparis > Chamaecyparis obtusa. The sequence goes on along the minus strand of BSBK01012423.1, from coordinate 214,811 downwards.
TATATTTCTGAATATTGTAGACCAGACTCCTATCTTTTGTTTTGGAGATTGTATGAGTTACAACACCACTACACCAAGTTGTTTGGATTTACTTACAACATTGAAAACTTGGCATATGATTTTAGCAGTATGTTTTTGTTTTCTTGAGTCAAAAGTTAGCAGAAAATGTGAACTAAAAATTTTCAATCAGTAAAACTCAATGAAATACATGGTGGCCGCAAGTTTTCAATTCGTCAACAAGAGAAATACACAATGAACATACCTTCTAAGTACAGGGGACAAGTATTTGACATGGATGAATGGAGAGACAATGTATCTACCTGTTCAAGTGCAATTACATACAAGTTGTTTTTTAGGAAGCAAATCTTATTTATTTTGAAAAAAAAATGTATAACAATTTTTTTTGAAGATGATGAACCTATACACAATGTAAATACCTCTTGAAGTGTAAGAGGTATTTGAATTTGTATTTGATCGCAAATTTGGATTTGATATGGGAGTGAGAAATGCAAAGGAGTGTGTGTCTCTGGCAAGTCATGGCCTTGGCTATATATAAAGAGATTATACTTCCATAGATATTACTTGTATTTTTTAACTTCTACCTTGTTACCTTTCATATTACATTAGGATTACAAGATTCCGCATTTATTAGCCGAGTGATAGACTTTTACCATACTTTTATGAAAGCTAATAACATGTTTGCAAATTAACTTTTCACGGGAACCTCTATCTTTTCATGAATAGGAAGTACAAATAATTTCTTACATTTCGTTAAACCTAGAAATATATAGAATATATCATTTTCTAAAAAGAAATTTGAAATCTTTCAGAGATTTATTGACTTTTGTGTGAATAATTTATAATATATATCCCAATTGTAGTATGAACATATATTATAAATCAATAAAATTTATGCATTTACAAGATTTAAAATTGAGAATGGGTTGTATAATGAAATACTGCAATAATAATATAGGCCTTGGGATACTCTTTATTAACTAATTTATCTAAATATCTTCAAACGGAGAAAAGAGTTTTTTTCATTCTTTTCCATTTATGAATAGTTGCATGAGTATCGATCATTTCTTCCTTAATTCAAAATTACCCTAATAAGATTCAATTAAACCTATCTTATGCTACTTCTAAATGAACATATGGATAAAGTGTTAATTTGATTAAAGGAAATAAATATACATGACTAAGTGAAATAATGGATATGGAATGAATGTATAAGAATAGATTAGAACTTGACTCACGCTCTTCGTAGGGCCACAATTGCCATTAAACTTAGATTTGTAGGACGGTTTAATTGATAAATATGGATACATATTGTGGTTATTATTTGTGTAATTGGTTTTAATGACCGCGCCCATTTCTCTTCAATTTCAAAAATGATATTAACAAATCAATTATGATTATATGCAAACTGTGAGTGGCATAAATAAGTTGTAGAAAGAATTGTAAATTTTAATTGATTTATATTTTAAACTGATGATAATTTTTTAATAAGATTAAAATATAAATATGATATTATATAGATGATTTAAACAAAACAAAACTAAAAAATATTCAGTTTAAACTAACACTAAAAACCTAAGATTTATACTCATCTTGTGCTATAGTACTGAGGAATTTTCCTCAGAGACTAGCGCATTGATGATAGCTATCAATATTGAAATTTGATGAATTTTAATCCTCTTTTCACATTTTGAGTTGTGAGATTCCATCGTGACAGACACTTTTTGTTACAGGCGGTGTTAAATTTTAGTCATTTTATCTTGGAGCCTATGTACAATCTTGCATTGTTATGTTGACATTGGGCAATAGTTAACAGGAAACTCACACATTGTACAACAATTAACATGAAACCCTATGACTAAGAATGGAAGAACATATGTTCCCTCTTTTCTCATTTAACAACGTAAGACCACCGGATTATTCAAACAATCCGGTGAGACTTACGCTGGGAGTAAGCCTATCGACTTAATTATAAGCAACACAAAGTTATATAGAGTATTATTAACACACATATGGTGATAGCATCACTCATTTCCACTATCATATTTTTATCCATCTTGACAATCCCAAAAGGAATTAAATATAACAAAGAGAGAATAGACTATGGAGCTGCCAAGCTGTCACAAACCTATATTTAAGAATTATTTGCCCTTATTTTTGGAACTCAATTAGACATGAATTTTAAAAAATAAATAATTTGGGGAGAAAATTTATGTGAGATGTTCTTTTAATTAATAGAATAAATATCTGCATCAAAGAGTCCAAAAACAATTGGTAACAAAGAGTGGACTTTAAATGAAAGGGGACAAACATTATTAGAACTCAACTTTGAATGCTATCCCGATGGCATGGAATACTCTTAGCAGACAAACTTAAATATTTACTGTTATACACTAAGTTTGCACCCTTGTTTCAAGCTCTCATAGTCTTGATAACCTAGTATAACATGGGAATCATCTCCAGGTTGTGGGACCTATGCTAACTAAGATGAGACCTCTAGGTTCTAGGCTGGTTCCTCTTGGATAATCACCTTAATTTGCTTTTAGACATGAAAAGTAAACTTTAGAGGGAAAGGGATAGAAGGAATGCTTGGGAAGGGAAATGACTGAAAGAAAACTACCTACTAGGTGATACACTGAAATTAGGGTTTGGATCTCAGTATAGAGGATGAAAATAATGAACAACTCAGGTCTAGGAGATCACAACTCACTAAATAGGCTTGCATAAGTATTTCATAGAAGGGTCTGTAATAGAAAGAGGCTATTCAGGGAAAGAAAGGATTTCTCAAAACAATAGCATTCCTAAAGGATTTGGACATAATTTATGACCTCCAAAAAAACATTCACCTCTGCAACTCAGCATAAGAATGAGACAAGATTGTTAGGGGGTTGAAGTATACCAACAAAAGCATTCACATCCAATCATCCATAATAATACACAATAGTTGCAGAAAGAGAGAGGGATCAGGAACCCTAAGATATCACTGAAAACATTATATACTTTAATCTAATAAGAGATAATTCAAACAAGGAAGCATAGGGACATGAAGGATTGTCACAAAATACCTCTGCAATGTTTTTATTATCAATAGCAACTTTACAACTATATAAGCCAGAGGGTAGAAATGATACCACAGATGACCCTTAAGAAAAGATGAATTTCTTCTACCATTGTGAACCTCTCTTTTTACAGAAAAAGTCAATTCTGAGCTCAAAAGCTTCAAAAATACATTATATACATCCCCCTCTTGCACGCAAGAAAGACTCAAAACCTAACTAGGGTTACAAGATTAAACAATGATATCAAACCCTAGGGTACTGATCACCTATTAATGAAAATCTCTGAGAACACCGGTGATCAAATCATATCTTTCTTTGCGTGTTGATCCTTCTAAACTGAAAACACCTGCAGACACAACAACCTCGACCTACCAACCCATCTACAACTCCACCAAGCCATGAAGGCTCCAAATCTGATTATATTTCCTTGGGAGAGGTACTGCTTGAAAAGGTGTTGCCAACTCTTTCTAGCACTTCCTATCGTTAAAATGTGGCAAAGGACCCAGCAACACCGGCCAACAGTCACTTCTATCATCTTCACAACCACAACTTTCTTGAGACTTTATTTCCTAGGCTACCCGACGTCGTGCATGGCCGAAAGAATGCAAAACCCTTGCAGAGACATTTGAATTTTGAAATATAATGGCTAGCGGCAGATTTTAAAATGTAACCGTCGATGAGAAACCCTTCCTGGTAGATGAACGATCACGATGCACCTGAAAATAGCTTGAAAACCTATCTCTAACAAGTCAAATGCCACCGTGGAAGTCAGCGGCCAATGAAAAAAAGCAAATCAGCACATCTGATAGACTCGGACCCATGACCTACAGAAAGAGCATCAGACGATTGTCACAACATGGCAAGGGCTTGGAAGATCCCTTGCGATCAAGCGACAACCATAGTTCTTCAGTCTACTAACATCCCCGTAGATACCCTGACACGGTCCTACTAATAGAGCCTAGTTATCGTCTAACCGACCAATGAAGAACGAGCACATCAGAAACTAAGGACCCACCTGACAGAGCCCGAAGAATAAAGCAAGATCGATGATTGGTGCATAATCTCATGTGTTAGAGAAACTCCTTCAGCTCATGCGCTAGCCGTTAGATCTTCAGTCGACTGACAACCGTCGGGCCTGCGCTAACATGGCGTCGAATCACAAGTCCTGACAATCACAAATGCACAGCTCGGACTACGTGGTAGGACCCTGCAATGGACCCACTGCAACACCAGTCACCACTACATGGACCAATCAAACGTGAGCACATCAGCAAGAAAGGACCCACCATCAAAGCCTCAAGAATAAAGCAAGATCGACGGTCGGTGCATAATCTCATGTGTCAGTGAAACTCCATGAGATTATACGCCAGCCGTTGATCTAAAAGGGACATAGTCTGCTAGGCCCACTCTGAAAATCAGACAAGTCACCACCTCTTGACCAATAGGAAGCCTCCATGTAGGACAACATGGCAGTGGACCCACTTGACTTTGAAGCGCTGCAGGAAAAGGAAATCTACGGTCGTCGCAAGATCGCAAGCCTTTGATAGACCCTTTGTAAACTTATGACAACCGTCAATCTTACTAAACTGGGACCCCACAAGCCGAGATCGCCAAACATTTAAGTGACTACATGACTAAAGGAAGAATAGACCGCCCGCTGAATCACTAACCACTAAGGACTTAACCGTGAAACATTGGGGTATTATGCGAACAAGGCATTCACTGAATCACTAGAAGGAAAAGGTAACCGCTGACTGTCTTGGAGAACTAGTGACCGGCCAATGAAACATTAGCACACATGGGTATTTGAAACTTAAGTGGCTGATTGAATAACAAGGAATTAGAATGAATGCTTAGGATTTGTAGGGTTATTTGCCCCAATGGCTATATTTATGAATTTTTTGACCTGCAGATGAGGGAGTAAAATAATTTGCAGAGGCTAGAGGACAAGGCACAACTTCATGAAATTTTCAGGGATGCTTGGCAGGATAAAAACAAAGATTTTGGAATAGGTCTAAGCCAAATTTTCATGTACATGGTAAAATTAGGGTAACATTTTGATGATTTCTACTGGATGTCAGCCTGCTAGACATGGAAAACCAGTGGCCTTGATACATTCATTGGGCATGGGGTCACCTCAGGAACACAAAACTTTGACTGAGAGACAAAACTAGAACCAGAGAGAAAAACTTATGCACAAGAACTTCTTGGAAAGCAAGAAACTAACTTAGAAAACAAGGAAAGAAAGCAAGGATGTATTTAAAAAATTTTACAAAGAGGGGTTAACCTCAAAATAGGGCTTCAAGTGGAATCCATTCACTGAGATTAGCAAGGCAACTCCTTCAAGATTTGATAGCTGGAAAACATTGGATCCCTTGCACTCTGTTATAACAAATGGTCCACTCCAAAATGAATCAAATTTTGTATGTCTGCCAGGCTTGGATCTGAACTCATCCCATTTGACAACTACATCTCCAACTTTGAAATTCATGACCCTGGCTCTTTTGTCAAAACTCCTCTTTGTTTGAATCTGATGGAATTCCATATCCTGCATTGATTTGTCTCTGATCTCTTCCAATTCCATCAACTGAGCATACCTGATCTGCAAAGGATCTCCTTCCTCAAATAGGGCATACTGAGTAGCCAAGTCCAGAGTTGGCAATTCAGCTGAAATGGACAACTTTGCCTCTTTACCATATACTAGCATGTAAGGAGAATTACCAATGATTTTCTTTGGAGTAATTCTATCTAGCCATAAGGAAAACCTAAGTTTGGTATGCCAATCCCTCTGATTATCTTGCAGACTCTTCTTGATTATCCTAATCAAGTTCTTATTTGTTGATTCAGCCAAGCCATTGCCCTGAGGGTAATAATTTGAACTAGTATTTAGATAGATGCCATTCTTGACTGCCCACTTTGAGACTTTGAGGCCTATGAATGCTAATGCATTATCTAAAATTATGGAATATGGAATGCCAAATCTATGAATTATGTCATCATAACAACTCAATACGGCATTCTCATTGGCCTCTTTTAAAGCAATTGCTTCTGTCCATCTAGTGAAATAATCTGTTGCAATAATTATCCACTTATGTCCTACACTAGATGGGGGATTGATCGTGCCAATGAAATCTATACCCCACTTCATGAAGGGCTGCTCTGTTCTAATTGGTTGTAGGGGCAAGGCTACAAGCCTCTCTTTTCCTACAAACATGGCACACTTGATGCATTTTCTCACATACTCATGACTATCCTTAAAGATAGATGGCCAATAGTATCCAGCCCTCATGATCTTGAAAGCAGTAGTCCTAGGAGAAAAGTGACCTCCAGAAGGTCCATCATGAAACTCAAATAGGACATCAGCTATCTTTTCTGAATCTATGCATCTTAAAAGGACACCATTGTGATCCTTTCTAAAAATAACTTCATCTATCAGCACAAAAGGAACAGATTGTAATCTATAATATCTTCTTTTTGCTGAATCCAAACCTGTAGGACATTGTCATGTCTTCAAGTAATTGATCATATTAGGCAACCAACTAGTTGCCTTGGCTTGTTCTTTTGTAGAATGCATCACTAGAGATGCATCTATTGTTTCTGATTTCTTGGAACCTCCATCCTCTGCCAAATGCTCACAAAGACCTCTTCCTCTAACCAGCTTGGTAGTTTGAATATCTATGTCATATTCCATCACCTTGGTGATCCAACCAGCTCTTTTCTCATTTAGGTCTTTGGAAAGCAAGAATTCTTTGACACTTGGATGAGTAACTTTCAAGTGTACCTTGCTATGGGTCAACAAATATCTAAACTTTTTAAGGCTCTTCACCACAAAGAGCACATGTCTTTCTACAAAAGAGTATCTCTGTTCATATTCTTCTAAACCTTTGCTAAAGAAAGCAATAGGCTGCTCCAATCCATCCGCATTTTCTTGAGTTAGCATTGCAGATATAGCATCATGACCCCCATAAGCATAAAGGATAAAATCCTTACTAAAATTTGGATTTAGGAGAGCAGGGGCTTCTATTAAGGCCTCTTTGATAGCTTAGAAATTGACTATCCCTTCTTTGGTCCAACTAAAAGCTGAACTCTTCTTTAACATGGCTATTAAAGGCTTTAGTAAATCTGCAATGTTAGGCAAGAACCTCCTAACAAAATTAATCTTTGCTATGAAAGATTGAAGACTTTTCTTATGATGTGGCAGGGGTAGCTCTAGGATGGTTGCAATTCTCTCAGGATCTACTGTGATCCCTTCTTTGGATACTACATATCCCAACAATTTTCCTTCATGGACAGCAAACACACATTTCTTGGGATTAAGAGATATCCCAAATTCTCTACACCTTTCAAAAATCTTCCTCAAATGTTTGATGTGATGTACTACATGCTTTGAATAGATAGTTATGTCATCTAAGTAGACTAGTGCAAATTTGTACATGAGGATTTTAAAGGCCATATCCATTGCCTTTTGAAATGTAGCACCTGCATTTGACAAACCAAAGGGCATTTTTTGATAAGCCATGGTTCCCCACTTGGTTGTAAATGCAGTCTTGTATTGATCCTCTTCACTCACTAAGATATGATTGTATCCTGAATAGCCATCCAATAATGAAAATCTCTCGGATCCAGAGACACATTGTAAGATTTGTTCCATGGAGGGAAGTGGACGACGGTCTTTTAGAGAGGCCTTGTTAAGATCCTTGAAGTCAACACATAACCTCAACTCCCCATTCTTCTTCATGATAGGAACAAGGTTGGAAACCCAACTAGTATGCTTAATGGGGTAAATGATACCACTTTCTATTAGTTTGAGTACTTCTTTATGCATAAGTGGCTCAAGCTTGGGATTAATAGGCCTTTGCTTCTGCCTTACTAGTTTGGCATTAGGCTCTAATTCAATGGTGTACTGGGCAAGGGCAGGATCAAAACCCTTGAGGTCTTCATACTACCATGCAAAAACATCACTAAATTCTTTGAATAATTGGGTATAAGCTTGTTTCTCCAATTCAGTGTTCACTTTTCCAAATTGTAAGCTCTTACCTATTTCCAACTCTAGTTCAACACAATGTTCTTGTTGGACTACCAGGCCAGCTTTATTCTTCTTAAATTCATCATCCTTGTTGAAGACAGTCTCTAAGGTGACAAGACCTCTAGGCATCTTATTGGACTTTAGTTGTATCACTTCATCACCATAATTTTTTGATAGTCTATCTTGATTATGCTCTAAAAAGACATCTTCTTCAAACAAGAATTGTAGAATTTGTTCATCATCGTCAAACACTTGCCAATTGACATCATTATCAGGGATAGAGGGTTTGACAATCACCTTAATATGTTTTTGGTCTGCTTCTTTTGAAATGCTATTTGGAATGTCATACTAAGATCCAACAGAAGCTAACCTATCTGCATTTTGATTTAGCCTCCTAGGGATAGCAATAATATTGAAAGCACAAAATCTTCAATTGCATCCCAAAATCTATGTTTGTATGCTTTCATGGTGTCATTCTTGGTTGCACTTATCCCTCTCACTTGGCTGACAACTAATTCACTGTCACCATAAACTTTTAAGGCCTTAAGCCCTCTTTTTTTAGCCCACTCTAGTCCATTGACTAGACTTTCATATTCTATAGTGTTGCTAGTGTAGGAGAAACTGAATCTAAAGGAAGTATAATACCTTTCTCCTTTTGGGGACACTAGCATAGCACCACCACCAGAACCATGTCTAATTTTAGCCCCATCAAAAAATAATTCCCAAACTTGGTTGCTCTGATCCTCTGAATCAGTGTCCTCTTTGAGAAGGGTTAGCTCTATGACATCATTTTCTTGTATCAAATAATTTCTAAAACCAAAATCCCAAACAAGATTTTCCTGGGCCTCTGAAGCTCTTTCATCTAGAAGAATATCAGGGATACTCTCTATCTTTGTGCTTGCTTCACTAATAGTTTGGAAGTCACTGTCATCAAATATAGGGCAGTTTACATTGATGGTATTGGACACATATGGTTCTATATGGTGTGCTGCCAATGGTTCTGACTTAATGGTGACCTTGGTCCCATACCTTGCATGAAATAACATGTCAGACTAGTCAGAAGATAGATACCCTCCTATCTTGGTTGTGAACTCCCTTGAAAGACATATAGCAAATAATGCAGGGAGATCTATGATATATATATCAAGGAGGATGGAGAAATTAGGACTAGCATGTAGGATTAAACTAGTAGCCTTAGCCACACCTATAGTATTGAATGAGGATCCATCAAGTTGTGTAACCTTCTTTTGAAAGGGCTCATATTTTAGTCCTAATTGGTCAGCCACCTTCTTGGGCATTACAGTGCTAGTAGCTCCGCTATCTACCATACAATTATGTACTAAAGATTTTCCAATAATTAGAGATACATAAAAGGGAGGTGGCTTTGAATTTCTACCTTGTGTGGCATTGCCTTTGGAGTTGCTACTTGAAGCCTCCTTTTCTTGATCAGTGTTAACCAACACTGGCTTTACAGCTTCTTTTGTAGGTTGAGGAGTTGCTACCTCTGTCATAGCTTTCTTCAAAATTTTAGGCTATCCTGGAAGAGCCAAATAGTCCCACATGGACATAGTGACATTCACCTTCTTCATGTTTTCTACAATATTAAATGGTGTCACAGTGTGTACTCTCTGTTGTGCCTTTACTATGATGGGCTCCACCTCTTTAGAATGTTGGTTCTCTTTGCTTGTAATGACAGGAGCCTCGTTAGGTGTGATGGGAGTGGCTTGCTGCAGTGGCTCTGCAAATGTAGTGACCTTGGCATTAGAATCTGCTCTTTCCATGTCTTGAGCTCTTCTTTTTGCTCTTGTATAGGCAACAAAAGCAACTTCATCATTGACTCCATTGAAGTCTGGCTGCTCCCAATTAAAGAGAGCAGTCTCTTTTTCTTGTGATTCTTGTTGAGGCACTGACCCACTGGATGAAGCCTCTGATTGAGCTTGTGAGACATTTTGAACCATTAGAGCTTGGTTCATCCATCCATTTGAACATGTAGCCTAATTGTGAGGCTGATTACAAGGAAAACACCATTCATTATCCATAGCCATATTATTTTGACTAGGAACCATATCCCTCACTAGATTTGCAGAATTGAGAGGTGCAGAGTTGTATGGTTGGAATGGTCTCTGATTGAAACTTTGCCTTTGTCTTTGATAAGCTCCTTGGTATGGTGGCCTATTCTGTTGATAAGGCCATCCTTGATCTTGATATTGTTGATTAGGACCCTGGCCTTGTGATTGAAATGGTGGTCTGATTCCTTGACCTTGTTTCTTCAAATTTGTAACCTCTTTAGTCAAGGTCTACAATAAGTTTTTCATTTCTTGCTGACTACTCTGTTGGCTATTCTTTATTTCTTGCAGCTCTTCAAAGAAACTAGCTGTTAGCTCTTGACCACTAGTACTAGCCTGAGGTCCCAATATAGTGGGAATAGGGGTAAATGGAGGTACTTGGGCAGGTGCAATGGGTTGAAGGCTAGGAGAGATGGGCATTGGTGGCCTTTTAGCAATCATGCCTACTTGTATTAAACAATTTTCAGCCCTGATAGCTATGTCAAAAGCTTGGAGTAAAGAAGTACCACCCATAGACTGGATCATGATAGAAATTTGACCATTCAAACTTTGCAGGTAATATAGGAAAGCATGGTCTGCTGATGGCCTTACTGATACTAGAATTCTATTCCATGTCTTAAGGAATCTACTATTGTAGTCTGTCATTTGCTCTTGAGGGTCTCTCTTAATAGTTGTTAACTACTCAACTAGAGACAAGTTATCTGATTTATCCTCAAAATGCTTACTTAATGCATCCCCTAACTCATCCCATGAAGTAATAGAACCAACAGTTAGAGTCCTAAACCATTCAAGAGCCTTAGCTTTTAGAGAGGTTGCTAATAATTTGGTGGCCACATCCTCTTGAGTTATCTTGTGTATGCTGCAGATGGTGGTCACATCTCTTATGTGTTCAAAAGAAGTTGTCTGCCCTTCACCAGTGAAATCAGGTACACTCTTAAGTGCCACCAAGGGCACATCATGATGTTGAGAAAAGGCTAATGGACTCCCTTGGTTGAATGGTGCAAAGGCAAACTTTCTAGCCATTGTAGGAGCTGGAATCTGAAGGTTAACAACTATATGAGCTATATTTGTTGTTGGATTTGAATCCTCCTCTAGATCTTTGGTTAGAGATCTGCCTCTCTTTCTGGAATGAAAGGGAAAAGGTATCCTTTTTGAAGTATCAGGAGGTGTTGATTGAACTCTCCTTGTAGGGGATGTTCTTTGAGTTGACTTGCCTTTGTGACTTCTTCTTGAGGGCAACTCTGAAAATTAAGTAGGCTTTGAGCTTCTAGTCTCAATCTTTCTCATAAACCTTAAACAAGGTTGGCCTCGATCTTTGAAATCAGTGGAGCCACCAGATATACTTTCTATAACAACTTCTAAAAGTTGGTATTATGCAATCTGTATATCAGAGATAATATAATCCTCAAACAATAATTTCTTTTGTAGTCCCACCGGGCGTGCCAGAATTGTTATACACTAAGTTTGCACCCTTGTTTCAAGCTCTCGTAGTCTTGATAAACTAGTATAACATGGGAATCATCTCTAGGTTGTGGGACCTATGCTAACTAAGATGAGACCTCCAGGTTCTAGGCTGGTTCCTCTTGGATAATCACCTTAATTTGCTTCTAAACATGAAAAGTAAACTTTAGAGGGAAAGGGATAGAACAAATGTTTGGGAAGGGAAATGACTGAAAGAAAACTACCTACTAGGTGATACACTGAAATTAGGGTTTGGATCTTAGTATAGAGGATGAAAATAATAAAAAACTTAGGTCTAGGAGATCATAACTCACTAAATAGGCTTGCATAAGTATTTCATAGAAGGGTCTGCAATAGAAAGAGGCTATTCAGGGAAAGAAAGGATTTCTTAAAACAATAGCATTCCTAAGGGATTTGGACATAATTTATGATCTCCAAACAAACATTCACCTCTGCAACTCAGCATAGGAATGAGACAAGATTGTTAGGGGGTTGAAGTATACCCACAAAAGCATTCACATCCAATCATCCACAATAATACACAATAGTTGCAGAAAGAGAGAGGGATCAGGAACCCTAAGATATCACTAAAAACATTATATACTTTAGTCTAATAAGAGATAATTCAAACAAGGAAGCATAGGGACATGAAGGATTGTCACAAAATACCTCTGCAATATTTTTATTATCAATGGGAACTTTACAACTGTATAAGCCAAAGGGTAGAAATGATACGACAGATGACCCTTAAGAAAAGATGAATTTCTTCTACAATTGTGAACCTCTCTTTTTATAGAAAAAGTCAATTCTGAGCTTAAAAGATCCAAAAATACATTATATACATCCCCCTCTTGCACGCAAGTAAGAGTCAAAACCTAACAAGGGTTACAAGATTAAACAATGATATCAAACCCTAGGGTACTGATCACCTATTAATGAAAATCTCTGAGAACACTGGTGATCAAATCATATCTTTCTTTGCTTGTTGATCCTTCTTAACTGAAAACACCTGCAGACACAACAACCTTGACCTACCAACCTATCTGCAACTCCACTAAGCCATGAAGGCTCCAAATTGGATTATATATCCCTGGGAGAGGTACTACTTGAAAAGGTGGCGCCAACTCTTTCTAGCACTTCCTGTCATTAAAAGGTGGCAAAGGACCCTACAACTCCGGCCAATAGTCACTTCTATCATCTTCACAACCACAACCATCCTGGGCCTTTATTTCCTAGGCTACCCAACGTCGTGCATGGCTGAAAGAATGCAAAACCCTTGCAGAGACATTTGAATTTTGAAATATAATGGCTAGCGGTAGATTTTAAAATGTAACCGTCGATGAGAAACCCTTCCCGACAGATGAACGGCCACAATGCACTTGAAAATAGCTTGAAAACCTTTCTCTAACAAGTCAAACACCACCATGGAAGTCAACGGCCAATGAAACGTGAGCAAATCAGCACATCTAATAGACTTGGACCCACGACCTGTAGAAAGAGCATCGGACGGTTGTCGCAAGATTGCAAGGGCTTGGAAGATCCCTTGCAATCAAGTGACAACCGTAGATCTTTAGTCTACTGACATCCCCATAGATACCCTAACACGGTCCTACCAATAAAGCCCAGCTGTCGTCTGACCGACCAATGAAGAACGAGCATGTCAGAAACTCAGGACCCACTTGACAGAGCCCAGAGAATAAAGCAAGATCGAAGGTCAACGCATAATCTCATGTGTCAGAGAAACTCCTTCAGATCATGCACCAGCCATTAGGTCTTCAGTCGAATGACAACCGTCGAGCCCGCACTGACATGGTGTCAAATCACAAGTCTTGACCAATCACAAATGCACAACTTTGACTATGTGGCAAGACCCTACAATAGACCCACTGCAACACCAATCACCACTACATGGACCAATCAAACATGAGCACATCAGTAAGAAAGGACCCACCATCAGAGCCTCAAGAATAAAGAAAGATTAACAGTCGGCGCATAATCTCATGTGTTAGAGAAACTCCATGAGATTATACGCCAGTCATTGATCTAAAAGGGACACATTCTCTAGGCCCGCTCTGAAAATTGGACAAGTCACCACCTCTCAACCAATAGGAAGCCTCCATGTAGGACAATGTGGCAGTGGACCCACTTGACTTTGAAGCGCTGCAGGGAAAGGAAATCTACGATTTTCACAAGATCACAAGCCTCTGACAGACCCTTCACAAACTTAGGACGACCGTCGATCTTACTGAACTGGGAACCCACAAGCTAAGACCGCCAAACATTTAAGCGACTATGCGACTAAAGGAAGAATAGACCACCTGCTGAATCGCTAACTGCTGAGGACTTAACCATGAAACATTGGGGTATTATGCGAACAAGGCATTCACTGAATCACTAGAAGGAAAAGGTAACCGCTGACTGTCTTGGAGAACTAGTGACCCACCAATGAAGCATTAGCACACATGGGTATTCGAAACTTAACTGGCTGATAAAGTAACAAGGAATTAGAACAAAGGCTTAGGGTTTGCAGGGTTATTTTCCCCAACGACTATATTTATGAATTTTTTGACTTGCAGACCAGGGAGTAAAACAATTTGTAGAGGCCAGAGGACAAGGCACAACTTCATGAAATTTTCAGGGATGCTTGGTAGGATAAAAATAGAGATTTTGGAATAGGTTTAAGCCAAATTTGCATGTACATGGGAAAATTAGGGTAACATTTACAACTACTTGCATCCTAAAATTATGGCATGTCACACCCATCATCGGTGGAAGACGGAAAAAAATGTAATAATAAGAGAAAAAGGAATGTTGAAAGATAGAGGGATGACCTAGTAGGAAAATAGAAAATTGGGAAAGATGGACAACACAGAAAGCTAGAGTAGAAAAGCTAATTCTGGAAGCTTGAGGGGTCAACCATCTAAATACTTTGCGTTAAATATCGAGGTTCTTTCTTGTGTATTAATTTCTTTAATTGATTAATCAGTAGTGTCTCAAAATATAAAGGAAATCTTTGTTGAAATGCTTGTGGATTCTATGTGTGCTGCATTAGAACTTTTTGGAAATGATACTGTTTATTATTTAAAAAAAAACTTTTGTCTAAATATTTTTATGTGCAAATAGTGATACAAGTGTTGGAAATATAATATGGGAAAGTGAGATGCTAAGAGGGGGGTGAATCAGATATCTCCTATTAATTCCACTTTGACATAAATTCAACTTACTTAACATAAACATCAAATTCAATACTGAAATAGATCTAACAATCTAACTTCATCCATGAAATTGAAACACATAACACAAATATTTTGGCTATCCAAAAACCCTTGAAGGTAAAACTGGGATGAGGATGACACCCACATATCTTCACTACTACATTATTAAAGTTTGTCTATTAGGGATACAAAATTTGATCATAAACTAATCATCTACCCTATGAGAGTCTATCGTATTAAGAGCTTATAGACTTATACAATCTACCTTGGTTAAAGGATTTAAAACTTACAACAAAGTAAGCACACGGTTAAGAGGTTTACATAGGCCTGTGAGGACCACTCTGTTAAGAGATTTACCCTGATTCACCTGGTAAAATGTATCAGTACCTGATCCTTCGGTTTGCACTATGATGTTGATAACATATCTTCTCTTTCCAATACTTCTTTGATCTCCTCAATCAAATATATCTTTGTTATGCGCTTCACTGCTTAGCTCAGTCACTCTTACTGATCTCTTCCTATATCTAAATACCTCTTTGTTATGTGTATATGAGATCTTCTTCATTCCATTCACACATACATATCTTAGATTTTAGGGTTTATGATCTCATCCTATATAGACAAAAAATCAACCTCCTAGATCAAGATCAATGATCTAGATTTTCTACTTATGCCGCTTAAGCATTCCCTTAATCTGATAGGCTACATAGCTTACATAGGGATTAATGATTACAAATATAAGGCATAATCACCTTCGTGATTCTCTCAACAAACATTAAATATTGTATAGATTTCATAAAAAATGGTTTATCTAAGTGTTTGTGCCATAACAAACATATATGTCAAAATTGGCTTGCTCGGCATATGAAGTCAATGACACTCGGCATTAGCTGTTCTTCATATACTGGTGCTTGACACTAACACTTCCATACAACTTGACATAAACTTCTTGGCTATTAATGAAGTACTTGGTGACCTCTGTCTTTCTCAGTGGTAACTACTGCTTGGTAATTGTACAACTTTATCCATGAATCGACCTTTAAAAGATGACTCAGTCGCAGTGATTACTTACCAAAATTGCCTAGAAAATGACTAAGTTCTAGACACTAATGGACAACAAAACTTAGGGATCAACATCAAGTAGATGCCATTTATATTGAAACACCTCTGATCTTGTATAATTCTCATTGTGTAAATCTTTTCACAACTATATTATTAATTCTTTCCATTACAAGAACATAAATATTTATAAGCTTGTGTCACCGTTAAAGAAAGCATCAATATGTATATTAGCTCTGTATGATGTAGAAATTATATCCTTATAACTGTAAAAAGAACTATAAATAGCATTCCCTTTTGTAGTGATTTGATACCGCACCAAATAGAACTATATATATATACACGTATGTATACACACACATACACACACACACACACACATATATACATACATATACATATACGTATGTATACACACACATATATACATATACATGTATATATATATATACATATACATACATACATACATATATATATATACATATACATACATATATATATATATATATATATATATATATATATATATATATATATATATATATATATATATATATATATATTGGGTCCTTTTGGTAACACAAAACTTTAGGCAATAGCTTCCTTGATTTATTTTTTAAATATATCTTCAAAGAATATAATTCTAATGCCATCGATTGGAATGTAGTTTCTTTCTTCATTGAAGGTTGAGATCTTTGTTTTCATTTAAATTATTTTCATTGTATTTTTTGGGTTAGCACTCATAAGGGAGAATTTATTTTCCATTGTTTTCGATAAGTTAGCTATGTTTTTTCACTTTTAAATCTATGAGACAACCTCTCACACTTTGCTTCATTCTACGTTTGTAGGTGAGAAGAGCTTTCAAAAGCTCATTTGAGAGTCATACATCTCTCAAGTTTGGTATGAACATGTGAGGTCATAGGAAATTATGTTTATTTCTTAGTTATTTTCAGAATAGCCTGCGACATGAGATAAGAAAATAGAAAAACTACCCACATGGATTTTTGGCTATGCTAAGTGAAAGGAACCAAGAAATCTGACAAAAGAGACTTGATTTTTCTTTATTGTTGTTAGAATACACTCCAAAGGATTTCATCTTCGGATATAGCTGCAAATGTCCCCAATTGCATGACATCTTTAATAGATTCACAATATCTTTTCAATGTCAATCTTACTTTGTTAAGGTTAAAATCTATACATGCGGCAGAGATATCTCTAAATTTAGATATTCTCTATGTTTGGATATGTCTCCTTGGGATAAGGACAATGAAGATTGCATGTCAAGTAAGTAAAAGTATTTGTTTCTTAATAGTGACAAACAATATCTCATATATATAAGATTAAGATGTATAGGGTCGCTATAAATTTTAGTCCGTATATATGCATTACAGTACTCACTAGTTGTTTGTGATATTTTTTCCTAATTCCCCATGTTTTCTCAAAAATCACAAGTTAGGACCATGTTGGCCTATGACTTGATAGTGAGAAAGAAATAGTAAACTTGGTATGAGCTGCTATGAATAGAATCCTATATCGTTGAAGTATCTTATTGGTGTAGATCAACCAAATTATTAAAATTGAAGTTATGTGAGGATATAAGTTTTCTAAGGATAATTTGAAACCTTGGAGAATCAAGGATTAGAGATTATTATAAAAAAATAAGTCTTTAGGTGTTCACGGTATTAGTACATAGTGATCTTAAAGAAATCTAAATAGTTTGATATTAGAAAACACTATCATTTGGATACATCGTAAGGATTTGGCAAAGACTTTTCATTTTATATTAGAAGGGTGTGCGATTCGTTATATTTTATTCAAGTATCCATGAGAGTTTTGTAATAAGAATGATCTAATCTATAATGATTTCTTTTGTCGAAATAACTAATATGTTTCCATATGTTTATTCAATTTTTTGTTTAAGCTTTCTTTAAGCAATTCTTCTTACAAACATCCTAATATAAGGCTAGATGTAATGAATAAGGTGTGAGATATCATTAACATCTCCCAAGGTTTTATCTTAATATGTCATGATTGAATATATGGATGTTTTATTAGAATCATTCTGTATGTTGTGGATTTTATAGAGTATTGTTCTTGAGTGTGCCTAGTATCTGAGGTAAATTTGCATTACACCTACTATTGAATAAAATAAGTAACAATCAGATCTTAATGAGTAGATATATGAAGCAAATCTTGGACATATAAAGTCATTAGATCTATTTGAGATGTACCTATTAATCAATTGTTACATGTTTACTCTTCTTGATTATATTCAATTTTCATGTACAACTTGAAGTGAAATATAAAAATGTGTGTGTGTGCATTCTTGAATTTTCTCCATGTACTATGATGAATTCAAGTTATACTTACCATTTAAAACCAAAATAAATATGTGCAGAACTGTGAGTTTTACATGTATTGATATATAAGGGAAGATTTTTTATTATGTTCCCGCATTTATGTTGAATGCACCCATGAATCATGATGTACTATGCAGCAAGTGAGAATCTTTCCACAATATTTTTTATGTGTGAAAGAGAATTAGTTTTAGAAAGAATGGTTTGGAAGTCCACAATATGTATATTGAAAATTGAATGTGGATGTACCATATAGCACATATTACATTACTTCATTTAGTTTTACTTGGTTAAATTAGTTTTAGCTGGGCTGAGTATCCTTCATGTCAGTAAGGATTCTGATGAAGTGTTAATGCTTCGTGGTAGGGTGGAAATGCACTCCCACAATATTCTCGCTCTTGATGATTGTGTGAGCAGGTGGTCATAGCTTCTTTGAGGAAAGACTATCTTTATAGATCTTATGCTCCTATGTATTCATTCTAGTGGTATTGGTAATTTTGTTGGTTACTTTTATCATTAATATGAAAGTTCATATTTTGATCTAATCTTTTCTTACATTGATTTAATTTGATAGTCGGTTGATATCTTTTGAATTGTTATTTAGACAAGTTGGTCGAAACTTTTATATTGAGTCAATGTAACATCTCTTATTGTGATTATGTTAATACATTCGATAGATGGTCGAAATTCCACTTTTCTTGGACACAAAGATATTCCTTATTTTTTCAACAGTTTTAGTCATAATTGTACTTCTTTTATTCTTATATTATAAGAGATCTATTTGTATTTTGTCCACTTGTACATTCGACCTATGACTCATTGACCGACTCCTTAATTTATATTATTTTTCTTAATTAGAATTTGGTTGTCGCAAGGTCAGTCAATACACAAGAAGCTGGTATTTAATAAATTTTTTAAATTATTCTTATTCTCTGACAGTGTGGCTTTCCATGCTTCCCTTATGGTGGTTACTTCGATAACAGTTGCAAGACAGTCCTTCGAGCTTAAGTATAGATGTGATGTCCAATTTCTCTAAAGCGAGCTTGCTAGTGTCAATCAATTCCATGGTACTAGCATTTATGACTGCCACCATTAACGGCATAATACCCAAAGATTTTTGAGAGCTTGAAAAATAAACATAAAGAGGCTTTCGCGAAATATGAAATACTCTGACTAAACGAGGTCGTGCTTACAAACATTACACCAATTTTGACTGTGGTGATGCTTTTATGTCATCAGGTGTGCAGGTTAAAGAATTTATTTTCGCAATTTCCTTTTACTATTTTTGTCTACTGTCATACCTAATACTCATATCTTTTACCCTGTCTGCAATATAGATCATATTGTCTTAGAAGAGGGAGGACATATAATGCTTATGTAGTTTACAAGAACAGTTTATTTTTTTATTTGGACACATGTCGATTGATGAAAATTTAAAAATTACTTACATTGTTTATATTATTTAGAAGCTGGTTTTTTAATAATTTTTGTTACAGACCAAAAAAACTTTGATTAAAATGTAGTATGAAATGTCCCTTGTATTTCTTATAACTAAAGCTTTCTGAATATATTATGTATTATATAAAAATATAATTGTGAAATTTGTTTATGATGCAGGAGCATCCTGGGTGTAAGAGCAATCTTGCATCACCCAAAAATATTTCTGTTTTTATATTCAATAAGGGCTATTTTATGCAGAGCTGCTATTTATGGAAAGTTACTATTTTTGGTAATTTTTGTATGTGCTCAGAATGATCTGATTTCTTTCTTGGAGGTTCATTTTGGTCATATAAGTCTTCCAGTAAAGTTTCATTGCCAGATCAAGTGTATATTGGAAGATATTGAAGATTTTCGATATTGGCAGCAGGGTACAGAAAATTTGAGCTCAGTTTTGAAGGCTTTAGAGGCCCCGGATGAGGTCAAAAATTTGGCTAACAAGCGCTTGCGCCGGTCAAGCCTATAGACCGCTTTGTGGCATTTCCGAAATGGGGTTATAATAGCCAAGCGGGTCAACTGGTGATGACTTATGGTCTTCGCAAGTTGGGCCACCTGAAATGGCGGAAAATAATTTTCTTCAAAATTTCTGTTCGGGTTTCAAAGGTTATCTTGAGCCGACTATGATGTAATGAAATGTAAAATAAAAATAATTCTAAGTTTGGTCGGCCTTATTGGCTAAAATTCTGGAACCTTCCCAGGCGGTGGAAATTGCCTATATAAGGAAGGCTGTATTATTGTCTTAGGCAGTTCAGAATAGTTTTGGGTAGTAGATCTGGGTATTGATTCGAGGCTTTCTCCTACAGAATATTGTAAGCGAATGCCCATGTGGCTTTGCATATTGTAATTCTAAAAGTTTGTAATTCCACATTTGTGGAGATAATAAGAAGCCAATTTTCTGTTCTTGCATATTGTTGTTGTTTCTCTATTTCTGTTATGTGTTTGTGGTATTAAGGGGAGCACCCTTCATCAAGTGGTATCAGAGCAGGTTTTCTTGAGTGTGTAAATAGATCACCGACTGTGAGGCAGTTTGCACCAGGACCGTGGCTAGGGTTTCAGTGCGCATCGCAAAAATGCCTCCATGAAGGGAACGTGGCGGAAGAGCTGGTGTTGTAACACCTGAGGTTAGAGAGCTGCAGAGACAAGTGCGAGCATTGCAAGAAGAGATTCGCAGAGGAATGAATCTTAATATCGGAGATGAAAGCGAGGATGAAGCTGAAGAAGAATATCAAGAAGGAGAAGTTGAAATTGTGAACCAAGAGGAAGAAAGACTTTTTCGGGCGATTTCCAAGATTGGGAAAAGACCTAAGATTGAGGTTCCTAGATTTTCTGGAAATCTTAATCCAGAGGAATTGATCGACTGGATCAATGAGTGTGAAGAATATTTTGAGTATGAAGATATTGAGGATCCTGATAGGGTCAAATTTGCGAAGGCCAGACTGAAAGGTCATGCGAAGATATGGTGGCAAGAGATTCAGTTGGAGCGAAATAGAAGGGGAAAGGAGAAAATCACGAGATGGGATCGGATGGTGGATAAATTGAAGCGACAGTTCATTCCTGTTGATTATGAGCTTGACCTACTCAAGAAAATGCAGAGTTTGAAGCAAGCGGGAAGATCTGTTCAGGAGTATACAGAGGAGTTCTATCGACTTCTCATCAGAACAGGCCATGCAGAAGCTGATAAGGAGAAAGTTGCCCGATACCTTAATGGGTTAAGGCCAAGCATTCAGGAGGAGCTGAATCTGGTTCGAATGAACAGTATTGAAGAGGCATACCAGTTTGCCCTAAAAGTAAAGGAAAAGCTGAACAAGAAGTTTGAGAGCAGACAAAACGGAAGAGGTCGCGGTGGACGATCTGGTGGACGGTCATATGGTGGCCGAAATGAAGATTCGAAAAAGAAGGATGAGGCCAGTAGCAGTCAGAATCAGCGAGGAAATAATTCTAATCGCTTCCAGGATCAGAATAATAGAGATCAAAGAGGAAGAGGAAGAGGACCAGGATCTGTAAGAGGTGGCTTCCGTGGAACATGTTTTCACTGTGGAGAAGAAGGTCATAGGGCATTTGAATGTCCTCAGCGCCAAGGTAGAACAGATAGGAGAAATGAAGGCCAAGCCAGAGTTGCACATATAGATGAAGATGCTAGATCATCAAATTCTGAAGATGCTGAAAGAGGAGAAACGCTAATTAACAGAAGAGTCTTGCTGAGTGGTGAGAATGAACCTGAACAAAGGAGGAGCCTATTTCGCACCAGGTGCAAGTGTGAAGGTAAATGTTGTGATGTGATTATTGATAGTGGAAGCACTGACAATTTGGTGTCAAAAGAGATGGTGACAAAGTTGAAGCTCAAGAGATAGAAACACCCACATCCATATCGGATTGCCTGGGTACAGGATGACCACAAGGTCATGGTCAATGAACAATGCCTGGTGAAGTTCAAGATTAGCGGATACCAAGATGAGGTATTGTGTGATATCATATCTATGGATGCATGTCATATGTTGTTGGGTAGACCATGGCAGTTTGACAGATGTGCTGTACATGATGGCCGTGCGAATACCTATTCCCTGACAAATGATGGACTGCGACCTAAGCTAAAACCATTGAAGGAGACTGAAGAAAAGGTATGTGGTAATGCAAGAATAACTTTTGTTGATGGAAGAAATTTCCTAGATGGTATGAGGCATGAGCATGTATTTTTTGCTTTAATTCTAAAAGCTGGTAAAGAGGAAGTAGAAGATGTTCCTGTAGAAGATGCAGATTTGTTGAATGAGTTTCAGGATATTATATCCGATAACGTGCCTGATGGATTACCACCAGTCAGGAAGATCAGTCATCAGATGGACTTGATCCCAGGAGCGAGTTTGCCGAATAAGGCAGCACACAGAATGACACCTGCAGAAAGTGAGGAGTTGAATAGACAAGTACATGAACTGTTACAGAAAAGATTGATATGTGAGAGTCTAAGTCCCTGTGCTGTACCAGCAGTATTAGCACCAAAGAAGAATGGAGAATGGAGGATGTGTACAGATTCTAGGACAATAAACAAGATCACAATCAAGTACAGGTTTCCATTGCCACGAATGGATGATATTATGGACTATTTGAGTGGAGCTGTGTATTTCTCAAAGATAGATCTGAAGAGTGGATATCATCAGATTCAGATCAGAGAAGGAGATGAATGGAAGACTGCCTTCAAGACAAAGGAAGGACTGTATGAGTGGTTAGTCATACCTTTTGGGCTAACCAATGCACCGAGCACTTTCATGCGGCTCATGAACGAGGTTCTGAAAGAATTTCTGGGTAAGTTTGTCATTGTTTACCTAGATGATATTTTGATCTTTAGTAAGACATTGGAGGAGCATATGATGCATATTCGTATGGTATTTGAGAAGCTGAGAGAAGAGAAATTGTTGATTAATTTGAAGAAGTGCAGTTTTGTGAAGAAAGAGTTAGTGTATCTGGGATTTGTAGTTTCAGCAGAAGGTCTAAAAATGGACCCAGAGAAGGTACAGGCTATCCTTGAATGGCCTACTCCAAGGAATGCTACTGAGGTAAGATCTTTTCATGGTCTAGCTAGCTTTTACAGAAAGTTTATCAGAAATTTTAGCAGTATTTGTGGACCCTTGACTGAAACAATGAGAGGGGATAGAAAAGAGTTTAAGTGGACTAATGGGGAAGAAAAGAGTTTTCAATTATTGAAACAAAAAGTTATAGAACAACCTGTTTTAGCACTTCCAAAATTTAATAAGGTGTTTCAAGTAGATTGTGATGCTAGTGGTACTGTAATAGGAGCTGTTATGAGCCAAGAAGGTAAACCTGTTGCGTATTTCAGTGAGAAGTTAAATGATGCCAAGAGGAAGTATTCTGTTTATGATCAAGAATTTTATGTTATAGTTCAGGCATTAAAGAAGTGGAGACATTATCTGCTTCCTAAGGAGTTTGTTTTGTATACTGATCATCAAGCTTTGCAATATTTGAATAGTCAAGGAAAATTGAATCAAAGGCATTTGAAGTGGGTTGAGTTTTTGCAGAGTTATACATTTGTTTTGAAACATAGGAGTGGAAAGTCTAATAGGGTTGCAGATGCTCTTAGCAGAAGGCAACTACTGCTGGTTGGGTTCAAGGAACTCAAGAATTTGTATCTAGAGGATCCTGATTTTGGTGAAGCTTGAAAAGCTTGTACAGAACCTGTTACTCTAGACAGGACGAAATGGTTGGATTTCATCATCCAGTATGATATGCTATTCAGAGGGAGTCAGTTGTGCATTCCACGAAGTTCTATGAGGGAGAATCTCATCAAGGAGAAGCATAGCCGAGGATTGGCTGGACATTTTGGTCGTGATAAAACCGTTGATTTGGTTAGTGAGAATTATTATTGGCCGCAGTTGCAGCAAGATGTGAACAGGTTTGTACAGAGTTGCAGAGTATGTCAAATGGCGAAAGGAGTGAAGCAGAATACAAGATTGTATCAGCCATTACCTGTACCAGAGAAGCCTTGGGAGGATATCAGCATGGACTTTGTTCTTGGTTTACCGAGGACTCAACGGGGACATGATTCAATTTTTGTGGTGGTTGATAGTTTTTCAAAGATGGCACATTTTATTCCCTGCAAGAAGACTAATGATGTTGTTCATGTAGCAGAATTATTTTTCAGAGAAGTAGTGAGACTTCATGGTTTGCCAAAGACCATAGTTTCAGATCGGGACACTAAGTTTGTTGGATATTTCTGGCGTACATTGTGGAAGAAGTTGAAGACAGATTTGAAGTTCAGTTCATCACATCATCCACAGACTGATGGACAGACAGAGGTGGTGAATAGGAGTTTGGGAAATTTGCTGAGATGTTTGGTTGGAGATAAGCCAACAGGATGGGATTTGATATTACCACAGGCGGAATTTGCATACAATAATTCTGTCAACAGGAGCACTGGTAAATCACCATTCTAGATTGTATATGGAAGTAGTCCAAGAAATGCATCTGAATTAAGGAAGATAGATAAAGGAGAAATAAGCAGTGCCGAAGCTGAAGATTTTGCAAAACACTTGAAGAACATCCATGGGGAGGTGAGGAAGCATATTACCAAGATGAACACACAGTATAAGGCTAAGGCAGATGAGAAAAGGAGGTATAAGAAATTTCAGGTTGGTGATGAAGTCATGGTTCATTTGCGAAAGGAGCGGTTTCGATTTGGTACATATAGCAAGCTGAAAATGAAGAAGTTTGGGCCATGTAAGATACTGAAGAAACATGATTCAGGAAATGCATAGGAGGTAGAATTTCACCAGTGTTTAACATTTTAGATCTGACAGAGTATCATGAGGGAGGTGTTGAAGATGAGATCACAGCAGCACAGTGGAGTATTCCAGCAACAATCAATACCCAGATCTACTACCCAAAACTATTCTGAACTGCCTAAGACAATAATACAGCCTTCCTTATATAGGCAATTTCCACCGCTTGGGAAGGTTCCAGAATTTTAGCCAATAAGGCCGACCAAACTTAGAATTATTTTTATTTTACATTTCATTACATCATAGTCGGCTCAAGATAACCTTTGAAACCCGAACAGAAATTTTGAAAAAAATTATTTTCCGCCATTTCAGGTGGCCCAATTTCCGAAGACCATAAGTTATCACCAGTTGACCCGCTCGGCTATTATAACCCCATTTCGAAAATGCCACGAAGCGCTCTACAGGCTTGACCCGCGTAAGCGTCCGTCACCCAAATTTTCGACCTCATTCGGGGCTTCTAAAGCCTTCAAAACTGAGCTCAAAGTTTCTGTACCCTGCTGCCAATACCGAAAATCTTCAATATCTTCCAATATACACTTGATCTGGCAATGAAACTTTACTGGCAGACTTATATGAACCTCCAAGAAAGAAATCAGATCATTCTGAGCACATACAAAAATAGTAACTTTCCATAAATAGCAGCTCTGCACAAAATAGCCCTTATTGAATATAAAAATAGAAATATTTTTGGGTGAGGAGCATCCTGGGTGTAAGAGCAATCTTGCATCACCCAAAAATATTTCTGTTTTTATATTCAATAAGGGCTATTTTGTGCAGAGCTGCTATTTATGGAAAGTTACTATTTTTGGTAATTTTTGTATGTGCTCAGAATGATCTGATTTCTTTCTTGGAGGTTCATTTTGGTCATATAAGTCTGCCAGTAAAGTTTCATTGCCAGATCAAGTGTATATTGGAAGATATTGAAAATTTTCGGTATTGGCAGCAGGGTACAGAAACTTTGAGCTCAGTTTTGAAGGCTTTAGAGGCCCCGGATGAGGTCAAAAATTTGGGTGACAAGCGTTTGCGCCGGTCAAGCCCGTAGAGCGTTTCGTGGCGTTTCCGAAATGGGGTTATAATAGCCAAGCGAGTCAACTGGTGATGACTTATGGTCTTCGGAAGTTGGGCCACCTGAAATGGCGGAAAATAATTTTCTTCAAAATTTATGTTCGGGTTTCAAAAATTATCTTGAGCCGACGATGATGTAATGAAATGTAAAATAAAAATAATTCTAAGTTTGGTCAGCCTTATTGGCTAAAATTCTGGAACCTTCCCAGGCGGTGGAAATTGCCTATATAAGGAAGGCTGTATTATTGTCTTAGGCAGTTCAGAATAGTTTTGGGTAGTAGATCTGGGTATTGATTCGAGGCTTTGTCCTACAGAATATTGTAAGGGAATGCCCATGTGGCTTTGCATATTGTAATTCTGAAAGTTTGTAATTCCACATTTGTGGAGATAATAAGAAGCCAATTTTCTGTTCTTGCATATTGTTGTTGTTTCTCTATTTCTGTTATGTGTTTGTGGTATTAAGGGGAGCACCCTTCATCAAGTGGTATCAGAGCAGGTTTTCTTGAGTGTGTAAACAGATCACCGACTGTGAGGCAGTTTGCACCAGGACCGTGGCTAGGGTTTCAGCGCGCATCGCAAAAATGCCTCCACGAAGGGAACGTGGCGGAAGAGCTGGTGTTGTAACACCTGAGGTTAGAGAGCTGCAGAGACAAGTGCAAGCATTGCAAGAAGAGATTCGCAGAGGAATGAATCTTAATATCGGAGACGAAAGCGAGGATGAAGCTGAAGAAGAATATCAAGAAGGAGAAGTTGAAATTGTGAACCAAGAGGAAGAAAGACTTTTTCGGGCGATTTCCAAGATTGGGAAAAGACCTAAGATTGAGGTTCCTACATTTTCTGGAAATTTTAACACAGAGGAATTGATCGACTGGATCAATGAGTGTGAAGAATATTTTGAGTATCAAGACGTTGAGGATCCTGATATGGTCAAATTTGCGAAGGCTAGACTGAAAGGTCATGCGAAGATATGGTGGCAAGAGATTCAGTTGGAGCGAAATAGAAGGGGAAAGGAGAAAATCACGAGATGGGATCGGATGGTGGATAAATTGAAGCGACAGTTCATTCCTGTTGATTATGAGCTTGACCTACTCAAGAAAATGCAGAGTTTGAAGCAAGCGAGAAGATCTGTTCAGGAGTATACAGAGGAGTTCTATCGACTTCTCATCAGAACAGGCCATGCAGAAGCTGATAAGGAGAAAGTTGCCCGATACCTTAATGGGTTAAGGCCAAGCATTCAGGAGGAGCTGAATCTGGTTCGAATGAATAGTATTGAAGAGGCATACCAGTTTGCCCTAAAAGTAGAGGAAAAGCTGAACAAGAAGTTTGAGAGCAGACAAAACGGAAGAGGTCACGGTGGACGATCTGGTGGACGGTCATATGGTGGCCGAAATGAAGATCCGAAAAAAAAGGATGAGGCCAGTAGCAGTCAGAATCAGCGAGGAAATAATTTCAATCGTTTCCAGGATCAGAATAATAGAGATCAAAGAGGAAGAGGAAGAGGACAAGGATCTGGAAGAGGTGGCTTCCGTGGAACATGTTTTCACTGTGGAGAAGAAGGTCATAGGGCATTTGAATGTCCTCAGCGCCAAGGTAGAACAGATAGGAGAAATGAAGGCCAGGCCAGAGTTGCACATATAGATGAAGATGCTAGATTATCAAATTCTGAAGATGCTGAAAGAGGAGAAACGCTAATTAACAGAAGAGTCTTGCTGAGTGGTGAGAATGAACCTGAACAAAGGAGGAGCCTGTTTCGCACCAGGTGCAAGTGTGAAGGTAAATATTGTGATGTGATTATTGATAGTGGAAGCACTGACAATTTGGTGTCAGAAGAGATGGTGACAAAGTTGAAGCTCAAGAGACAGAAACACCCACATCCATATCGGATTGCCTGGGTACAAGATGACCACAAGGTCATGGTCAATGAACAATGCCTGGTGAAGTTCAAGATTGGCGGATACCAAGATGAGGTATTGTGTGATATCATATCTATGGATGCATGTCATATGTTGTTGGGTAGACCATGGCAGTTTGACAGATGTGCTATACATGATGGCCGTGCGAATACCTATTCCTTGACAAAGGATGGACTGCGACATAAGCTAAAACCATTGAAGGAGACTGAAGAAAAGGTATGTGGTAATGCAAGAATAACTTTTGTTGATGGAAGAAATTTCCTAGATGGTATGAGGCATGAGCATGTATGTTTTGCTTTAATTCCAAAAGATGGTAAAGAGGAAGTAGAAGATGTTTCTGTAGAAGTTGCAGATTTGTTGAATGAGTTTCAGGATATTATATCCGATAACGTGCCTGATGGATTACCACCAGTCAGGAAGATCAGTCATCAGATGGACTTGATCCCAAGAGCGAGTTTGCCGAATAAGGCAGCACACAGAATGACACCTGCAGAAAGTGAGGAGTTGAACAGACAAGTACATGAACTGTTACAGAAAGGATTGATCCGTGAGAGTCTAAGTCCCTGTGCTGTACCAGCAGTATTAGCACCAAAGAAGAATGGAGAATGGAGGATGTGTACAGATTCTAGGGCAATAAATAAGATCACAATCAAGTACAGGTTTCCATTGCCATGAATGGATGATATTATGGACTGTTTGAGTGGAGCTGTGTATTTCTCAAAGATAGATCTGAAGAGTGGATATCATCAGATTCGGATCAGAGAAGGAGATGAATGGAAGACTGCCTTCAAGACAAAGGAAGGACTGTATGAGTGGTTAGTCATGCCTTTTGGGCTAACCAATGCACCGAGCACTTTCATGCGGCTCATGAACGAGGTTCTGAAAGGATTTCTGGGTAAGTTTGTCATTGTTTACCTAGATGATATTTTGATCTTTAGTAAGACATTGGAGGAGCATATGATGTATATTCGTATGGTATTTGAGAAGCTGACAGAAGAGAAATTGTTGATTAATTTAAAGAAGTACAATTTTGTGAAGAAAGAGTTAGTGTATGTGGGATTTTTAGTTTCAGCAGAAGGTCTAAAAATGGACCCAGAGAAGGTACAGGCTATCCTTGAATGGCCTAATCCAAGGAATGCTACTGAGGTAAGATCTTTTCATGGTCTAGCTAGCTTTTACAGAAAGTTTATCAGAAATTTTAGCAGTATTTGTGGACCCTTGACTGAAACAATGAGAGGGGATAGAAAATAGTTTAAGTGGACTAATGGGGCAGAAAAGAGTTTTCAATTATTGAAACAAAAAGTTACAGAACAACCTATTTTAGCACTTCCAGATTTTAATAAGGTGTTTCAAGTAGATTGTGATGCTAGTGGTAGTGCAATAGGAGCTGTTATGAGCCAAGAAGGTAAACCTGTTGCGTATTTCAGTGAGAAGTTAAATGATGCCAAGAGGAAGTATTTTGTTTATGATCAAGAATTTTATGCTATAGTTCAGGCATTAAAGAAGTGGAGACATTATCGGCTTCCTAAGGAGTTTGTTTTGTATACTGATCATCAAGCTTTGCAATATTTGAATAGTCAATGAAAATTGAATCAAAGGCATTTGAAGTGGGTTGAGTTTTTGCAGAGTTATACATTTGTTTTGAAACATAGGAGTGGAAAGTCTAATAGGGTTGCAGATGCTCTTAGCAGAAGGCAACTACTGCTGGTTGGGTTCAAAGAACTCAAGAATTTATATCTAGAGGATCCTGATTTTGGTGAAGCTTGGAAAGCTTGTATAGAACCTGTTACTCTAGACAGGACGAAATGGTTGGATTTCATCATCCAGGATGATATGCTATTCAGAGGGAGTCAGTTGTTCATTCCACGAAGTTCTATGAGGGAGAATCTCATCAATGAGAAGCATAGCGGAGGATTGGCTGGACATTTTGGTCGTGATAAAACTGTTGGTTTGGTTAGTGAGAATTATTATTGGCCGCAGTTGCAGCAAGATGTGAAGAGGTTTGTACAGAGTTGCAGAGTATGTCAGATGGCGAAAGGAGTGAAGCAGAATACAGGATTGTATCAGCCATTACCTGTACCAGAGAAGCCTTGGGAGGATATCAGCATGGACTTTGTTCTTGGTTTACCGAGGACTCAGCGGGGACATGATTCAATTTTTGTGGTGGTTGATAGATTTTCAAAGATGGCACATTTTATTCCCTGCAAGAAGACTAATGATGCTGTTCATGTAGCAGAATTATTTTTCAGAGAAGTAGTGAGACTTCATGGTTTGCCAAAGACCATAGTTTCAGATCGGGACACTAAGTTTGTTAGATATTTCTGGCGTACATTGTGGAAGAAGTTGAAGACAGATTTGAAGTTCAGTTCATCACATCATCCACAGACTGATGGACAGACAGAGGTGGTGAATAGGAGTTTGGGAAATTTGCTGAGATGTTTGGTTGGAGATAAGCCAATAGGATGGGATTTGATTTTACCACAGGCAGAATTTGCATACAATAATTCTGTCAACAGGAGCACTGGTAAATCACCATTCCAGATTGTATATGAAAGTAGTCCAAGAAATGCATCTGAATTAAGGAAGATAGATAAAGGAGAAATAAGCAGTGCCGAAGCTGAAGATTTTGCAGAACACATGAAGAACATCCATGGGGAGGTGAGGAAGCATATTACCAAGATGAACACACAGTATAAGGCTAAGGTAGATGAGAAAAGGAGGTATAAGGAATTTCAGGTTGGTGATGAAGTCATGGTTCATTTGCGAAAGGAGCAGTTTCCAGTTGGTACATATAACAAGCTGAAAATGAAGAAGTTTGGGCCATGTAAGATACTGAAGAAACATGATTCAAGAAATGCATATGAGGTAGAATTGCCTACTGAGCTAAATATTTCACCAGTGTTTAACATTTCAGATCTGACAGAGTATCATGAGGGAGGTGTTGAAGATGAGATCACAGCAGCACAGTGGAGTATTCCAGCAACAATCAATACCCAGATCTACTACCCAAAACTATTCTGAACTGCCTAAGACAATAATACAGCCTTCCTTATATAGGCAATTTCCACCGCCTGGGAAGGTTCCAGAATTTTAGCCAATAAGGCCGACCAAACTTAGAATTATTTTTATTTTACATTTCATTACATCATAGTCGGCTTAAGATAACCTTTGAAACCCGAACAGAAATTTTGAAGAAAATTATTTTCTGCCATTTCAGGTGGCCCAACTTCCGAAGACCATAAGTCATCACCAGTTGACCTGCTCGGCTATTATAACCCCATTTCAGAAATGCCACGAAGCGCTCTACAGGCTTGACCCATGGAAGCGTCCGTCACCCAAATTTTCGACCTCATGCGGGGCCTCTAAAGCCTTCAAAACTGAGCTCAAAGTTTCTATACCCTGCTGCCAATACCGAAAATCTTCAATATCTTCCAATATACACTTGATCTGGCAATGAAACTTTACTGGCAGACTTATATGAACCTCCAAGAAAGAAATCAGATCATTCTGAGCACATACAAAAATAGTAACTTTCCATAAATAGCAGCTCTGCACAAAATAGCCCTTATTGAATATAAAAATAGAAATATTTTTGGGTGAGGAGCATCCTGGGTGTAAGAGCAATCTTGCATCACCCAAAAATATTTCTATTTTTATATTCAATAAGGGCTATTTTGTGCAGAGCTGCTATTTATGGAAAGTTACTATTTTTGGTAATTTTTGTATGTGCTCAGAATGATCTGATTTCTTTCTTGGAGGTTCATTTTGGTCATATAAGTCTGCCAGTAAAGTTTCATTGCCAGATCAAGTGTATATTGGAAGATATTGAAGATTTTCGGTATTGGCAGCAGGGTACAGAAACTTTGAGCTCAGTTTTGAAGGCTTTAGAGGCCCAGGATGAGGTTAAAAATTTGGGTGACAAGCGCTTGCGCCGGTCAAGCCTGTAGAGCACTTCCTGGCGTTTCTGAAATGGGGTTATAATAGCCGAGCAGGTCAACTGGTGATGACTTATGGTCTTCGGAAGTTGGGCCACCTGAAATGGCGAAAAATAATTTTCTTCAAAATTTCTGTTCGGGTTTCAAAGGTTATCTTGAGCCGACTATGATGTAATGAAATGTAAAATAAAAATAATTCTAAGTTTGGTCGGCCTTATTGGCTAAAATTCTGGAACCTTCCCAGGCGGTGGAAATTGCCTATATAAGGAAGGCTGTATTATTGTCTTAGGCAGTTCAGAATAGTTTTGGGTAGTAGACCTGGGTATTGATTCGAGGTTTTGTCCTACAGAATATTGTAAGGGAATGCCCATGTGGCTTTGCATATTGTAATTCTGAAAGTTTGTAATTCCACATTTGTGGAGATAATAAGAAGCCAATTTTCTATTCTTGCATATTGTTGTTGTTTCTCTATTTTTGTTATGTGTTTGTGGTATTAAGGGGAGCACCCTTCATCAGTTTATTAATATTCATGATTTGTTCATTTTACATGATTTCTAATACCTTTAGGGTCCGTTTGGACGCAAGCATATCGGCCGATATATCAGAATATCGATTTCCGAATACGGTCTCCATTGTTTGTGTGCAACATTGAAGGATGGAATTGGAATTTCGATATTCCAATTTTACCCAAAAAATGGGCATATCGTCTTCCACTTGAAAAGGTGGAATTGGAATATCGGGCTCGCATTCCGGTTTCCGTATGCCAATTTTGAAAATGTCATCGCGTTCACGTGGGTTTTATTATTTTTGACATCCGCTTTTTATTACCTTGTTTTCACATCCGCAACGGTTACATCACACGACTGTCGGAAGCCCTCTCTGGTTCGAGTTGCATCTACCTTCATCTGGTTCGAAGCTGCATCTTTCTGCATCCGGTTCGAAGCTGCATCTTCCTCATCTGTTTATCTGTTGTATGTATCCCTCATCCGTTTATCTGCATTTGTATTTGAAGATCTTTCTGTCCCCTGGTACCTCCATTTATCTGCATTTGTATTCGAAGAACTTTGGGATGCAACTAAGAGGCTCTGTTTCCTCATCAATGGGGAAAGGTTATCTTAGGCATATTTAGCATTTATTTTTCTCTTGCTTCTTCTTAGGGTTTTAGGGTTTCAAATGGTAAAGAATCCTGACCATGGCATATCAACTGGGAAAGGTTATCTCAGGCATATTTAGCATTTTAATTTTGCTCTTGCTTCTTCTTAGGGTTTTAGGGTTTCAACTAGTTTTGTCGACTGCATAGTGAAATCAATGCTTTCTATGTGGTATTCTTATGAAACCAATTTTCTTCACATAATCTCTGTTTGCTGCACAGAACTCCAAACCTCTTATTGCCCATAAAAGAAAAAACTACTATAAATTTGCAATCTTCCGTATTGAATGAATACCACACAGGAAGCAAAACAATTGCAATTGTGTTTGAGATGGAGAAACTAGAGAAATTTTGAGATGGAGAAACTAGAGAAACCATCACTGTCCTATCGCATGAAAAGTTTGATCAGAAAGCCTTACACTACCAGAACAACAGAATCCATGAATTGGGTGTGCAAAAATGTTTTTCAAAGTTAATTTCTATTTTGAATCTTTTTCTTTGAAAATTTGTTATCAAAGTTGCTCTACTTTTTCTGTTAGTACAATTATGCATTCTATTTAGAATTGTTGTTCTTTATGGTTCACCACTGAGGAAACATGCTATTTTACCCTATATTTGGGAGGAATTTTCTAGCAATTTATCAATTTACAATGATCTTCTGGGTTATAGTTGTGTAGATTTTTAGAACCTAAATGAGCTACAGTTTAAACTGGGTTATAGTTGTGTAGATTTTTAGAACCTAAATGAGCTACAGTTTAAACTACCTAAGCAGTGTAACTTTGGAGATCATCACAGAAGATGATCCAAAATTGGAATGATTTTCTAAGGTATCAAAGTAATAGGATCATATTTCATAATTTCTAAGGTATCAAAGTAATAGGATAGTCACAAATGAGGACATCTCACGGTGACTGTCCCTTGTGTAATTGCCACTTTAATGTATTTCTATTGAACCACATTAATGCTTTTCTTCTTCAACAAATGAGGATAGTCACTCTAAAGACAACATGATAATGTACACTCACTGTAAGGACAATCACAAATGAGGACATCTCACAGTGAATATCCCTTGTGTAATTACCACTTTAATGTATTGCTATTGAACCACATTAATGCTTTTCTTCTTCAACAAATGAGGACAGTCACTCTAAAGACAACATGATAATGTACAGTCACTGTAAGGATAGTCACAAATGAGGACATCTCACTATGACTGTCCCTTGTGTAATTACCACTTTAATGTATTACTATTGAACTACATTAATGCTTTTCTTCTTCAACAAATGAGGACAGTCACTCTAAAGACAACATGATAATTACAAGGACAATTAGGCAATACATTCAAGTGACAATTACACAAGGGACAGTCACTGTGAGATGTCCTCATTTGTGACAAGGACAGTCACAAATGAGGACATCTCACAGTGACTATCCCTTGTGTAATTGCCACTTGAATGTATTGCTATTGAACCACATTAATGCTTTTCTTCTTGAACAAATGAGGACAATTACACAAGGGACAGTCACTGTGAGATGTCCTTAGTTGTGACAAGGACAGTCACACATGAGGACAGTCACTATAAAGACAACATGATAATGTACACTCATTGCAAGATGTCCTCATTTGTGACTATCCTTACAGTAACTGTCCATTATCATGTTGTCTTTAGAGTGACTGTCCTTACAGTGAGTGTACATTATCATGTTGTCTTTACAGTGACTATCCTCATTCAAGTGGCAATTACACAAGGGACAGTCACTGTGAGAACTTCTCATTTTGTGAAATTACACAAGGTTCTTTCTTGTCTACATATGTTGTATACTCAACCTACAACTCTATTCTTATGCATTATAGTTGGGTGTTTTCTTATGTTGTTTCATGATTGTTTTGTTGGTATTTTTAGGTAATTCAATGGATCTCATTGATGATATTGATGATGAAGATGATATTGAAATAGAAGGAGAGATTATGAGGAGGAGAAGAGTCCTACCTGCTATTGTAATTGTTCTTGCCACCCTTGTCGTGGCCATAGCGGAGTGTATAAAAGAACGTAGTCAAAATATGCGTAAGCGCACAAGAGATGCAATTCCTTTTTATAAGCGTGTTATCAACTCCAATGAGACGGATTGCTTTGACCAAATACGCATGACTAGATGATCCTTCTTTAAAGTAGCCAATATTTTAAGGCAAAAAGGAAGCATCAGAGATATAGAATTCCTCACGTTAGAAGAACAATTAGTCATGTTCCTCCATACTCTTGGCCACAATCTGAGGAATCGTAAGATTGCCCATAACTTTGGGCACTCTAGAGAGATGGTAAGCTGATACTTCCACAAGGTCTTGAGGGCTATCTTAGTGCTCCATTCGGATTATTTTATACCCCCTAGTCCAAACACTCCTCGGGAAATCAGTGGGAAGACCCGTTTTGATCCATTCTTCAAGGTATATCTCCTAGTGGTTTAATTTTGTTTAGAGTTGTAATCCTATTATTGCGTGTTCATTAGACCTATGATTTATCTGACTACAGGACTGTGTGGGAGCAATTGATGGATCCCATATACCAGTCACTGTTGATGTCAACCTGCAAGCTAAATATCACGATAGAAAAGGCAACTTGTCGCAAAATGTTATGGGAGTGTGTTCATTTAATTATAAGTTTCAATACATCCTTGCTAGTTGGGAAGGGTCTGCTGTAGATAGCCATGTTCTAGCTTCGGCTCTATCTAGAGCTGATCCATTGGTAGTTCCCCCAGGTTTGTAAAATATGATTATATTATTGAAGCATATGAAAAATAAGACAACGTTATGACAATGACATTTTGTTTTTAGGTAAATATTATTTGGTCGATGCTGGATATCCAAACCTACCAAGATTTCTTGCACCTTATTGGTGCACACGCTACCACCTAACGGAATTTTCAAGAGAAAACCCAATAAACACCCCAAAAGAGTTGTTTAATCATCGACACTCCTTGCTTAGGAATGTAATAGAGCGTACATTTGGGATTTTGAAGTAGTGTTTTCCTATCTTGAAGCATGCGACGTCTTATCAAATCAAGACACAAACACATATTGTTTTGGCATGTTGCATACTTCACAACTTCATTACAATAGAGGATTGCCTTCCATCTGAGGTAGAATTTGAAGAGGAAGATGGTCGTGATGGGATAGATGTACCAGTGCTTGAGACATATGGGTTGAACTAGCAGGAAAGAGATGATTGGGGCAATTTTTGAGATGAAATAGCAAGAAGGATGTGGGAAGACTATAGATCTCGATCTTAGTTGGTTGAATAACTATTATGACGGTATTTAAACTAATGTCAGATTTCATAAATTTCACAAACTGATACTATATATTAAAAGCCGTTATGCCATATTTAGTGTTGTCATGTTATATTCAATGTTGTTATATTTAATGTTGTCATATTATATTTAATATTCTCATGTTATGTTTAATGTTGCTATATTTTATATTTAATGTTGTCATGTTATATTTAATATTGTCATGTTATGTTTAATGCTGCTATATTTAATGTTCTCATGTTATATTTAATATTGTCATGTTATGTTTAATGTTGCTATATTTAATGTTGTCATGTTATATTTAATATTGTCGTGTTATGTTTAATGTTGCTATATTTAATGTTTACGTCTATGTATATGCCTCTTTGCATCTGTTTACATTGCAATTGATCTTGTCAAAAGAAGTGGGCAGCTCATGTTGTGTGTGCATCAGGTATGTCTATGGATGTGAACAAGGATAGTCACAAATGAGGACATCTCACTGTGACTGTCCCTTGTGTAATTTCCACTTGAATGTATTGCTATTGAACCACATTAATGCTTTTCTTCTTGAACAAATGAGGACAGTCACACAAGGGACAGTCACTGTGAGATGTCCTCATTTATGACAAGGATAGTCACACATGAGGATAGTCATTGTAAAAACAACATGATAATGTACACTCACTGTAAGATGTCCTCATTTGTGACTGTCCTTACAGTGAGTGTACATTATCATGTTGTCTTTACAGTGACTATCCTCATTTGTTCAAGAAAAAAAGCATTAATGTGGTTCAATAGCAATATATTAAAGTGGTAATTACACAAGGGACAGTCATTGTGAGATGCCCTCATTTGTGACTGTCCTTATAGTGACTGTACTTTATCATGTTGTCTTTAGAGTGACTGTCCTCATTTATGAATGTCCTTACAGTGAGTGTATATTATCATGTTGTGTGTGCATCAGGTATGTCTATGGATGTAAACATGAACATGGATGGTGACGTTCAAGTTATCCAAGCAACTTTTTCTTGCAAGAAGGTTTTTTGGACAAAAGAGATGGAACGCAAGTTGCTAGACTTGCTACAGGAGCAAGTGCAGCTTGGAAAAAAAGATGAAGGGGGTTTCAAGAAAGAGGCTTGGACAACCATTGAAAGGAGGTTCAATAATGAGTTGAAAATGAAGCTATCGAAGGATAACTTCAAGAACAAGCTGAAAACTTGGAAACAAGGGTATAGAGTTATGAAAGACTTGAGGAATACAAGTGGCTTAGCCTGGAATGAGACTACCCAAACTATGGATGCTGATGATAGTGTTTGGGACGAGTTGTTGAATGTAACATGGTCTTCAAATCTCCTTTTAAGTTGAATATATCTTTTTAAGTAATGAAGGACCAATAATGAATTCAATTGTTATGCCATCATATAGAGAAAGGAATTTAAAAATGCCAGAATGTATAAGAGGAAACCATTTCAATACTACAATGAATTATCCTGTATTGTTGGGAATGACATAGCTGAGGGCACTGCAGCTGCAACAGCTCAAGAGATGGAGGAAGATTTCATTGATGATGAAGATTTCAGTTATTATGGTATGGATAATGTATGTTTTGAGACTGCTGTTGATTTGGCTAGTGATGGTAATGAATCTATTGATACACCTACATCGAACCAATCTACTTCAAGCGGAAAAGAGAACCCTTCAACATCATCAAGGAGGCCAAAGAGCAGGAGGGGAACATTGGTAGGTTCATTGGATTTAATTTGTGAAGTGCTCAAAGATCTGTCTGCAGGCCTTACAGCAGGCCTTAGACAGCCTTTGAAAGTGGATAAAACATCTAGTTTGAAAAATGATGTAGTGGATTTGTATAAAGCACTTAAAGAAATCCTTGGCCCTAGCAACTCTACTATGCTTGAAGCATACGAAAAGTTAATGCATGATCCGCAATCAGCCGCATTGTTCTTGACAATGGATGAAGGAGAGAGAATCCAATATATGATATTGAAGTTTGCACTTTAGTTGATTCATGTTTATTAGGTCTTGTGTTTAAAATCAAAACTAATGTTTCATATTAAAACAATCAAAATTATGGATTTAATTTGTTGTTTTTCAAATCAAAACTAACTAATGTTTCTAAACAGTTTGTGAAATCTGCCACGTTGCTAAACAGATTGTGAAATCTGCGGTTACAATCTCAATGTTGCTAAACAGTTTGTGAAATCTGCCATTTATAATCTCATTTGTGAAATGTTTCTTTTTGATACCATTTCACTTTTTCAGGCAATGCTTGAAGTGCCTTTATTATTTTTGTATGTAATTATCGATTGTTAACTGTTTCAGGATCATTTACACATTAGGTTATAAATAATTTGTATTCTCTGCCCTTGATTATTTTTGTATGTAAGTTAGCACAAGCATCATTTAGAGGGTCCTTTGCAAAATAAATTTGGACTTTAGTCTTTCCTAAAGTCTCCAGCAAATATTTGCCCCCAATCTGCCATGATTAAGGTTTTTTGTCCACATTGGAAGCAATGGAAGGCCCTGACCAAACGGGTTGAGCATTTAGCTTGGGAATTTTGTCCCACACTATCAAAAAGGCATTAACAAGAAGAGCTCCAAGTGCCTATTCTGTTTGTGATTGATTTTTTTTGTCTGTGGAAGGTTGCAATTGGTGCGG
Organism: Chamaecyparis obtusa; assembly: GCA_027943335.1. NCBI lineage: Eukaryota > Viridiplantae > Streptophyta > Pinopsida > Cupressales > Cupressaceae > Chamaecyparis > Chamaecyparis obtusa. The sequence goes on along the minus strand of BSBK01012423.1, from coordinate 175,737 downwards.
TCAAGCCTGGGATGTGATTTGCTTAAATGGTTATCAGCATAATGCATTGATAAATGGCCATTATAAACTGTCATACCATTCTATTAGATTGTAGACATGACCTCAAAAGTAGTCATTTGAGAGGTTTCTCTTTAGTTTTTTCTACTATAATATAAATTCAGAGAGGTTCAAACACAACAGAATAATTGTAAGGTCAAAGATAGTCTATAATGCATTAGGTCCCATTTTTCACCATTCTATCAGATCGTAGACATGAATAATAGTAAGGTCAAAGATAGTCTATAATGCATTAGGTCCCATTTTTCACAGCAGAACAGTAGTAATGTCAAAGATAGTATATAATGCATCAGGTCCCGTCTTTTTTGTTTTCAAGTTTGCAATGCTATGACAGTCTATTTGTGATTGTCCTTACAGTGAGTGTACATTATCATGTTGTCTTTACATTATTGTTATATTGAATATAGCTACATCTTGTAACAAACTACAGAAAACCATGAAGCAACTCCCTTTGCGAGACTTGAAGGATTGCAACACTTTACATTATTGCCAATCAATCAGTTAGGATTTCTAGAGAAGTTGATATAGTCAGGTATTGCAAGCATAATACACTTCAAAACTAATATTATCAGGCCCTTAAATTGTTCATTGTTCCACTAACTTTCAAACAGAAACTAAACAATTTTGATTATACATTTTATTGGGAGGATCCATGTTGCCCACTTCTTTTGTCATAATGCGTTGTTGACATGACAATATTAGATATAACATGACAACATTAAATATAACACGACGACACTACAATATGTCATAACTCATTATGGTTGATTCAGCCTTGCAACTTTTTATTTTTCTCAATGAATTTTGTTTAATTTTGGGATTGTTGATATAGGTGCATTATTGATATCGGTTTGATGGCTCTTCTCAATGTGCCAAGATGTCCATGTGGTGGTGGGCAGTGCTAGATGAAGATTTCACGGACAGTGGAAAACCCTGCATGACAATTTTGGTGTTGTCCAAATAGAAAAAAGGTTGCTAATGTGTATATATTTAATGTTTGTAATGTAAATACTATTCATTATATTATAAAAACTAATGTAGATTGGGCATCACAGGGCCATCATAATTGTGGATACTTTAGGTGGGTCGATGACAACCCATCTACATCCATCCACCCATCTCCAGTCATCCACGATCCAGACATCCTCCCATCTCCACTCATCCACAATCCAGGGTTTGAGTGCAAAAGTTGTCAAGCTAGGGCAAATGAAATTATATTTTTACGATGCCTTCTCTGTATTGTAATCACATATCTTTTTTGTGACCATATGCGTAGATGAGCTCAAGAATTAGTTAGTTTTGTATTTTGATATTGTAATATGTGAAGATGAGCTTAGGAATTAGTCAGTTTTGTATTTTGATATTGTAATATGCGGAGATGAGCTCAGGAATTATTCAATTTTGTATTTTGATATTATAACTAAATATTTTAATATGGATATGGCGTAACTCCTCTTTGCCCCAAGTGTGCATATATATGGTCCACATATTTTTTCACAATAATTTTTCATGTTTATGGCTTAGGTGAGCCCCAATCTACTATCAGTCACATGATTTAACATTGTTTTCATGGTTATTTCTTTGTAGAATTCTAACCTAGGTTTGTAGAGGAAGTTTGAGGTTAACAGAGATATATCATGTATAAACTCATTTAATTGGTCGTGTTTTGATCTTGACAAGCGTGGATCATTCAGGTAAGAATCAAAGGAGGTCATAGAAGGTAATAATAATTAATAAGATTTTTTTTAAAAACTCATACAAAAGTTAGCAACTAAATGTACTTCATTGGTGTACTAACAAAAGCACAAAGTAGTTGTATGTTCTATTTATGCAGTGTTTAGAGACAAAAACAAGAGTTCAGGCATGACAGAGCGTCAAAGACTCATCAGACTAAATTATAACATTGTATTTGCATTATGTAAAATGAGGAATGCCTCATTCAAGTTGTAACACTATATCTGCATTATGTAAAATGAGGAATGCCTCATTCAAGTTGTAACACTGTATCTGCATTATGTAAAATGAGGAATGCCTCATTCAAGTTGTAATTTTATATCAGCTCATGACTTTGTGGGGCTAGACCGGAGGTTTTCTCCACCCGACTCTTTCCTACCAGTGCTCCTATTCAGCTGGGTTGGCAACATTTTGTAAAAATAAATAATAAAATAAATGACTTGTTTATAAATTTGTGTATTTTGGGTCTACAAATTTTATAAATTTGTATAGGAATTTTTTTTTTTTATAAAAAGGTTATACAAAATGTTAAAATTTTTATAAACTTATAAACATAATTTTATTTCAAAATATTATAAATATTCAAAATCGCATACAAATGAAATGAAATAAAATAAAATAAGTATTAAAAAACAAAATAAAATATTATAATAATATTTTATTGCAAAAATAAAATAAATATTCAAAAACATGAACAAAATGTGAAAAACATCGTAACATTTGAAAAAATCACAGATTGTTATAAATAAATTAATAAAACAAATTCTCATTCAGTGCATATTCCAATTCCAAAATGTGGCACCCAAACGTGGAGAATACATCTTCTCGGTCATCTTCCAGGTGAACCAAACGGGTCAAACACATATTCTGGATATCATTTTGAGGATATGTATATTCCAGAATTGCAGCATATTCCAGAATTGCAGCATATTCCACAATTGCAGCATATTCCACAATTGACTATATCCGGCATTCTGTATGCCGTGGTCCAAACGGGCCCTTATAATGAATATCATTCTAACACCCTTCTCAATCTAGAGAAAGATATGAAAGTGCTATTATAGAGTTGGTTTTGAACTCTTTATGATTTGTTAATGAGATGATTTCACTTGCATGATGATAATCCTAACATTTTATATTATGTTATGGGAAGTGAAGCAATAAGTTTGAGATTCGACAAATTGTTGTTTATTTCAAAGTGATAAAAAAATTAAATGGTGTGTTCATTATTGATTGCAATACAATGATAATTTATAAATATGAATCTCTTTTTCTAAAGATTAAAATATTAATAAAATATTTTGTGCAATATAAAAAGTAGATGATAGACGACATATGATAACCCTCACTTTGTTATACTTATATGTGTAGATGGCTCATGATAACCTCTAATAAACCTATAAGAACATCTATTATCCGAGGAGAAACTATGGTAATACTAAATGTAGACTTAAGGTTATTAACTAACAAAGCCATTACGTACATATGAAGACCCCATCCTTAGAATAAATTGCCAAGATACCAATTATCTTAAATTGAAAAATATCTTAAATGGTCTAGTTAATATTTTTTCCATTTCAATGATGAATAATAAGAATAATGAAATGTTTTAAATTTGAAAAGTATTAATAAATCCCTTCTTTTTATTTTTGATAGATTTCTTAGGTTCAAACTAGTGTAACACTCATTTCACAATGTTATTTATTAGTTTTAAGCTATAGTAGTTCATCAAGGAAAAACTATCGATGTAGAGGATAAAAAGTTTGAATGTAATTCTAGACTCCGGATGATAATGTTAAATAGAAAAAGGATCAAAAACTACATAATGACTTTTGAATAAATTTATTTTGAAGTAAAAGTTTGGAAGGAAGTTACTCAATCATAGCAGAAAACGAAGGATTTATTCTATTTAAAATTTATATATAACAATAAGATTAAATATATAGAAATCCATATAATGAATCAATTATAAATTCTTATGTCAATATCATATAAATTATATGTTATAAAAATATATATGTAGGTCTAACACATGAAGGTTATATAATTCTAAACAAGAAATCTATTTATGGATATTTAAAAACTAATCTAAAATATAAAATATAATTTAAAATTGATAACTGTTGGAGTAAAGTATTAATTTAATTGTGTTAATTAAATTAACTTTACTCCCTTCTTAAGATGTCAACTCATTTGTTTTAGTTGTTTATATTTAAACACACATGCACTAGTTGTTTTAAACTCATGTAATAGTTGTTTTAAATATAAACTTGCATGCATTAGTCATGTAAAAATTAAACTACTTATTACATGCACTAGGGTTTGCCTTTCAATGCTTTCAATCTCCTTTATAAGGATGATCCATTGTATATTTTATTAATTCATTATTTGAGGATATTTTCTTCTTCATATTTTTTAGTCAAACCCTTGCCCTCTTCTTGTCTCTACTTCCTTGTAATAGGTTTTTTATATGCAGGTGATCCTCGAATTTTGTAGATTTGTATTGCTCAAATCCTACATGGTATCAAAACCTAATCTACTATAGCTTGTTTGCGTTTGAAGGATTCAGAGATTAGAAATTTATTTGTTTCATATTAGAGATTTTTTTGGTTTTTATTGAAATTGGGGGGTCTCTAAATTTTGGTGCATGTTTAGCTCAAACAGACTTCACCATTGAGCTCGTAGTGTCCAAAAACTCCTATTTTGATATAAAACACATCAAATTTGGACAAAGTTGGAATCTGTCGAAAAAAAAATTGCAAACAGCCCTAGCATGGATCTCGAGGAGATCACTATATTTTGGAGCACTTCTGACCCAAATGGACCTCACGGTTGCATCCAAAAGGCTCGAGATAGTCAAAATTCATATAAAACTTGTCAATTTTGGACAAGTTTGCTTCTGATGCAAAAAAAATTTTGCCTAGCAGGTCGTACTACCTAGCACGCATTTCGATGCAGTATGGATTTAAATTTTTTTTTTAAAAAAATCAAAATTACCACCGGCAGCTCCGCCACCAAGCGGCCACCCAAGCGCCACCATAGGCAACTCCGCCAATGGGAACCGCTGACGACCCCGCCAGTGGTGACCGCTAGCCGCCAGTGTGACCGTTGAATTTGACCACCGACAATCACGGTTTAAACAGACAGTTAAGTTTTTTTGGCCCTTATTTGTATGGTTTTTGAAGACTTTTCAGTAGGTAGGCAGTTTTTTGCGAATATCTCGGGTATCTGGGATCGTAATCAGGCGTGTGATATATCATCGGAAAGCCGGTTCTGAGCTTGATCTTTTTTTTCTAGTATGGTTTTGTGATTTTTCCATTTTTCTACTCTTTTTTTTGGTCAAAGTCAGATGTTCTCTGCGATCTTGGAGTTTCAAACCTCCTGCATTCCAGGATCCGTTTCTCTTGGATTCGGGCTCCGTTTTTGGCAAACAAGATATTGCCGGAAAGCTCTTTCTGATATTTTATCAGATTTGATGGTTTTATGTGTGAATTTTTCCTTTTTTGATGTCACCCATCCTCAGATCCTTACAGACACCTTCTTTGGGCCCTCCAATGCAGTTGTTGATTTTTTGCTCATATCTTGAGCATACAGTGTCAAAATTTGGCAAACGAGATATCGTTGGAAAACTGATTCCGAGATCTTTCCAGATTGGAAGCTTATTTTTTTTGGTTTTATTTTTCTGATGGTTTTTTTCTCTGTCAAAGCTAGATCTTCAGTTCTGCACTCCGGGAGCTCTATCTTGCACATCCAGACTCCGTTTTCAGAAAATGATATATTGTTGGAAAGCTTATTTAGAGAGATTTTCAGTGCTATGAGTAATTTTTCTAGATTCTTCTCCAGGTTTATTTTATTCAAATTCTTACATTTTTGCAGTCTGGTGGATATCTTGGATGTTACAGGTCCTGGGATCTCTTCCATTTGAGGGATGACTCGTATTAGGATGTTCTTTTGTTTCAGCAACCTTTTCTCTTCTTTGAGCATTGTATACTTCACTTTTGTAGCATTCTTTTATGCACATGCACTGAGATAAAGTGTCATTCTATTGCATGCTTGGAATCTTGAACATGTTTGTGCTATTTGTACTTGCATTCCATTATAGAGTGCCATGGGGGGTTTGATGTTTTCTCTTGTTTGCAATCTACCTTTGTCAAGTGAGTGTTCCTTCCATGACATTAGCCTCAGAATATCTTTATTTGTGTATGTATTTTCACTGCACCTTCGATGTTCCTGATTCTTCATGATTCAGTTCTTATTTGCACTATTTTTAGTTTACCTATCACCTCTCCCTTGTCAGTATTATAGGGGGGCTTTCTACTGATCATTCTTCTGCTTCCTTGGTTTGATAGTGTGAGCTATGTATTCAATATTTGTTCATATGTACTAGGTAGATACAGTGGCTGGGTACCTATGCATTTCTATGAGATGGATCATTTACCATATGGACACTCTTTCTTTCCTATTTTCAGAGGCACTCTTCCATCTTTCATTGATCAGCTCTTCAGGCTTTGGTGTTTTATAGCATCTGTATCTTCAAGTTTAGTTATTTGCCTTTGTTTGCCTCCTGATTTGAGTAGTGTCATTTGAGGGCACTCATAGATTATAGTCTTCTCTACCTAGTCATGCTCTATTTTAGTGGAGGATCTTCAGATCAGCAGTTACTTCTTGAAAGAGTTTGCATCTTCTTGCTTCAGTGATGTTCTAAATGTTCATTCCTATTCCTATTTTCTGGAACATTCCTAGTTTTGGAGGCTTCTTCAGTCCTTTAGATTAGTCTTTGTCTCTTTCTGGAGTAGAGTTTTTCCCATGTGGTTTTCTCTATTTCTTTGCTTTATAGAGAATCTCTTTTGTCCCTGGGTACCTCGTCAAGCCATGTTGCCGAGACCCATTCTATGCTTTCAGCACTGTAGTTTTCTTTGCTTTCTTCTTGCATTGTTTGCAGCTGCATTGTTGCTCATCTTAAGGGGGGGTGTTAGAGTAAAGTATTAATTTAATTGTGTTAATTAAATTAACTTTACTCCCTTCTTAAGATGTCAACTCATTTGCTTTAGTTGTTTATATTTAAACACACATGCACTAGTTGTTTTAAATATAAACTTGCCTGCATTAGTCATGTAATAATTCAACTAATTATTACATGCACTAGGCTTTGCCTTTCAAGGCTTTCGATCTCCTTTATAAGGATGATCCATTGTATATTTTATTAATTCATTATTTGAGGATATTTTCTTCTTCATATTTTTGAGTCAAACCCTTGCCCTCTTCTTGTCTCTACTTCCTTCTAACACATTTTTTTTATGCAGGTGATCTTCGGGTTTTGTGGATTTGTATTGCTCAAATCTTACAATAACTTTCTATGCAACTCAATAGGAACTATAGACTAATTTAGAATTGCAACCACAATCTATTCAATAAATTTGATAAATTAATCTCATATCTCATTAAATAGTAGATAAATCAAATGTCCATCTACAAATTTGAAAATTAAAATTAAGTGAATCTATAACTAGTAAATAGAGAATTTAATTGTTTAGGTATATGAACTCAAGATCACAATAAATATTTTCTCATCCAACTTTCTACCTTATTGATTAAAAAAATTAACTCTAAAATACACACAATTCTATGTCAATAATACATTTTAAATCTAAAATTTCTAGACTCAAATATCACTAATATAAGATTTCTTTAAAATATCTATATTAGTATTACAATGATTATACACATGTTTTTCCTAATTTTTTTATTAATTGTAAAGTGATTATATACTTTTTCATTAAATTCACTCCAATTTTATTAGTAGTCACACCACCCCTTTCCCTTAATAGTCTATGCTTTCATTCATAATCATACCACCATTTGTCTTTTAACTATATAATTTTATTATTGATTATAAAAAATATGACACTTAGTTAAATTAAAATTTTATATGCTTGGACAATCATTTATCAAGAAATGAAATGACATGTCATTAGATCTCAATTAAAACTTTCCTCTATAATATATTTTCAACGTAGGTCAATACATGATTAAACAACAACTAGACAACATAATATTATCAATATTAAAAAATCTATTCAAATCTGGCTAAGGACATGAAAACATAACCAAATTTGAGTGACAGTTTATTCTACTATCACACATAACCTAAGATATTAATAGTAGTTTTGTGTATTAATATTAATATTTCTTTATTATTCATGAGTACAACTATTGGAATGTCTTTTGACACCTCTAGGTGGAGATGTAAGTTTCCTAAACTAAAAAGGCTCCGAGTGTAAAGTTAACATACAAATTGTGAACACAAAACACAAGTTTTAACGTGGTTCACCAATTTGGCTACGTCTACCAGAGAGAAGAGAAGATAATTATTTAGTCATCACTAATTACATTTAAAAGGCTTTGCCCTCATAATTATACAATAGTCTTCAAGAGAAGACAAAGAGACAAATATGGGAAGAAGAAATGAACAGTCAGGGAATATGAACCGAACAGTCGGACTTCACACCCAACAATCTCCCACTTAAAGTTTGACTGATGTCACGACTTCACATCTGAACAACCTACCACTGAAACTCTACTTTCCTTTACCAACACCATGGTAATCCATTGCCAATAGACAATCTGCATAGCTGAAATAGCAACCACAGCCAGTTGCTAATCACATCCAACTAACCATACAACATCAGTAGATTTATAACCAACATATCTAGCACATACAACTCACCATGTAGAAAATAATTACATCTTCCAACAAAACACATCAAGAAACCATTGATGTGCAAAAACCTAGAAGATCATTATAGACCAATCCAAATTGTGTGAGCAATGTCAACCAAACGTTAACTCAATCTACCAATCAACACATAGAAGGTGTGGCAATAACTTGAGATGATCTGCAAACCACAAGAAAACTATTGCAAAACCACACATGACATCTTCCAAGTCCTCATAAAAAAAGACCACATATTGTAGTTAAAAAACAATGAAGTAAAACTATAATAGATGACCTCAAAAACTCTTGGAAGGGACACCCATGCAAACCATAACTCATCCTTCTACCAACACCACCAAGTGCTCAGCTGTGCCAAGTATGATCTCCTTTACCTTCCCATATAAGAGAATTTACAACACCCAACCACCATGGATGAAAGTTCTTGTAAATAAGAAGACCAAACTCGAAAACATTCCAAAACTAGGAACAATCTCAACCATCTCCTAAACCCAAAAGCATAAGGAGATAAATCTGCTGAGTAGACCAAGAGTAGGGAGTGAGAATGATCCTCCAGGATGCTCCAAGTCACAATGACTCTTCTCCAAGAACAATCTCCTCTAGGTACATAATGAACTCGTGTCCATCCACAGGTGTAGGCTCCTTGGTCTTCATGCTGAAACCTCCAAAGAGAAACTACCTCAACAAATGTTCTTTAAATCAAGAGAACTCTAGCCTCACCCAAGCCACTTAGTTGTTAAGAGCACCTCCATGGTCAATTTTCCAAAGTACTCGATACTAAGAGCACTAACTAGACCAATTGTCAAAACTCCCATTGCACGTCTACATATCCCAAGAACACAACCTGACAACTTGATCTCCACAAATCAAAACTTCATGCTCCAAAGAGCAAAACCTGTCAAGAGAACTTGTATCATGCCAACACTTTAATCTACAATCAAAAGCCAACCATGACATAATAACAATCATCTCCAATCACATGGAGGGTAAACATCTCATGACGAAAACTGAAGCTGCAATTTCTCTAAAATGAGCCAAATCAAATCAAACATCACTATTATCAATAACGCTGCCAGTAAAATTTTTACCAAAACACATGTCCAAAAAACTACCTTTGTTTGTGCCCATCATCAGATGCCAAATAAAAAATTGTCAAATTATAAGATGCCTCTCTGCTGCGCCTCTTCATGGCCTACCATAATCTTCACAGCCCTCTCCATGAATTCCACCGTGATTCTGCCAAAGGTGGTCATGATCGATGCCATCCCTGATGACATAATAGAGGTCCAGAGTTTTCACGCTATACGCCAAGAAAATCATCTACAATTCTCTCAGCTTGGGACAGTTTTTACAAGCTGTTGCACCCAAGCTAAGGACAACAGGACTTTCCCATTTACCAAAACCTCAACCAAAGTCATTACGCCCATTGTTTCATAGCATTTGGCTCAGTTCTTTCTTTTGTCTCCACAAATAAAACTGACCGCGTCTGCTAGTGCCTGAAATCTAGAGGGATTGTTATCCTCATTTCTCATCCACTCCACATTGTCAATGCATATCATAATAGCTTGGTTATTAGTTATTCTTACTTGCCATGTAAAGAAATGTTATACCAAATTTTCCTTTAAACTCTTCATCACGTTCATAACCACCGATGGTGGAGCTATACCCTCAATATTCTCTAGTGCTAATCCACGTGCAAATCAATAGGAAATTCACATAGAATCTTGTTTCATTCATAACAAAATAAAAGTGCACAAAGAGGAATACAAATGAGGTCTTCCGTCCATAATATAGGTAACTTATGCTATCTGCAAAAAATTTCTTTAATCAGAATAACACTAAATGCCTCTTCATCTCCCATGCATCATGTTGCACTACTCTGAAGCCTATTTCTCCTTCTGTTAAGTTAGAGTTTCAAGAAACGACCAGCATGTTTCAACTGCCTTATCTTCTATCTCTGATTTAGTTTACTTGACAATTCCTTTAGCTCATTCTCCTAAGTGTTGATCGTCCTCACAAATTCTCATAGCCTAGATATGAACTCCATGACCTTCAATTTCTGCAACATTCAAACTCCCTTTCCCTATCCCTTTGCCTTGTGCCTCCCCTTCCAATTTTGCCTCACAGGTCGCGGGTTCGAGACTCGGGGACATGAAAAATTATAAGCCTACCATAGCTATTTTCTCCCACTTGAGCTTTGTCCTAGGAACTTCCCGTTAATGGTAATTAGTGATTGTTTCACACAATCAATATATCTGTGCACCGAATGTGATTTGCTAAGTTGCTTGCTAATATAATGCAACAACGCCTCTTACCAGATAACACCTACATATGGTTATTAATACAACTCTCTAATCCACCAATGGGCAGTGTTCTTCATTGGGATTCACTGCTTTTTTCTTTTTATTTTTTTTCTTTTTTATTATGGGCTCACCATACTTTCAATGCTGCAGAGAGTTCTCTGAGTTGCCTACAAGCTTTGCTAAATGGCTTTAGCATACTATTTAGAAAGGAAGCGTATAGTTCATTTTCAACAGATTTGGTCTTTGTCTTGGTACCACTGTCGCCTGCCTTACTCTCCTGGATCTTTCATGCTCTGATACCAATTGTAAAGTTAACAAACAAATTGTGAACACAAACAAAGACACAAGTTTTAACGTGGTTCACCAATTTGGCTACGTCTACCAAAAAGCAGAGCAGATAATTATTCAGTCATCACTGATTGCATTCAAAAGGCTTTGCCCTCATATTTATAAAATAGTCTTCAAGAGAAGACGAAGAGACAAAGATGGGAAGAAGAAATGAATAGTCAAGGAATATGAATCGAATAGTCGGACTTCACACCCAACACTGAGTGCACTTACATAACATTACTAACATTTGAAGATTGTTGATTTTTATAGCTTGAAAGGAGTTTGCATGTTGAGTGCACAAGGAAGTTCAAATTTCAGTTTACTTTTCCCTAAGCCTAGGTAGAAGATGTATAAATATAGAACTATTGTCTAAATATAGGAGTTAAACTCAATGAGTGTTCTTGGAGCCAAAAACTTATAAATGGCACCCATGTGTTGAGGTTAGGACATTTTTTAATCAGCGCAAGTTGATGATTTAATGAGAGTGAGTGTTTGATAGAGAAAGAAAATTGAAAGGCTCAAAATGTTGACGTAATACATGATATAACTGTATGCAGTTAAAACATAACTGATATACAGCTAACTATCATCTTGTTCGACTACCCTGTCTTCTATGTATAAATTACATTCATGATATTGAATAAAAACATAAAGTATTTAGCCCACCTTGATATGGTATCAAAGCGTATATCGTTTCTATGTTAGTGACCCATGCGGCAGCGAGACTGTGAAGTAGCATCCTTCAATCCTTCTACTTTGATTCCCTGGCTGTAACAGATGACGCAAAGAATGTATTTTCGTCGGTGCATTTTGTTCTGTTTGGCTATTTTGTTTATTGTGTGCAGAATGGGGTAGATTTAGTGTGAATGCTTATGAATTTTGGTTGTAACACTAAGGGAGAATTTGTTTTTAGAATTCGCTTATCATTTAGATGTCAAGGGTTCTCTTATCATCTACTATTTAGAATATTGTATTATAGGCAGATAGTAAAAGCAAATGAGACATATGGAGTCTCTTTGGCTCATGTAGAAAAGACATTCTTCTAATCAGGTGGGGAGGAGTCAATACACGCAATCATAAAATTGGATTGATACCGTAGAAAGAGAAAGATTTAAAAATATGATAAGGAATGTGTTAAACAAGCCTCCAACCTGTTGAGCTTATATTTGCAAGTATTACTGTAGCATGTGCATAGTTGGTAGTTTTGCGGTAGAACATGGTAACTCATGGACATATAATAAGTAATGGCTGATTCAATTATTCGATCTCTGCTTTGTGGCGAGTCTCATATATCTCCCTTTTGCTAAATTTACAAGTGACTTTAAAACCTTTTTCTAGTCTAGCATATGCCTAGGGCATTGCCTTAAAAAGAAACAAGTGTTTGATTGGTTTTGGAAAAAGCAATTTTTGTCAATGGGGAAATAAGAATATTGTTAGAGATTCTTTTATAAAGATGGTTAATTTTGAATATAAACTAACTTAATTGGGGATCTATAACATGTGAGAAAGAGAATTATTGTTCAATGCTTATGTAATTGTTCCTCAGTCATATGACAAGACACAAAGAATGATCAAAGTTATAGATCTTAGATTGGGAATGGTCTTCAACACTCCTATCAGAGTGTAGAAAGTTGGTCCTTTATCAGAGTGTCTTCATCTATATGTACCTTTGGTACAACTTGTCGTAAGATATCTCTTACATTTTCAAGTATTTCCTTGCTCTTTCTTCCTTGTCACAGTTTGTCTTGTGTTGCCTTCCTTGTACACAACTCCCCATATTTCATCAATTCCTTGGGCTTAGGGACCTCAGGTCACAATCTAGTATAATAATGACTTCATCTAAAGTGATCGGTCCTTTTCCTTTCTTTTTCTTCTTCTTCTTTTCTTGTTTTTGAGGTGAGCTTTCTATAAATGGTACAATATCCTTTACCTCTGAACTTTGTGTAACCTGCCTAGGTGACACTATATCTTCTTTCTGCTACTCCTCAGTGACCTTTGTGTCGGTTGACTGTGTCAGAGCTTCTAATGTAGTGTCTGGTGGAGTGACCTCGGTTACATTAGGATTTTGTTGATCCTTTGTTTCTATCTCGGTTGCTTCTTTCTCTTTAGGCTTATTTGTTTTAGCTGGTATCTCTACCTCTTGTTCCCTTGTTGTATCTTTTGGTTGCTCAGGGTCTGAGCCATTAGGTTGTTCCTATGATATAATGTCAACTGCGTCAACAAGAATAGGAAGCTCGTCTGGTAATGATGTGAATGAAGACTCGGTAACTTAACCTTCATCTTGTGTAGTGTCTGGTGTAGTGTTCATATCTTCATCTTCATCCCTATCATCAGGATCACCATTAGTGATGTCCTCAATGAGTACATCTAATGCATTGTTGTCTACAATCTGGATCTCAACCTGATCCGGTGCATCCTATAGAATTGTTATAACTTCATTCACAAGTGTTGTATCAATCACCTTGGTAAATGATACATCTGATTCTTTTGTCTTCTTTCCTAGATCACCATCATCTATATTGATACCTTTTCCTTTTGACCTTTGTCTCTTCTTAGATAGATTAAGAAATGCTCTTTGCTCAACTTGTTCTTTAGCTGCAAAAATTGATGTCCACATGAGTTAGGCAGACTCATCAACATCAGCCAGATTTTCATCTAAAATTTGCATAGCTTGACTTTTTACTTGGAATCTCCTTGCATATGTGTCCATAATATCCTTAATTTCTTCAAGAGTTAAATTTGGTGCTGCCTCAACTAGGGATTTTTCCCTCAATTTCTTCTTGGTGTCCAAGGCATAGGATAACTTCTGATCTATTCTTTCTTCTAATGCCTTGGGCAGTGATAGTTCAAACTCAAATGGAACTCATTTATAACTTATCATCATCTAGATGATTGCCTCCTCAATCTTATTCTGGTCCTTGGTAGACATGTTGTCAAACTGACTGAGTTCTAGATATGTGAGTGTTCCACGCTCAATTATATTAGCAACAACCTCATCTATTGTTCTATTCTTACTACTAACAACCTTGAACTGATTGTTGTCATCTTCTTGATCTTCAAGGTCTTCCTTTGCTCTTATCAATCTCCTCCTTTTCCTTGGTTTTGCAACTAGGACCTTAGTTCCTCTCTTTGCATAAGTCTTTGTCAGTGTAGCTCCCTTAGATTTTGTTACCTTTTCAACTCCCTTTTTATGAGGTGGTGAAGCACCTATTGCTGACCTTGTTCATGCTCCAGACTGCACTGGCAACTACTTCTTCTTTGGAGTTGGAGTGGGAGAAACTGTTATTGAATATTTTTCCTTGTCGGACTCGGTTTCCTCACTATCATGTGCCTTGTCAATCAACAGTAACTGACCTTCAATTGCAAGTTCAACCGGTGACTCATCAGATGAGTCAGATACATCTCCAAACTTTTCAATTAAAACTTTCTTCATTTTGCTGGGTTTTCGTGTTATTTTTCCGATAACAAGACTTGTTTTAATTCTTGTTTTTGCATCTTCATATGTTCCAAATCTTTCACCCTTCTTGTCCTTTAGTAAAGCTAGTAATGCGTTGATTGATTTCAAACTGAAATCAAGATTCATTTCATATCCCATGGGGGCTAGCCATTTAGTTCTCATTTCAATAACTTTGATTAGAGTGTGGTCGATGTCAACTAGGAAACAAATATCCATCTCATACTTCTCGACCAATGAGCTTGGAATCCTACTCCAAAGATTCATCTTGACCTTGAATTGCTCAAAATACTCATCTACAACATTGTTTACATTATCTCCCAAATTTTTCATTATCTCAGAAATTTGATTGATAATTGGTTTATTGGTAAGCCAATCTATGTGACTGATAGAGGGAAAGAATTTCTGGAGATAGAAAAATAAACACACCAATAGTGAGCCAAACTTACATGTATTAGACTTTACCGACCAGATTGTTTTCATGTTCTCATCTAATTGTCATTGGAGTAGCTTGACAAGGTCCAACTAGTGTCCCTTCTTTATCATCTTGAATGCCATATCCATAGCACTACACGGTACACTGTTTAGTCTACTCAACTGATAGAACTTATAGCCTAATACATGTGCTACAAACTTAACTTCTGGATCTTTAATAGAAGCTATCTTTAATGCTCGGTCATCCCATGTTGCGTCGGTGTTGTTCTCAATTTCTTCTCGGGAGGAGCTATAGAATGCTTTGGCCTTATCTATAGTAGGGTAAACTGTAACCCTATGAATCATTCTCTTTGTAACTTTAATTAGACTGTCCAGCTAAAATGTGCCCTCATGATAGCGACTTAGCACAACCTTAATCCATTCATTTTTGAAATTGTTCAGAAAATTTAGGGCATTAGTGAGTCCAATCATTCTAACCTGCTCATGTTCTGGTTTCAGCTTCCCATCTTCACTACAAAGTGCTTGGAATGCAACATACATATCAAAATTCCCTATTTCACCTATCTTGCAGTGAATGTATGATTGAATATCCTAGATTAATAAAACCCTAGGTGGGATGCTAGAAAATGCACCCCCTGAATCTATTTTTGATGCGACTTCTAGGTATAACTTGTATTTGGGTTCACTATAGTTTGCTGACACAATAAGATTTACTTCCTCTTCTACATCTTTAGAAGTGCTCGTAGTGGATGCCATATAAAAGAAACTAGGTTTCCAATAGAAAGTGATGAACTTGCTCAGTAGGGTTTCAACTTACTCAGAATATGATGAAGAGTGTGCTCGGTTCGATCTGCAACTGCTTTGGATACTCTTGAAAAATCTTTGCTCGAACTTGCTCTTTGAAATCGATTTGTGAAAATGAACTCAAACTTCCATGTATTTATAGTGTTTTCCAATTTCCCGCTTAAAACTTTATGTCATTAATGCTTAACCTACCTCTGGTTTGTGACAACTATCAACTTAGCAAATACTACAAAACTTCCATCAGCTCTGTTAACACATAATTTATTTCTCGGTTGATACTGATACTTGGTTAACCTTGAATAGTGATTACCTATGAGTAACCATTTGCTCGGTCTAACATATACCGACTGTGTGACTTTGTTAGCTCAAAACATATAAACCTTAATGCATCTATATTCATCCAGATTTGGTATGTGCTCATTATACATAAGGAACTATATGTAAAATATGATCATTTGAAATGTCAGTTTCATACATACCTATATCTACTTAAGTAGATGTACCGATGTCACCTCATCCAATGGATGAGGTTTCATCGACAATATTGCTTGACTCAACATTCTTAGTTGAAGTCTTTCTCCACATAGAGTTCCCGATCCTCATGATATTTGCAATAGTGTTTCCACTCTCAAATACATGACCTTCTTTTGGTGCTCAGTCTCTGCAGTCCTTTCTTAAATGATATGACAATGCAAACATGCCATTCCAGTTCCTATCCATCTTCTTGATTGTCCAACCCATCTTTTCTTCATACAATTTGCTGCTATGTGTCCATATCTACCACATGCTATGCATTTTACCCATGTATTGTAATCCCAAACATAAGAGTTACCTTGTCTCTTCAGTTGATAAGGCTTGGGTTTATTTTTTTGTTTAGGTCTCCAGACTTACTTCATCTTAGCCTTACACTCTTGTGTAGTGTGTCCATGTTTGTTGCAAGTATAGCATATTTTCTCCATTGTAGGTTTGTTAGCTATCTTATTCTATTTTTCTCTACACTCATAAGATTGACGACCAAACTTGCCACAGTAATAGCAATAACCATTAAACTTAGGAGTGACAAGAGATTTACCTTATGCTTTGCTTCTATAGATATTTGAAGTATGTCTTATTTTGCCACAGTGATAGCATGAAAAAATCTTTGGTCTTTGATTTTGATTGTTGTGGACTTGTTCAACTTGTTTGGATGATTCTCCTTCATCGGTATAGCCTAATACAACTTTGCTTCCAAATCTTCTCTGATTAGTAAGGAAATCATCAATATTTTTATAATTTTCCTCAGACACTTTCAAAGTCTCATTGGGTTGTTGCTGCATCTTTGGTTCATTCCTTAGTTTCTCATTCTCTTCCTTGAGTGATCCAATATCTTCTAGTGTTCTTGACAACTGACCATTGACTCAGTTGATCTCCTGATTTATAGTAATCATCTGATCAAATATTATAAATTGATGCTCAGTGAGTCTTAGTATCTCAGATTCCTTTGCTTGAAGTTTTTCAATCATTTGTCTTCGGTCATCAACAACTAGGTTCCTTTCCTACTCTACTTGTCTAGCATTGTTTATGACATCTATCATTCTAACCATCTGTGTTTCTTGACCGATTTGCAGTGCTTTCACTTTGAAGATTCTTCTCAGATAAATCAGAGATTGTATTGTCAGATCCATCAGAAATGCTTCCTGAACTAGATCTACTATTGTTAAATATATCATCAATCACTTCTTCATGGTAACTAGTCTTATTCTCCATAATAGCTAGGTTCTTCCTTTGTACTAGTAACTTTTTCAAGTCATCCTTACCTTGTTTACACTACTCTATGAACATCTATATTTGAATCTTTTGATTCTCTATTGTTTTATCCAACTTATATCTCTCCATGATTAGATCTTTTTACTCTTTAGTGGTTAAACTGTCCAATAAGAGATATGAGCTCTGATACCAATTATTGGGATGGAGAGATAGGGTACTGAGAGGAGAGGGGTGGATCAGTGCCCACAAAAACTTTAAACACTTAAACCTTAAATAGGAAACAGTAGT
Source organism: Chamaecyparis obtusa (assembly GCA_027943335.1). Taxonomy (NCBI): domain Eukaryota; kingdom Viridiplantae; phylum Streptophyta; class Pinopsida; order Cupressales; family Cupressaceae; genus Chamaecyparis; species Chamaecyparis obtusa. The sequence continues at coordinate 157,853 of BSBK01012423.1, read as the reverse complement.
AACCTTCAAATATAACTTGAATCAATTGCATGCATCATTCATTCATTTAACTATCAAAGGTAAATAGCATGAAATCAACAATATAACTAACACATAACTCAAGTATTTTTGTAATGCAGAAACCCTTGTTAGAAGGTAAAACTTGCAGTGGGGATGACACCCACAAATCCTTCACTACTGTAGATAGAAAAGATTTGCCTATTAGGGCTACAAGTGGTGATCACTTCTAGTGATCTTACCCTGTTAGGAGTAATGTTTTAGATTAGCTAGATCTACCCATTTATAGGATTTTAGCAACACTACTTCAATGTGCACTCGGTTAAGAGATTTATACAAAAGATAGTTAGGTCTACTCTCTTAAGAGATTTTACCAAACTCTGTTACAATGATTAGAAAATAAGAGGAATATATTTGCTAATGACAAATCAACCTTGTCTAATTATAGATCTATGAAATACTTAATAGATATCACCTTTATGTGTGAAGATATCAAATCTCTATTGCTTGGTAGCCTTCTTTGATTATGTTGAATCTGAATAACTTTGTATTCTATTCTACTCTATCTGATAACTAATATCTTGAAGATGGCTAATCCTTCAAGAACTTTCTCGCTTCATCACATATCCAAAATGAAATGAATTACAGTTATATAGCATATTGTTTATGTCGCTTAACAAAATTAGGTTACAATGTCTTAGAGAAAGCCCTAAGATATACGGTGTACAAAAATAACCTAGATTTAACAATTACATAAAGATCATCATTGTAATTAATGATGGAATCTTACAATAAATGATCCTCGTTCCTGGTAAAACATTTTATGATTCTGTTGTAACTGTTTGTATAGATAAGTGTGCCATTCCTGATTACTATATTATTTTCTATCTTCCTCAGTAAACATAGTATATTCTACTCGGTAGTAAGACTGATGCTTGATATCCAGTCTGCTCGGTGTTTACTATCGCTTGGTATTAGTGTACATTGATACTTGGTAGAACTGCTCTAATGCTCGATGTAAAGACTTAACCGACTAGCTTGAAGTGCTTCCATTTACCAACTAGAGTAGCATAGGTAACCGACCGATGTCTTTGATACTAATGACAATCTTTAATGCTCAAATAGAGATAACATTAATCTAGCTTTTGGAGTTGTCAGCAAGCATGCTCTAGTACAAAAAATTAAACTTTTAATCAAAGAGTTGTACCAATAATTTTGTCGAATTCTAAAATGATTGGGAGAATTTCAACACTTTGCCAAAGGACTAACTGACGGGAACAATCCTTTTAAGGATAATGATACTAGATGGATCTCTTTGGATGGACCAACGCATCAAGTTTTTTCAGAATATCAATCATTGCTTGGTCTAATGAACTCAAGTTGTGACGAAGTAGGACAATTAAAATTTCTTGCACTGCTGTGAATGTTAAGTTATATAGAGACACTCTTAATATTAGCAAGTCTTCTCCCCATGCTTGAGGAAATTGTAAATTTAATGAAAAAGGTACAACACAGAGCTATGTATATTGTAGAATATGTTGCGCTACGTAAATTGACATGCATGACGCTCGATAATCTCTATCGATCATGTGATGATTTAAAATTTGCCAGCTAGCTGAAAATCATAGATTTGGACAATCTTGATAACTTTTTAAAAATTGGTGCAAATAGGGAGTTATGTGCAGAAGTTCACGGAGTTGAGATACAAATGCACTACTTTGCCAAGATTGAGTTCGAGGAACTAGGAAAGAACCCTAGGAAGCGAGTATCAAGCATTAAAAGGAAAGACTTTACCAAGATCGGTGAGTCTGTAACAACTTTTGTGAAGCACATTGCCTATGATCTTTCCACACATATTAGAGGAAGATTCCCTCCAGTCAAACTACTTGAATCCATGGCTATTTTGTTTCCTCGATATTGGAGACTGAACAATTTGAAAGATTTTCAAACTAAGCTACTAACTTTGATAGATCATTTTTGTAAAACCAAAGAGTTAAATGGACTAACTCTAAATAGAATTTTAGATGAATCTCATTTGAGAGAGAAATCAGGTCATTTTTCACTGACAATGAGGGAACAATATAATATTATGCAGAACCCTCTCGAAGATGGATCGATAACAAGGCTCTGGAAAAATCTAGCTGAGAGCGAAATGTTGATTGATTCAATATCAAAAATTTTCAAGCTTGCTGATTTATGTTTGACCATGATATTGGGGTCAGTGGAGGATGAGAGAGTTTTTAGTGCTTTGGGATTCCTAAAGTCAAAGCTAAGAAACAAACTAGACAGTAATTTGGAAAATTGCTTGAGGCTCTATACATCCAGGTATGAAGTCAATACTTTTCCTTACGAAAGGGCATTGAAATTGTGGAGAAATAAATTTCAGAAAAGAGGGTTGGGAAACATTTCAAACCAAAGTGGGAGTGCCAGAGACAATGATGTCATTGACTCATGTACTAGTACTGGTAATGCTAGCGGTGAACATTAGTTAAGAAGAGGTATGCAAAGTAAAGAAAACATATTGAAGAACTGAGGAAGCTATGAAGTTGATGGCGATGATTATGAGGATCCCAATAATGATATGATGTGGTATCTTCAACCATTGTAGAAGTAGTAGGTCCTATGTATTTATCAAACTTTTTCTAGTAGTCCACTAGTAGTTTCTATATCTCATCATCAATCATGCATAATAGCATATTCCAATGTCAAAAACATGAATGTGGTTGATAATGTCATCAAGATTCAATTCCACAATTAATAATGGTTTTCATTTTCATTATTTAGCTCATATGGTACAATTCTTATAGTTTTTTCATTATTTTTTTTGACAACATAACAATTCATATGTTACAATTCTTAGAAATACTGATTCTCATTAATTTAATTACAAATATGATACGATATAACAATTCATTCATTAATATTAGTAAGAACACAACTCTACGATTCTATTTACAAAAGTCAATGACTCAATACCCATTGGCACATTGCCCAATTTCAATTTCATTACCCTAAGCCAATGACCTTGAATTCCCTTTTATAGAAATAAGGGAGCAACAACAGCTTCAGGTCAATTTCCCTAATGTCTCAAAATCAAAATCAGTAAGACATGTACAAGTCTACAACATCTCTACAATTGTACATTTCTGCATTTGGCAAGCTGGTTTAGTAAATTATCATTGGCAATAGCATCTACAACCTTTTTCATGTTATAGTAAATGACCTGCAACCTCATCAGCCATCCATACTTGGAAGAATGACTTGAAAGCAATGTTCCTTCCAATACTGCATTCAAATTTGTCAATGTTTGATGCAGTTTGCAATGCCTTCATGAGTGTTGTCCTGAGGAAGCTTGCATAAATCAGACATCATTTTGTCCTCCATTTTTTTTTGTGTTCCAATAGCATACAACAGAGTAAATCAATTAAGAATAAGTGAATAAAATAGAGTAACTCAACATACATTAAATTGAAAAGCATGAAAATTAGATACAACACAATTTGTTTTGTATTCATTTGTAATACATTACAATTTACAATAGTTCAAAATTTAGAGCATTAGCAATGTTTGCAGGCCAGTCCAAACATCCTCTGATAGCAGAACAATTTGGTTCAAAGTATAGTCACACTCGTGCAAATGGGTTAGCAATTCATATTTGGAAGTGTGACTTGACATCACTGTTGCTTCTAAAATTCCTTTCAAAGTTCTAACTGGTTTGATGAAATCCATGAATGTATCAGGAGATGTGTCTCTAGGAAGAAAGCGTAAATCAGTATTTATTTTTTCCTGTAACCTTATTTTGTAAGTTTCTCTTCCAATGAACTTATTTGTGTCAAATTCCATAGGCAAACCAAGACTTTCCAAATTTGCTTTCCTTTCTTCCATCTTTGTGATCTTCTTCTTATCTTTTCCATTCAATTCCTTTGCTTCCCTTAGCTTCTCACATTTTCAAATGATACTTGATAGCTTTACTGAGGCATCAAAGCAGGTGCTAATTCTCTTGTTTGATAGATAACTATCACTCTTACTGTACAGAGTTATTGCATAATATCTTTTGCATTCTTTTCTTTCTTGACAACATTCATGTTCTATTCAATGTTGTTATGGAGCTTCCAATAACACACTCTCATACTTTGAAGCATTTCAAACCAGTCACACAAGCTATGAGACATCCCCAATATTTGGCCCCAAATGTGTTCTTTTGTAATCTTCACTAAATTATTACTAGTATTTGTTAAAGTTTGAATTGTATTATTTTCCTTCTTTAGTTCTTCTACCATTTTTTCACAATTATTTTTCTCTTCCACTGCTTTGTGTTCCCAATAATTGTCTTTATCCACATGACAGTCCAATTTCTTTTGCAATTCCCGATTGGAGGTAGCATTACTCTCCATAGTTTTAAATAACTTTTGTGAAGTGACTTTTTCTTCCTCTAATTCTTTACTAATTTATACCAATTTTCCCCTCAGTGCCTTCAGCTCTGGCTACTCCTATTCCTTCACTACTACCTCTGCATGTTCCTTCTCTGTATTTGCTGATGTAGAGGCCAATTTTTTAATATTTTTCTGTAATTATTTCAAACTGTTCTCTAAAACTTTCCTCTTTGCTTTTTCATTGGCAATGTCTGCCTGTGATTTTTCTATATTTTTCTTGAGCTTAGTTTTCGCTCTTTCCATCTTTAGTAGTGCACTGTAGACCACTTGGTTCGTAGACTTTGACACATTGATTTTTTACACACTATTAACTTTGTAAAAATCTATTTCAAGAGTGCCAACTTGAAATTCAGTCGGATCTATCTAACTCTCTAGTGGGTTTCCATCATTTTTGGGTGGAATAGAAACCATGTACTCCATCATGTCTCTTCTTGGGTCATATGTTGGAAAAACCCTTTTGGATGCAAGTTGTTCCTCTACAGATGCATTAAGGGCACCAATCTTCAATGTCTTCTTTATTTCCTTACTCTTGGTTGTTGTTTCTACAAATTTATTATAGAAATATTTGAAACAAAAATTTGGTATTGCAGAAGGAATTGAATGTTTGAAAGGTGAACTAGAGCTTGCAATGCCTCTTGATTTAACTAATGATGTTTGAGGATTTAAAATTTTAGAGGGTTTTGCTAAACGTGAAAGTGAAAATAGTTCTTTAGGTTCGAGTATCAATGTTCTGGAAACCTTTTTCTCCTTGACACTATCTTCCACTATGGAATTTTGTGTAGATTCTACTAGCCTCTTTAGAGAGGGAACTTGTTGTATAACTTGCTCAGTACCACTGGCACCAGTACCATAGCTAGACCCAGTAGCAATAGATTCCCCAATCCCACCCATGGCAATGGATGTTTTTATGGGTATAGTGGTTCCTAATGAATCTAATGGGTCCACTCCAACTCCAATCCTAAGGCATGTACCTTTGGGTGCTTCTTGTACTATGAAAATTGGATTCCAGAAGTCTTCTCCTATGGGACCCAAACCACCATCTTTATAACCCATTTTTTCCATAATGATTGCCCCTTTTCTATATGTTTCTTTGTGGTAGTCGGATACTCCACTAAGTGGAGTAAATGTAATTGGTGGATTATCATCCTCATTGTCTACATTTTCATCTTGATCATGGTTGTCGCAGGCACTTTCGAGATGCTCCAAATTCCACAATTTGTTAAACTTTATATCCTCCTCTATCTCATCCAGATCTACACTAGTCTTTGGCTCACCAAGATTCTTTCTCATAGTCCAAAAATTAGTCATTTTTGTTTAAGTCCATTTTCTATCCTTACAATCTTCTGCTATTTACTTTGGTATGTTTTTTTTTAAGGATTATCAGCTTTTTCGTAGAAATTGTACAGGACATCCTAGGTTGTACAATGCCATGGTTTATTGATGTCATAATTTGTGATGACAACTATTCAGCTGAAATTTTTTCCTCAGCAGAAACTTTCTCCATCTCTTTTGTAACGTCATCCCACCTATCCTTATTTTTCAACTTCTCTAGCAATGGTTTAATTTCACATTGAAATAAAGTTGCAGAGTTCTTATTAGCAAAAAGAGTTGTTTGAATGACATTGAGTGGATCATACTTCCAGTACCACTCTAAATCAAATTGAATTTTTTTTTAAAAATAATTTGCCACTTTGAATGCCTTTCTCTCAAATGTTAACCCTCCAATTGAGAAAGGCGAGGAAGGGAATATGCTCTTCTTTGACTGGCCAGCGAAGAGTCTATCTATACTCTCTAGTTGTAGTACATATTCTACTGCAAATACCTTATCTATTACATGTATTAGATTTTTGTTGGGTTGTAGTTATGATCTGTAAAACCTTAGCACAGTGTATTCTTCCATTAGGTACTAGTCAGCTAATTGAATTGTGCTTCCAAGTTGGATGCAATCCCTACATGAAGTAGACAATCTGGGCATTGAACTACTTGTTATTCTTTTGTACAATGGTGCCAAAAAGAAGTCTACAAAATTACTGTAATTCCTTCTATTATCATATGTCCTTATCTGAGGTGTCCAATTATATATTGGAGTACCTGTCCCCCTTTGAATTTCAACCTTGCTGCCATTGCTCATTAATATTGCAGCATGTTTGGCTAGCAGAAGATAGCACAAGTAGGTTGTGAACCTAAATGTCTTAGAATTGCCTGTTTTAATCAATGCTAATTATTTTTGCATCGATTGAACCACGTCTCCAGCAAAATTATATCTTACGGTTTATTAACACCATGGATATCCCAAATCAATTAAAGAATGTTGGCACCCACTTCCCTATTATTTTCCAGTCCCAGGCAAAAATGCTAGCGAGGATATAGTATCCTGAACCCATGGCACAAAAATGTTAAAATCATAAGGATGCTTATGGTTCTCACCCAATGGAGCCTTTGCCTCTACAACTATTAGACTCTTTATAAATGAATCTTTTGTGTTTGGTGGGACTGCCTCATATGGCTCTCCCAGCAATCCTAGGTCAATATGGACATTGCAGTTTTGTCGGTCAAACCTTAGGTTTAACAAACTGAGAAATTCTTCCTGGGTTATTGATAAAATTTATTCCTAATTTTTTTTAATTCACAATTGCTTTTTTTCTTCATCATAATTTTCTGCACAAATCAAGATAATTTCTGGGTAAGGGAAAACTTCAGGTAACAGCATGCGACCGAAACCAACATCCCACGAAGTAACTTTATTTTTTTTTGCACCTATCACTAGATTAAATTTTATAAATTCAGACTTCTTTGACCCAATTTCCTTACTGCACAATGTATATTTAATTGCTATAACTCTCCTTTCACCATCGATAGGAGGATCATATAGATTGTGATACTCATCAGTGAAACCAAGGATTTCTACTAGTTTTCTCTAGTCTATTAAAGTTTTGCCATCTGCTTGCACTTGGCCTTGAGTTTTCGCTTTCCCCATTGTTCTTCAGAAGAATGAAAAAACACAGAATCATAGATATTTACTAACAAAATCACAGATAATAACTAACTAATTAAGAAAACCCCAATTTAAGAAAATCCCAATTGTACTTGAAACAATTAAAATTTCAAAATCAAGTTAAACTAAATTTTTTACATTACAAAATCAGGATGCCATCAGGATAGATATCTTACTGGAAATTAAATTTTGAAATCTGGATAGATTGAAGTTAGAATGGCCAAGGCTCTCACAAGTTACACTTGAAATATTTGGCGATAGTTCAAAAGTTGTTTTTAGCTTTCTGCTACTACGAGTCGATAGGTTTTTAAAAAAGAAATGTTAACAACTTTTCAGTAAATGTATCATTTAAACCAAAATTTTAGAATACATTTATGTTTTATCTTCACATGATATGTAATCTTTTCGATGAATTACACGTGTCATGTTTCTAGATCGAGTTTGCAGAAAAGGTTTTTGAAACCCACAGTACTTTCAAAATACAACTTCAACTGTTCATCTCACGCAATCAAATGGTTGTCACGATTTTAAAATTTTAATACACACTAATGTATCATTTAAACCAAAATTTGGAATACCTTTATGTTTTATCTTCACATGGTATGTAATATTTTTTATGAATTACACGTGTCACATTTCCAGAATGAGTTTGCAGAAAAGGTTTTTGAAACCCACAGTACTTTCGAAATACAACTTCAACCGTTCATCTCTCGTAATCAAATGGTTGTCACGATTTTAAAATATTAATACACACTAATGTATCATTTAAACCAAAATTTTGGAATACGTTTATGTTTTATCTTCACATGAATCATGATACGTAATCTTTTCGAGTTCGATGAATTACACGTGTCACATTTTCGGAATGGGTTTGTAGAAAAGGTTTTGGAAACCCACAATACTTCTGAAATACAAATTCAACCATTCATCTCTCGTAATCCAATAGTTGTCACAATTTTAAAATATTAATTCACACTAATGAATATAATCATTAACTATATTTACTTATATTTCATGCATTTGAGAATCGAGAATACCTTATCCATGAATTTTGAACCAGTCACCATTACATGATATTGGCAACATTTAATTATTACATGAAACAAAAGTGCAACATAAATTTTTTATATTATATTAGGAAAAATTTCATTACAATTCAATGAGGCTCTTGGCCTTGATTTATCATTTTCCCAATGTCTATTAACAATTCTTATAACCAAAACAAAAAATAAAAGCACTCAAAATTTCTTAAAATATTTTCAGATTTTTTTTTAAAACATACATGATTACAATGTACATCATTGCAAAAACTGTGGTAATCTACTAGCACCAGATGGAGGAGCACTAGAGTCTAGGTAGACTCAGGGACTATTTGGCTCTCTTCCTTTTGTGTGGAACTCTGAAGAGAGGATAATCTCTGAGAATTCTTTTAGCCATCGATAGTCGTCGATTTCCTCTAGTAGGTTCCACTTCCAGAGGAAATCCCTCCCAATCTGTGCCCACTTCTGATGACACATGAGCTTTTCAACATCAAGGTTGAGTAGAAATGGTTGCCTGGGTACATTTACCCTTGGTTGTAGAAGCCTAGGAAAATCATTTTCCCAATGAATTCCAAATCCAATTTCTGCAAATATGACAACATTCACATCATCGCTGAGGTACTCTTCTCTGAATACTTTCCTTAGTAGCATGAGCATGTCCACCTTTTCCCTCTAGGTCCAATAGAGATGCCAAGAACCAAGATAAAATGTCAGTGTTAACTCTATACCTATTTTCATTCTCCATTATTTCACGTCGCAACGCCATCCTTATAGCCTCCTTGGTGAAGGCTCCCAACTCTGTAGAAACAGATGCCACAATTGGGTTTGTGACCAAGCCCAAAAAGGCCTTTTGATCCTCCAAGGTAGTGCATCTTAAATGAATTGGAGTGTCTATTGAAAATTAAAATTTAACAAACTGATATTAGTATTCAAATTTTTGAGAAAACTCAAAGAGAAGTTGGCACTTGCAAACTATTTTCACAAATCTTCTTTCACAATTGTAAATTAACAAGCATAGATCATCTATTTATAAGCCCCTGATTGAAATTCTTTGTCTTCCCTAAAGATCTTATTAATTTGTTAGTTAAATGGTAACTGTTCTTCAAAAATTTCCAAATCTTTCATATTTAATCCAACAGTGGGTGAAATTGGAAACAACACTTATGATAAGACATTTACTATCATGGGAATAACAAATACATGTGGACATAATAATTCTTTAATATAAAAAAATCTTGACACATGTGCCCACTCTGCAAAAATGATGAGCAAAGTATGTTAGTTGTGAAATGGCAGCAGGAAATGAAGCTTTTCCATTAATGTAAGATCATCGAATGATCATAAAACAATGTCAAAAACCATTTTAATGTAAGATCAATTAAGCCTTAATACATTACTCTATCGAGGTAATTTAATGATGTCAACACATATTTGTCATTAAAAATTAAAACTGAAAGGCGCCATCTAAGCAGCCATTAATTGATAGTTACATTACTTTATTTGATGTCATCTACTTGTTGCCATTGGCATTAATTAGTTAATGATTATATTCATTAGTGTGAATTAATATTTTACAATCATGACAACCATTGGATTATGAGAGATGAACAGTTGAAGCTGTATTTTAGAAGTACTGTAGGTTTGAAAAACCTTTTCTACAAACTCATTCCAGAAATGTGACACATGTAATTTGTCAAAAAGATTATGTAAGACTCACACGTTCATTGGATTACAACATATCAATGACCAAAGGTGAATTTTGGGCCTATTGTTGGTCTTCATAACCTTTACGACAAACTTTCGACAAAATCATGACACGTGGTATGATTGTGTATCATCAAAAAATGGAAGTAGTTTTATTTAGGACTAGTTTAGCCCTCCGAGTAAGTGCTTTGGGGTCATGTCAAACACTTTGATGGTGTCTCTCACTTGGATCTGGCTTTTCTCCCCTATTCTGCCCCATTTTCTACCTCTTTTCTACCTGTTTCTGGCATCCTGACCTGAAACTTTGAGATTCTTGACCTCAGGGTCAATGTCGACCTTTTGGGTCAACGTCAACCTTGACCTTCACCTGGGTCAGAGTCAACCTCAACCGTGACCAAGGGTCCAGATTTTAAATTACAAAAATTTCTGGATTTCAGGTTTTCAAAATGTTTTATTTCCCGCTTCCGGATCAGTTGTTTCAAGTTTCAAAATGGTAAACTCTTAAATTATATTTAATTTAGGTCCATTCCAAGAGTAAAGGCTTAAATTGGAATTTAATTCTCCTATGTAGGCCTCTCTATAAATTTGTGCCCTAAACTTGTTTAAAAGGAAGCCTTCTCCTCTCATTTTCTCAATGACGAATCCATTTTCAATCAAGTAACTACATAATCAAGACATCCATTCATTCATCTTCACTCAAGCAAGATCAAGAAAGCATTATCAAGCAAGAACTCTCAATCAAAGAAGTATTAAAAAAATCACCTACATTCAAGCATTCAAGTTCTCCATTGAACATCAAGGATTCAAGTATTCAAGCCTTTGAAGGGATTTGACTCAAGCATTCAAGATTCATCATTCAAATGCTAGATCTATCCATCATGATGGTGTGATCTTCCTTCAAGATCCTTTGTTCATCTTCAAGATCCATTCATCCATTTTTCAAGGTGGATTCCAAGCATACAATCATGGAGGTTTTGATTTACATTTATGATTTTTAGTGTTGAGTCCAAGCTTTCATACTAACATACTTGTTTATATTTCAAATACAATTGCATATCTAATGAATATCATAGCTTCATTGTTAGATCTATTTGTACTACTTGCTAGTATTCTCCATTTCAATTCTATTTGAAGGTTGATTCCAAAACCGGGGTTTGACCAAGGCAAACCCCTTATTGAGACAACAAAACTCTTTTTCTTGTAGGTGCAAGTGTGGGACAACAAATTAAAAATTAGATATGAGTACCCTTTTTAGAAAACTTTCGTGATCTGCAAAAATAATTTCTGTCAGAGTTGTGCAGGTCAAGGTCGACATAAAGGGGTCAAGGTCGACCTTTATCTGGGTCAAGGTCGACCTTTCTCAGAAAAGGAAAGGATTTATGGGTTTTCTCTATCTCTGTGTTTATGTTCCAAATTTGATTGTGAAACTTCACCAAACTCATCATAGCCATCAGAAAAGAGGTGTTTCTAGATTTTCTATATTTCAAGATAAGTCTTTTATTTCTTTACTTTATTAGATCCCATTTTCCCTCTTTATCCATAACTAGTTGATTCCTCTTTGAATTGATTGTTTCCTTTCAATTAATCAATTGGGATCTCCTTGTCTTGGATTAGGAGGTAACATTTCCACACATCATCCACACACATTTTACACTTTTACATATACAAATATATATCTTTACATATATATATTTTATATCTTACAGATTGATCATGGGCTTATTGGATGAGGAACATAGTAATGGGACTCGCTGCACCCACTAGTGCAACTTCAACATCAAATTAGAACCATTGGATTAAGAGAGATGAATAGTGGAAGGTGTATTTTGGATGAAATGTGGTGGGATAACTCCTTTAGAAAACTCTCTCAGGAATCGTCACACGTGTTGGTAGCTCATTTTACATGTCCGTTGTATTTTAGATAAAGAGCTGCTTTAGGAATTATATCGAGCACTCTCGTGCGGTTTTACAATTCCTTCATAATTTTGATATGGAGAATTCCCCTCATTATTCTATAAGTTAGATCTTTTCTCCTCTTGTCTCTTGACTTGGGGGTAAGAGGTATTTCATCTAGTCTTCTAGGATCCATTATGCTCTTAGCATATATTTTTGTTTTGAGCTTAATTGGTATTATTTCAATCTTCAATCCCTATGGTTTTGTATTATGCTCATAATCATCCATAGCTTTGATATTCATGATATATTTACTAATGACATTTTCTTTACAAAGGTGGGTATGTGCAGGATCATGGTATGCAAAACTAGGCCCTTAAGTGGCAATGAAAATTCAGAAAATCAGGATTAGGAAAGTTGACATAAACATCTGAACAAGTTATAAATATTATATCTAAAATATGTAAGAAGAGAATATGTAGAAAATTGAATGTAGTTTCTAGGATGCTAGGGCTCTTTTGAAAAAAAATATTCTATACGTTGAAAATTTCAAATTTAAATGTAGTGGTATGAAAATTTCAGGAAAAATTAAGAAGTAGGTGTATGTCTAACCACCTTGAACACAATGAAATGATAAATCTTTTTTACAAGATTCTTGATATAAGTAGTAGACTGATGTATGGATGTGACACATATTTTTTTGTAATTTTTTTCAAGGTAAATAATTAATTATGATTTTTCTTCTACAAGTTTTCCAAAATACAAAAAATCTCATGTCTGACCACATTAACTTAGTCTAAACTTTATCAAATTCAAAAAAAAAATTATTTTCTTGTAGTAGGAAAAGCATAAATGTGACACATGTTTTGGATTTATAAAATGTTATACAATTTGAAAGTTATAGCTATTTTTCAATAAGGCTATCAATCAGGACTAGAAGGATAACAAGTAGGTGTATGTCTAACCACATTAAACAAAATGAAATGATAATATTTTTTTATAAGATTCTAGATAAAAGTAGTAGACTCATGTCCGAATGTGATGTATATTTTTTGGTATTTTTTCCAAGTAAATAATTAATTATGATTTTTATGCTTCAAATTTTTCTGAATATAAAAAATCTCGTGTCTCTCTACCTTAACTTAGTCTAAACTTCATCAAATTGAAAGAATTGTTTATTTTTATTGTATTAGGTGAAGCATAGAATGTGATGTATATCTCAAATTTCAAAAATGTTATATTGTTTGAAAGTTATAGTTATTTTTCAAAGAGTCTATAAATTAGGAATTCTTTTTCACATTGCCACTTTTTGGCATACCATGATCCTACACATGCCCAGGTATCCCTTGGTTTCATGCTAGGGGGACAAGGTTTTCCTTCTTTCTCTTTGTCTAGAGTTTTTCTTTCCTTAGCTTAGTGGCATTTATTTATTCTGCAACATTTTTTCATTATATTAACTGATGTTTTGGCTATGGATATCCTTTTATGTGAGAGGTTTTTGTCATAGGCCATCACCTCTTCTTTATTTTACAAATTATGTTCATTATAAATTCTTTCCATGGCTGTAGGGTTAGAGTTTTCTTCCTTTATTCCAAGATTCCTCATCCTCTTGAATGCAGGGGGCTTGTTGATTGAATCTTTGATCCCTCTTTGTTTTTCTTTGAAAGATGATATTTTATCTAAAGGACTCCTCTATGGTGGGGGTCTTTTTGATAAGATCTCTTTCTCTTTGAGGATCCTTTTTCCATGAGTGGTGATGCAGAGGTTGGCAACCAAAGGTGAATAAGCCCAATCAAAATCTAGAGAATCTGATACCTCCTAACAATTCTTGAACTTGATAATGCTTCAACACTCCTAAGTACTTGAAGAGGGATGCAAGTTCATTTGATTAGGATGAATTAGGTCTCCCACAACAATCACTTATGAATGGCCGGTACACAACACTCAATTAATATTCAGCACCCAAGGCCCTTTCTATTTTCAAATGCTAAGTTCCCAACATATTAGATTCTGACAGTTGTATTGGAAAAGATACAAATATATTTCGACCACACCAAATACAAATAACTCTGCACAAACATACTTCTCCCTCTTAGGTCTCAATGGAAATGACTGGAGAACACATGCCCATATTTATTAGCTACCTTTTCCTTATCTCCAAATGCTGACAGCAAAGAACGCTGGTATTTGGGAATTGTGATAGTCATTTCATCTTTGCTTGGAATTGTGACAGTCCTCTAAAATGAAAAGGAAATTTGTTCACCACCTTATGATTATCTTCGACCCTTTACACAAGCTCATGTAGAACATATACTCAGATATCCCATGGCAGGTAACAATTCATCAATCTATCGATGCCAATATTCAACAATAGTATGAACTTCAAGACTCGTTCAAGAATAAGAATCAATATATCCCAAATTGGGATTGCATAGACTCATAAAATTTAAATGCTTTTTGCAGTCCAAGTACCAAACACTATTTGAATTTGATTTCTCCCAATCAATAAACTATCATTCAAACTAGTATAATCAATTTACACCAAACTGAATTCTTGAACCGATTATCATGAGAAAACATCAACATTTAAAATAATCAACCTTTTCCGAACACAAGAGCGTAATGTCCCATTCCAGACTGTCACAAAATGAATTCCATAAAAGAGACTTTTGAAATTGATGTAACATAAAATTCTTAGAAATTATACAAATTATGATGTTAACTCCATTGATATAAATTGAAATTAACTCATGTAACATATAATTTGTATGATGTTTGTATAATTTGTATCAATGGAGTTAACACAAAACTCTCTCCATCCTTAATGACAGTATAAGTGTTCTTGCGAGCATCATACATAGTTTTATTATCATATTGCCATGCCCTACCTAAGATCAAATGACAATCTCGTAGTGGCATTATATCACATTCAACTATATCATAGTAATCCCCAATTTTGAAATGAACATAAGTCTTCTCTAAGACATCAAACCACTAGCATTTACCTAAACCAAAAGCTCGGTAAGGTGCTTCATGTGGTATCATTTCTAGACTTAACTTCTCAACCATCTCAATAGAAACCATATTATCAATTGAACCACTATCCATAATAACTTTGCATATCTTGCCTTTGCATCTACACTTTGTTTTGAAAATGGAATGATGCTAACTATGTTGTCTCCTTTCTTCTTCTTTCTCTATGGCGATGAAAACTGAAACTCAATCTTCCAACATTCACAAGCCCAAAAAGATCTTCCTGCGCTCTGATACCACCTGATGCAGAGGTTGGAAACCCAAAGGTGAATAAGCCCAATCAAAATCTAGAGAATCTGATACCTCCTAACAATTTTCAAACTTGATGATGCTTCAACACTCCTAAATACTTGAAGAGGGACACAAGTTCATTTGATCATGATGAATTAGGTCTCCCACAACAATCACTTATGAATGGATGGTACACAACACTAAGTTAATATTCGGCACCCAAGGCCCTTTCTATTTTCAAATGGCAAGTTCCCAACATATTAGTTTCTGACTGTTGTATTGGAAAAGATACAAATATATTTAGACCACACCAAATACAAACAACTCTGCACAAACATACTTCTCCATCTCGGGTCTCAATGGAAATGACTACAGAACAAATGCCCATATTTATTAGCTACCTTTTCCTTATCTCCAAATGTCAACAGCAAACAACGCTGATATTCAGGAATCATGATAGTCATTTCATCTTTTCTTGGAATCATGATAGTCCTCTTAAATGAAAAGAAAATTTTTTCACCACCTTATGATTGTCTTCGACCCTTTACACAAACTCATGACAGAACATATACTCGGATATCCCGTGGTAGGTAACAATTCATCAATATATCGATGCCAAAATTCAACACCAGTATGAACTTCAAGACTCGCTCAAGAATAAGAATCAATATATCCCAAATCGGGATTCCATAGACTCATAAAATTTGAATGATTTTTGTAGTCCAAGTACCGAACATTATTTGAATTCAGTTTCTCCCAATCGATAAACTATCATTCAAACTAGTATAATTGATTTACACCAAACTAAATACCAAACTGAATTCTTGAACCAATTATCATGAGAAAACATCAACATTTAAAATAATCAACCTTTTCCAAACACAAGAACGTAATGTCCCATTTCAGACTGTCACAAAATGAATTCCATAAAAGAGACTTTTGAAACTGATTAACACCAACTTTTACATGGATCTTTGAATCAAAATAAGAGTCATATAAAACATGAAACTTCTTCCAATAAGTTGATACCAAAGATTAACGTAAATCCAACAAAACTAATCATTTAAAAGACCAAATAACAACCACCACAAGCGGTGCCTAATATGGCTTTCGAAAATAGCTCAGTCATGAAAGAGTTTACTTCCATTTATATTGTCATAGTCACACTAGAATTTGAAAATAGAAAACTACATATAAGAAGATGAAGAACCCGAAGATAGCAGATCGATTTCTTTATTACTCTGTTCCTTGTTACATTGCTGCTATCCCTTGACCAATTCTCATCCCCTACTATGCTACTCCCTCTCTTTAGGTTTTACATTGCAGAGATAAAGAACTCAACCCGATAACTAATTCATAGAACTAATTTATAACTTCCCACTACGCTAACTGACTCAAAATGGCCAATTTGTATTATGTTTGGCATAACAACTAACCTAGTAATGAAACATGGAGTTGACAACGAAGTTGTCAACTTCATGATTATATAGACCCTTTATTTATGACACTTAGACTACTAAGATGTAACCAAACCCAATTACATTCCTAAGACATAAAAATGGCTTACTAAGCCATGTTACAATATAAATTAACCATGTAAAATCCAGAATCTTCAAAATATTGCCAGTCGCCAGATGCACCTGCATCAAGTGACATATCTTTTTCATGATTATCTATGCTCTTTGATGTAAGGTTCAATACCCTTCGCTAAGAATATAGTGTACATTGTTGTTAACAGGATATCTCCTTACTTTGTGAACTAGGTATCCTTCTTTTCTCTTCCTTATCCATGCTAGTAGGTAGCCACGACAAGGAGGGGGGCATATATAGGGTCTCCCTTATGCTAAATTTTTAAATTTCAATATGCTAAATCCTCAGAAGGTAACGCACATAAGTTGCTAAATCCTGAAGAGACACATTTTTAATTTCAAATATGCTAAATCCTTAGAAGGTAACACACATAACTTGCTAAATCCTGAAGAGACACACATTTTCAATTTCAATATGCTAAATCTTTGGAAGGTAATGCACATAAATTTCTAAATCCTGAAGGGACACGCATTTTATATTCCATAGTGATACAAGAAGGTGGATCTATGGGTATTCCAAAAGCCTTCAAAGATGTATTAAAACTACAAAGAATAGGTTATGGGTGAACTATCAGGTTTGGCTACCTATTTGGCTCTCCCTCCCTGGTGATTCATGGTAAGGTGGGTGTGTTACTCGGTGAGGTAATCACTCTCTCTTTTATCTCTTTTCACTTTCATGCTAGTAGGATTAGATTATGAAGCTATGTTATTTATAGTGTTTCTCTTGTCTTTCTTATGTAATCATTAGTGCCTTTATGATACCTTTCCAAATATGATATTAGTATAGGAAACATTTCTTAGCAAGGTTTTCTTTGCTAGTTGATTTGGGTTTGTTTCGTACTAACCCCTCTTTTTGTGTCCTTTGGCTTTATCTTTATTTTTCTTTGTTTTCACACCCTCGTGCATGTATGTTGTGTTAGAATCCTTAGCTTGGGCGTTCATGTCCTTAACTAAGTGCTATTCTATCTCGTTGCAAATCCACTTGAATCTTTCTCCTAACTTTACCAAGAGTTTGTATTGAATCCATACTCTTGCTAAAGTGGGGGCTAAATGTATCGTCATAAAATGGAAGCACTTCCATTTAGGACTGGTTTAGCCCTCCAAGTAAGTGGTTTTGGGTCATGTCAAACACCTTGATGGCATCTCTAGCTTGGAGCTGGTTTTTTTCACTTGTTTTGCCCCATTTTCTACCTCTTTCCTGCCTATTTCTAGCATCCTGACCTGAAACTCTGAGATTCTTGACCTGAGGGTCAAGGTCGACCTTCTAGGACAAGGTTGACATTGTCCTTGACCTAGCTCCAGGTCGACCTCGACCTTGACCTAGGTCAGAGTCGACCTCAACCCTAAACCAGGGTCCAGATTTCAAATTCCAAAAGTTCCAGATGTCGGGTTTTTGAAAAGTTGTATTTCCTGTTTCGGGCTTCAAAATGGTAAAATATTAAATTATATTTAATTTAGGTCCACTTCCAAGAATAAAAGCTTAAATTAGAATTTAATTCTCCTATGTAGGCCTCTCTAGAAGTTTGTGCCCTAAACTTTTATAAAAGGAAGTCTTCTCCTCTCATTTTCTCAATCACAAATCCATTATCAATCAAGCAACTACATAATCAAGACATATGTTCATTCATCTTCACTCAAGAAAGATCAAGCAAGCACTCTCAATCAAGGAAGCATTCAAGAAATCATTTACATTCAAGCATTCAAGTTCTCCATTGAAGATCAAGGATTCAAGTATTCAAGCCTTTGAAGGGATTTGACTCGAGCATTCAAGATTCATCATTCAAACCCTAGATCTCTCCATCATGATGGTGTGATGTTCATTCAAGATCCCTTGTTCATCTTCAAGATCCATTCATCCCTCTTTCAAGGTGGATTCCAAGCATACAATCATGGAGGTTTTGATTTACATTTATGGTTATTAGTGTTGAGTCCAAGCTTTCATATTAACATACTTGTTTATATTTCAAATACAATTGCATATCTATTGAATATCATAGCTTTGTTGTTAGATCTATTTCTGCTACTTGCTAGCATTCTCCATTTTAATTCTATTTCAAGGTTGATTCCAAAACCTGGGTTTGACCAAGGCAAACCCCTCATCCAAAAAACAAAACCCTTTTTCTTGTAGGTGCAGGTGTGGGACAACAAATTATAGATCAAATCTGAGTACCATTTACAGAAAACTTCCAGGATCCATGAACAAAATTTCCATTGGAGCTGTGCAGGTCAAGGTCGACATAAAGGGGTCAAGGTTGACCTTTCTCAAAAAAGGAAAGGATTTTTGGGTTTTCTCTTTCTCTGTGTTTATGTTCCAGATCTGCTAGCAAAACTTCCTGAAACTCAGCATAGTCATTAGAAAATAGATATTTCCAGATTTTCTATATTTCAAGATAAGTGTTTCATTTCTTTACTTTATTAGATCCCCTTTTCCCTCTTGATCCATAACTAGTTGATTCCTCTTTGCATTGACTATTTCATTTCAATTAATCAATTGGGATCTCCTTGTCTTGGATTAGGAGGTAACATTTCCACACATCATCCACACACATTTGACATTTACACACACACACACACACACACATATCTTACAGATTGATCGTGGGCTTATTGGATGAGGATCGTAGTGATGGGACCCGCTACACCTGCTACTGCAACTTCAACATCAAATTAGAACCATTGGATTAAGAGAGATGAATAGTGGAAGGTATATTTTGGACGGAACGTGGTGGGATAACCCCTTTATCTAAAAATATCTCTGGAATCATCACACGTGTTGTTAGCCCATTTTACGTGTCTGTGTTATGTCCCATCTTTTGAAAATTGCTAATAAAATAATTTTTTTCCCATAATTAACGAACAATTAGCCAATAAAATAAATAAATTTTCAAACGGTATATAAAATTTGCCAATACAATTATTTTTTTCCCTTCAAAAGAAAATCATTCACCTCATATATTATAATTTTTTACTTCAAAAGAAAATCATTCACCTCATATAATATAATTTTCCCCCAGATGACTGTATAATTTGCCAGGAATTTATGAAATTTTAATTCGGCAAGGAAAAAATCGCCAAAACAAACTATGAAAAATTGTGGATGTGAAAAAAATTCGCCTACATTAAAAAAAGCTCCCCCCTAAAATAATGTATGATTCGACATGATTTTACACATTTTCCTAAGAGGGGGTTTCTTAAAGTTATCCATGCTCCATGTTTGACACCCATCATGGTTAAATACTTGAATCTTCATGCCAAATTGCCTCTAGGGATTCCTGTTTAAGCTTGGTTATACATCTCAAAGGTTATAAAACCTTGAACCTTTAACTCTTCATGTTACTAGTCAAAGCCTAAAACTCTTTATGTTATAATATTTTGTAAACTTGATACATCCAATTCCTAGATTTTATGTCATGTATCTTATATGATTGTTGCCTCATGTGTTACAGTATCCCCTTCTATGCAACCACCTATTGGCATTGTCATTTACTATTTCCAAAGTCTAAGTGTTGTATTTTTTCCTTAGCAAGATCAACAATTGTTATTCACTCGTGCCTTTGAGATTTGTCAAAGTCGTTAGTCTTCTCATCTAGTGTGAGCCATTTGATCAAAGTTGGGTCCTCATTATTCTCATATCCTCACATGTCTATGTTGAATTTAAAAGAATCTCATCAATGAGTGCATTTGTTTGTTGCTAAGATTATTGGCAAGATTGTTAGACCTCCAATGTGACATAGATCACCCAATACAAGATGTGCCTTAGTGTAATACCTTTCGTATGCCATCGTTTTGGTGTCGTATACCTAATCTTGCAATGTGATTTATTAAGTTAGATTTAATCAATTGTATAAACATCCTAATGTAATGTAACTAATGATACAATATATATCATGAAAAATATCATGAAAATTATTAGAGATTTGATTATTAAGCTAATGTTGTGTAAATACAATTAAACTTATTTATGAAATATTTAAATATTGAGTTTCTATTAAGACAATATGTTCTGGTCATAGTATTAGGCAAGGTCAATTGTCTTTAGAAAATTCTAACATTTAATTTTAAAGAAACATAATTATGTAGATGTAAAAATAATTGAAAGGACTGTTTTCCTTATTTAAGAAATGACTATGGGGAATAAAATTTAATGTCTTATAATTTTTAATCGGGACAGTTTTCTTGTGCATGTCATTTGCATGCCTTTTTGTCAGTTTTGGGCATTAATTTGGGATATCATCTTTAATACTATGGGGAGAACCGTTTCCACCTTTTCTTTTGCATTGTCTTTATAGGAAGATATGCATGTGTTTGGGGGAAGGCTATCATGGGCAGGATCACAGTTTAAAATAGGAAATTTTTTTAAATATAGGGTATCGGAGAGAGATACATGATGGGAAACTTGTGAGGGGTATGCGAGATCGTCCTTGCAAAGGGAACATCTTGGAATTTGAGCGAAAAGAGGAAGAAGGTCCGTATGTTAGCGGGTGCTTGAGCTTGTCCCCTCTTCGGAATGGTGCTACTGGTTCATTGGGGCCAATGAAGATGGCAGGCGACATCTTTTCCTTGAGGTTTCTTTTAACCAAAGAATTCAGGTGCGTAGTCTATGATTCTAAATTTTGCATGCATATTTATTGAATTATCAAATTAATCAAGATAAAATGAATCGTCGCGTCCACTTTAGCAAAGACATATTGACTCATTTTCCTGCTTCCATTATCCCTTACCACTGTAAATGTTCTCTTCGTTGTTCTTCCATATGAGTTTTTATTTCAGTTAGTCATTTTTTTGCATTCGATGAGACGATATATCTTCCAGCATTCTGTCAAACAGTCCATATGCCTTGTTTTGCTTCCAAATTTCGCATGCATATCAAGCAGTGTGTTCCAGCCATAGTAACGGACAAAAATGCACTTTCATTATGCTTTGATCGATGTCCATACCCTATCCCAAAGCTCCCACTTTATCACAGTAAGGAGGATTCTGGCTCATATTTTTTTATGTCTTGCACTCATAATGCAACATGAATTATAGATGTATCTTTTGCATGGTTACTCTCACATTTTCCTCTGTTTGGCATCATCATGCTTCTCCTTTTTCAGTTGGCGTCAATCCTCAGAAAACTCCTCCTTTGTCCAATGTGGTTGGTATGTAACGTGAACAAGCGCATCATTTTCTTTATAGTTGGTGTCTTTGTTTAGCTATGCTTTGTTTTCCTTCTTGGGGATCTAGATCTTTGTGACCACGCCCAGGCTCAAAATTCAGTCTTCTGATCATTACATGTATGAGATTGATACTATTTGTGGATTTTTCGTATATCAAATTAAAATTAGTTAATCTGGTTAGAATATTGTTATAGGGATGTAACTTGTGATTGATTTTACCAATTTAGTTAAACTTTCAATGTTTCTATTATAGATAGAAATAGGTATTACAGATTTATCTTATATAACAAAAATAAAAACCTAAAAATAGATATACAATTATTATTGCAATTTAGATTTATTTTAAGTAGATTAAATATATATTTAAATGCCTTTCATAATTGTACCATATAGTTTATTAGTTATCTATTCATCCTAATTAGCTAAAATATAGATATGATGTAACCTTTGTAAAATAATGTCTAGGAATAACTATCTAATAAACTATTTTATATTAGTTATATTTGGAATAATAATGATAGTTACTAAGAGTTAGCTTTTTTATCTACGTAAGTTCTTTAGTATTAATAAATGTTTACCTTATATTAGGGTTACTCACTGATTGAGATTATCGTCATAAGATTGTTTAATTATGTCTTTGATTAGCATTTTGTGTGTTAGTTGTGATGTTATTGTGGAGAGGATTGTGTTCTTGATGTTAGTTGGAATGTCAATTTAGAATGCTATTTTAAATATAGTTGAATAAGGTTTTATTTCAATTGCATTACTTAAGTTTCTTTTGAGAAATATTAGTTTGTTAGGTTAAGATAATATTTAGAGAAGAATCATACATTTTGGTTGAAATGATATAATTTGTTATTTGCAATTTTAAGTTAGATAGTAATATAATGATGGTGGTTGTAAGTTGGAGCATTAAAATGTGGTATACATATAGTAATTGTATGTCCTTGTAAATTGTTTGTATGAGAGTGTAACCTAAATTTGTTGTTATAGTATGTTGATTAGATGATTTTTTTATTTGTTTTGTTGATGTATTGGAAAAGGTGTCGAGGGTATGAGTGAGGGTATTATGT
The DNA here is from genome assembly GCA_027943335.1 of Chamaecyparis obtusa. NCBI lineage: Eukaryota > Viridiplantae > Streptophyta > Pinopsida > Cupressales > Cupressaceae > Chamaecyparis > Chamaecyparis obtusa. Next base: position 134,706 of record BSBK01012423.1, on the reverse strand, counting down.
CATTGTGTTAATTTTTTTGGTGGTTGAGAGCTAAAATTTCACAAATAAGAAATAATTTTTCTATTACTAGTTTGGAGGATTGTTCATGCCTGCATTGACCTTATCAATGTAGTAGGGTATTGAGGGTATAGGTAAAAGATTGAGATTTAAGTTTACATTAAATGTATAAAAAAAATTCTCTAAGCCCTCTCTTTATTGATTGTTTTGTGATGCATACATGTATGTTGTCTAATGCATTATAAATTATGTTATTTTGGCTTTGAGTCATACTTTATGTTGATATTGTGAACATTGAGATTTTTATGTAAGAAGTAATGTTTAGGGCTAGGGATTCGAGTTTTCCTTATGTGTACCAGAGGCTAGGAGTGTTTTGGTTTCTATTTTACATTATTTCATATGAAAATTTGATGTTTTATTATGTTTTGGGCCTAATTACGTAGTTGAGGTCGCATGAAGGTCTTGGTCATGTTTCTTGGCATCTTATTGTTGGAATTGATTTAATGTTGACTTGTTGATAAATGTGGCTCTTTGGATCTTATATGGTATGTGGTGATCATGATGTTATTGTATTATGGTTTATTGATATTCTTGGAGCTTGATTATGCATTATATGGATCAAGGATATCTAATGTATCCAATTTGTTAGTATGGATCCAAAAGAGGATTTACTCACATGCTATGTTGTATCTGGAATTATGCTTATGTTCTGGAACCTGAAGAGAGTTCCTATGCGATTCACATTATGATGTGTACATGATATTAGTTTCAAAGTCCTCTTTGATATAATGGCATTGTGGATCCTATTGATGATTTTGTGTTTATGCTCCAAAGTCTACTTTGGCTTCTTTTGATTATGTGGATTTTATGCAGTTCTATTTGAGATTATTTTCTTTGTGCTTTCTTTTGAGTTTCAGTTTGGAGCATAGGAGTGTTTTCTACGAGCATTGCTAAGAGAGTGGCTCACAATTGGGGCTGGGGCCCAAAGTGGTCAGTCCAAGGTCCTGATTATGGAGTTTTAATCAAGTGAAAACATAATAAAATAAATTAGGTTGGGATAAATATTAACAAGATAATTGAGTAGCCTTGCCCATGGCCTTGAGTGTTTGTATAGGCCAAGGATGGACCGTTAGAGAAGGCCTGGTCATCCGTGAGGCATTGATCTAGAAAATTGACTTCCTTGTCCTCATGAAAGGTTGTGGTTCCACATGGGGGTCGGAGTCTAGAGAGGGGGATAGAGACTGCCAAGGTAACCCAGGAGTGGGAGCTATGTGATGACACTCTCTGAAATGTGTCTTAGGATTGCTTTTATTTAGCCTTGTAAGTCGCCTCTAGTATCTTGTTGTATACCCTTATGGATTATGATTTTATTACTTGGTTTGGATGGTTCATTGTTAGTTGCCTTGAATGTGTTGCATATAAGGTATGGGGCCTTCTGTTATGCCCTAGCTCGGGGAGCGGGCCTCTCGATCTCATGTAGTTAGGTGGAAAATATTTTATCCATCGAGCATTTTTCCAAAGTTATTCAAGAGCCCTTGGATGATCATGCTTCTTCACTATGTTTCTCATGCATCTTCTAATTATTGTTGGTATAAATATTATTATCATTCAATATTTCATAATGTGTATATTCCTATGGATGTGATAATGTATTATTGTAACATGGTCTATATGATCATATTGATGTATTGATGTAGTACTATTGTAACATCCTTGAGGAGATAAATGTAAAATGGGTATGTAAATGTATTTCAATGATTACTTGTAGTTTGTATATGTAAATATGTCCCTATGATTACTTGTGATGAAATAGAATAAGTGCATAAATATGCATGTCCTTGATTTGATCATGTGACTATATGTTATCTCAGTGTAATAGTTAAATGAATTCTTTTATATTGTTATCTTGTTCATAATTTGTGGTGCTCTTATTATTTGTCTTGTATATTATGAATTTCTAGTAGCAATGTTTTGGAACCTAAGAGGACCTTATTATCTTATTGATGTTCAACACTTATGTTTTCATATCATAAAATGTATTTTGGTTATGATCCTTGTATCATGTGGTTGCAAATGTAATGTTAGATACACTCTAAGTCTAGTTTATAATGTTGTCCTCTTAGGTTCCCTAGTGAGGTGTTACACTAGGCTCAAATATCTTCTTTGGTAGTAAAGTAAGATCAATGCCCACTATTCCTTTGTATCCCAAAAAATTGTCAGGTGTCTTAGACATCTAGTACAATGTGAGTTGTTGGATAAAATGTTCTTGTTTCCATCCAATTCACATCAAATTTTATTTTCATGGTTTTATTTGATCAAACCATCATTCAATGAGAGCTATAAGGATCCATTCATATGTCTATATTAGTTAATAGATAGGCATTTTTATAATATGACTCAAGCCCTTACTAAAGCCCTCTCTATTAACAATAGTTGAATGAGCTATCAATCACCTTGATCTCTAAATTGATAGGTACAACTCCCTATAAAAGATGTTTAATGAATATATTTTTGTGTTTTTCAATAAAGATGGGGTATGCTCTTAACTAGAGAGTATAAGAGGTTTCAAATGAATTATCGTTACTATGAGCCACTCATGAATAGATATGAAATCAAAATAATGTAACTAATTTCTATGGATGTGCCTCAATTCTCACGACCATGAAAACCACAAGATAGTGAAATCACCATAATTAATTTCTGAAAATGCACCTCCATGTCCATGAAGATTACAAATACAATGTATGCACAAGTGATATAAATATGTCAAACAACATTAATATAATAGAAGAAAATAATAAATAATGACTCTCAAATTGTAATACCCCTCCCATCATCTTATTTTCTATATGTTATCTAGCTATTTTAGGATGATAAATTATATGTTAGGATATCATCGATGCTTATGGTTTTACTGACCCAATACTTGCATTTGTATTGTTGGCATGTATGCTTTATATTTCTATTTGATGTGCCTAATGTGGTTGAGGGACTAAGTTGTAGTTACTTGCTTGCGATCGACTGATCCCCGTCATTACTTGTTTATATTTATAAATATATGTACATGCTCATCTTTTATGTAGGTTTGTAGGTATCGGGCATCAACACCCCTAAATTGCCAAGATGAACATGCCCTATCGCAATATCTCAATGGTAAAAGAGGGGAGATAACATACAAATCCAAATCCCAACCCAAGCTATTGATTGTCCTAAAAATAATGGACAAGTATATGTTTTCTACCCATCGAAATTTATCAAGGTGACATGAATTCGTGAGCCCTTCCTTGGTGTTTTCTTGTTGTTTAAGTTAGTTGATTTTTGAGTTTTGTGAGTCAAGTGGATTTACTTGTGTGAATTATTTGATTTAAATAATTAAATTAGGAGTAATTATGAGATTTGAATATTTATATTTTATGAGTGTAGAAATATTAGATATAAAAAATATTTAAATATTAAGGGTAATTAAATACATTTGTTAATTAAAAGATTGAATTAAAAGTCTAAATTGGAATATGAGGATTTTATTAATTATTAAATCTAAATATAAAAATTAAAAGGCATAGCTGATTTATTGAATATTTAATTTATCAATTTACATAGTTAATTATGTGCTAAAGTATTTATTGATTAATTAAGTAATTGTATGCAATTTAAGTCGCACATTCAGTTTAAGTGAAAATTGAATTAGAATTTAAAGTTAAAAGTTGAGTTAGAAATTCTAATTAAAAAGTGCATTATTTTATTATTAAGTGTTTTTAATTATGCAAAGTGAATTGCTAGAAACTAGGTGGAGAGAGTTAAGTTATGTTTTAGGGTTAGCATGTTTTAGAAAGCCTAGGAGGCATAGGTCTTCTTTATGAGGGGTTTTTGGGTATTATTTCGAATTATCTCTATCAGGTTTTGGAAGAGCTTTTGGATGAATTGGAAGATTTTTGGAAAGCTTGGTTTTGTTGAGCATTATTTTTATATTGTTTGAAAGATTGTATTTCAAAGGTTGGATTAGATCTTTCTTAGCTTCGAATTTTTTAGACGTTGGTTGAGGTAGGGTTTGAAACCCATTTTTTGTAAAATTCTTCTTTTGGAAAGATTGTATGCTTTATGTCTGGGATTGATTATGTGAATGATTGGGAATTGGTTTCTGTTTTAAATTAATTTTATATTTGTGAAATTTTGGATTAGTGGATGATAAATTAGATCTGGTATTCAGTTTGGTGGTTTGAAAACCTAGGATGAAATTTTAAGAATTTATGTGAATTTTCTCATATAGAGTATTTACTCAGAAAAGATAGATAATTTATCTTTTTTTGGGGGCCAAAATGGCAAAGCCATTTAAAATATATTAATATTTAAAATTTACAATGCTTAGAGGGCTCAAGAGGGAAAGAAGCAGGGACGAAAACCCTCCATCCCGACCTGAAAAACTTAATTACATAGTTGTATATCAGGCCAAAATAGGTCTCTATGGCAGCAAGGGAGAAAGCCGCACTATCTCTTTACTAAAAATCATGCCTGAGGAGTGGGAAGCACTATAAAAATTCAAAACTAAATCGGTGTAGATTAGGGAAACACCTACATACCGAGAATCCCTGAGTTCAGTGACTTCCAACAAGGCCCAGATCTTCAAAAAGCATGGGGAGAGAAATCCCCATCTAAGCGGCCAAATGGTACCAGATTGCTACTGAGCTCCCATTGAACCAATTGCTAAGGATGAGCCTCAGACGCCCCTACTCCAACAGACACCACATAAGCCAAACCAATTGATAAGCTATCAAATAGCTTCCATATAATTCATCTTAGACAATCACTTGGCCTAGAATATTGGTGAGGAACACCTTTGGATACATTTTGAAGAAGAATAGACATTAGTTTACAGTGTACCCAGAAATAGACCCACCTAAGGGTCCTCGCATGTATCACTGGAAAAATTCCTCCCTTAAAAAAATGGTAGCTTATCCCACTGTACCTACTCATATTTTGATTCTCATTCCTCCACATGACCATCCACTCCCAGATTTGAAATCCAGTCAGCAAGTTTGTTGGCCTCCCTGTAGCAATGCGATATGGTGTATGAAGAGAAGACAGGGGGATTTTGATCACTTCTTGCAATACATAATAAAGCTCCCACTTTACTGATACTTTAGAGGATAAGGAAGATATAATTAAGAGGGAATCCCCTTCGATATGCAGGTCAGTCAGACCCATGCGGAAAGCCATTCTAACCCCACATAAGATTTCCCAGGCCTCAGCCATGTTGTTAGTTTCATCTGGAAGTCTGTAGTGTGCTACTACGATAGATTTGTCAGGTCTCCTAAGAACAAAACCCGCACCAGATTTAACAGGGTTGCCTTTACAGGAACCATCAAAATTTAGTTTAATGAGATTGTGATCAGGAGGAGTCCATTTGATGTCTTTACAAATTTTTTGTTTGGGCATTTTACCAATAAGTACCCCTTTGAACGGGATAACAAAATGTTTCCAGTTATTTAGTATAGCATCATCAAATGATGTAAAGGTAGAAGAAAGTTCCTTCACATTAGAGACATGAGCGTTAACCATTTTCGAGACATATTTCTCCACCATTAAGAAAATCTGGGCCACCGGAGAAACTTGTTTTCTGAAAATTCTCTTTTTCCTCTACCACCACAGGCACCAGACCATTGCAGCTAGGATAACTCACCAAATTACTAAGAAGAAGGATTCTTGAGTGCTCGAATTAATTTGCCACGAAAGATGATGGAGGATGATGTCTCTGCTTTTAACAATAAAATTCCACATGAATGAACTTGGAGGGGGTTACTCAATGAGAAGATTCTTTCCAAGTCATCAGAGTTAAGATATTTGACTCTGATGAGCTTATCCCAAAGGCTATTTGGGCATTTATATATTTTCCATGACAACTTGGAACCTAGGCTGAGATTTATTTCATGGATTCTATGGAAGCCTAAACCTCCACTATCTCTAGGTTTGCAAAAGTTGTTCTAGGAAACCAAGGAGACCTTTGTTTTGTCATCCATATTCCCCTTCCAAATGAAATCCCTCAAACAATTCAATATATTTTTCATCACACCCGGGGGAGAAAGGATAACTGCCATGATGTAGTTATGGGTTGAGCTTAAAAAAGATTTGGCTAATAAGATTCTTCCATCCAATGATAACCATCTCACCTTCTAAAATGCAATCCTTTCTTTGATACTTGACAAGACTCCATCCCAGAATGTGGTTTTGGCCTTACCCTGGAATAATGGGATGCCAAGATACTTGCATGGGGTATGTGCCATTGAAAAACCAAGGGTCCTTTGGATAAATCTGCATGCTTTAGGATTAATATTAAAGAGAAACATCTTAGACTTTGTCTCATTTAATTTCTGACCTGGGGCCACACAATATTCTGCCAGGGTTTCCTTAATGATGATTGCTTCCTTGATACAACCTTTACCAAATAGTAAGGAGTCATCTGCAAAGAGGGTATGTGAGATTGTAAGGTGTGATTGTCTGATGCTGATACCTTCCCATCGGCCCAAGGATTTTTTTGAAGGAGATGAGTCTACTGAGCCCTTCAACCAAAATTAAAAAGAGAAAGGGAGAGAGGGAATCCCCTTGTCTAACTCCTTGAGATGAAGAGAAATAGCCACATGGGGTACCATTTACCATGACTGATAATTTTGCTCCTGAGATGCAGGACATGATCCATTTGATCCATTTATTGTCAAAACCCATTTTGTTCATGACTAGGCTCAGAAAATTTCAATTGACCCTGTCATATGCTTTGGTCATATCTAGTTTGAGGATCATTGCCCGAATGCATTCTTATTTGATGGAATGGAGCACTTCATGTACTATAAGGGCACCTTCAACAGTGTCTTTTCTTAGAACAAAACCACCTTGTTGTTCTGAAACAATTTTAGGAATTGATTTACCCAATCGAGAGGCCATTCTCTTTGAGAAAATTTTGTATATAGTGTTGCATAAGGAGATTGGCCTGAAATCGGCAAATGAAGAAGGGTGTTGACACTTGGGGATAAGAGTGATGGTAGTGTTGTTGAACTTCTTAAACATACAGGCATGTCTTCTAGATTCCTTTGTTGCCTTAAGGATGCCCGTGCCCATGAAATCCCAACATTTCTGGAAAAAGAGAGGGGTCAAACCATCTGGTCCTAGGGCCTTATCCGTGTTCATGGAAAAAACCGAGGATCTTATTTCTTCCAAGGAGAAAGGAGCCAGCAAAGCCTTGTTATCCAAGTCTGAGACCATAGTTAGGATGCAATTGATTATGGGAGGGACCTAACTGGGGTGTGCATCTGCCTCCGTTGTTAGCAGATCTAAAAAATATCTGACGGCTTCTGATTGAATATCTTTTTCATTGTTAAGAATCAAACCATTCCCATCCTTAATTTGGAAATTTTGGTTTTTATGTCTTTTAACTTTGGCTGACATGTGGAAGAATGAGGTGTGTCTATCACCCTCCTAAAGCCATAGCTCCCTCGATCTTTGCCTCCAAAGTATTTCCTCTCTAAGCAACACCTCCTCTAATTGAAGAGTGGATAATTTCTGATTCTCATATACTTCAGGGGTCATGAATTTATTCAAAATGGACTCATTTATATCCTCTAGTTTCCTTTGGAGATCAGATTTCTGCTTGAAAATATTTCCAAAAGAAGTTTTGTTCCATTGTTTGATTTGTAGTTTCATAAATGCCAGTTTTTTGGCCAGTTTAAAAATAAACGAGCCAGCCACAAAAGGGGTGTGGAGCCACCAGGTTTGCAGTAATGAAAGGAAATTGGGGTGCCTAAACCACATTTTCTCAATTTTGAAGTATGGACAGGGTCTGAGATTCGAAGGAGCAAGTAGAAATTCCATGGTTACTGCAAAGTGATCTGACCCAGTTAAGGAAAGGATAGAGGACTGACATACCCCATGTTCAGCTAGCCAGAGAGAGATCACCAGAAACCTGTCAAGTCTTGCTCCAACAAAATGTAATCCTTTCCGCTTGTTGGACCATGAAATTCTCATATTTATGGGGACACAATCTAGTAACTGATTAGCTTCAATTAAATCCTGAAAGTGATCTGTAACTTTAGGAGATGGATTAGCTCCCCTTATTTTATCTTGGGGGCCTAGGGTGGCATTGAAATCCCCCCCCAAGAATTACTTTGTAATCTTGAAGCCTTGCCATGATCTGTGAAAGAGAAGTCCAAAGCTTTTGTTTTCCTACCAGGGAAGTAGGGCCATACACATTGATTAGGATAAAAGAGAGGGAAAATATAGACACTTCAACTTCCAGCCAATTAGCACTCTTTGACAGAAGAGAGACTTGGCATTTGTGTCTGTTCCAGAGAATAGCCAGCCCCCCTGAGGCACCGACCGAGGAAGAGTGAAAGAAACCCCAGTGCTGCCAAGATGAGAGAAGTTTATTTCCTGTTTCTTCTGAAAGCTTAGTCTCTTGCAGTAACATCAAATCTGCTCCCCCCACTCGAATCTGATCTTTAATGAGGTAAGCGTTGTTAGAGGAATTTAAGCCTCTCACATTCCATGAAAAAATCCTCATATTTCTTTCGGAGAGCAAGTTGCTCTCCTACTTCCAAATAGTTGTTTTGAGATCAAAGTCGAGGCCTCTTCCTTGCATTTTCTGGGAGATCTTTGAAAGGTTATAGTTAGCTGTGTGCCTATGGAAATCTCCTCCTTCAACTTAGTCACCTTTGAGGGCCGTCCCCTTGGCCTTTAAGGGAAACAACCTTAGAAGTCTTGGTTGAGTCTAGTGCTATTTGAGAAATTGAGCACGTAACTTCAGCATCTACTTAGACAACATCTACTAACAGCTCTTCCTCATGTGACTGGTCTCCTAATACCAGGTCTGGCTGCATAGGGTTTGACCCACTAATTGTCTCATCAAGTATTCCTTCCGCCACAATCAAAATTAAGGAATCCACCATTAAGTCCATATCCATGTTAGCTAGGTTGAGAGCCTGATTAATACTGTTCCAATGCCCTACATCTGTCAAAGTATCACGATACTGGTTCCTAAACCTGTCCCCTATAGGAGGAGATCCCTTTATGTGCTCTACCTTTATCTTTTCTTTAAGACTGTGATCAAACAAAACTAGATCCTTAGATCTCCCTCTCTCAGCTAATTGGGTTAGCAATGGCTCACGGGGCAGGTCACCAATATCAACCAGGATAACTCTCTCCTCCTCTACAATAACATTTATAGATTTGGTTGCCATATCATGAGACGGGATCTTGGCCAGCTCATTGACTTTTTTAGAAGAAATCTTGATTACATGAGGCATCTGATCTGAGCTTTCCGATAAAAGAAGAGGAAAGGAAGGATGTGTGAAAGAAAAAGAGCCTGTGATTTGGGGTGTCGAATAGCTCTGTTGTGATATTTTGAATAGCCAAAGAAATTGATAGAGCAAGCCAAAGAAATTGGCCACCATCATACAATAGTAAGAGGCAGAATGCAGGCTCTGAGAGGTTTTCAAAGAATGATGAGGAGACGATTCCATACCTTGATCAGGCTCCCAAGATTTGACACTACCTAGTTTACCAGATATTGAACATAGAGCAGGGTTTGATATGTGGTCTTTGCACACTTCAACCTCTGGAACCCAAGGCCCTTGGCACTGAGAATTTATATGTCCTAAATAATCCTGGCATTTGTGAATAATCTTTTCCTCCTGGATAACTAACCTTTGAAGCCATGAACCCCATTTAGATTTGATTTGAAGTTCCATAGGAAACTCTTTTGTTTGATCAATGAGGATACAGACCCTGACCTCATTGTGAGTGAATTGAAAGGGTAAGAGGTCATGCCTAATAAATATTCCCACTTTGTTAGCGAGGATTTCAATGATGTCTGGGTCCCTATATTCCAGTGGTAGAGAAGGAAGAGAGATCCAATGGAGAAAGAAACGACATGGGTTCAGGACGGGACCAAAATTAGGTGTCCAGAGCAATGTGAAAAGGCCAGAGCCCAAAAAAATCCACCCTTTCTCCTCATGAACAGAATCTCTAGCTTCTTTGTAGTAAAATAAAGCAATGAAGAATGTCGATTCCAGATCTAAAGGAAAGATATCTTTCAATCCTCCCCACGATTTAGAAGCCCAGGACTTAATATCCGAAAAAGAGATTAGAAGGTTAGCACACTTACCAATCAGCGTCGTCTGACGAAGAAAACCAATATGGTGTTGGAGCATGTGTTCAGGGAGTACAATGGAGGCTGTAGACTTCCCATCATTTAGATGTTGGGTCTGGGCTTATTTCCTGATCCACATTTCAGTAGGTCTGCCTGATTTTGAGTTAAAGGGGGCTCTCTGGAGAGCAAGTGAGGGCCCAAGAGCTTTTGGGTCTGAGATTTGATTATATGGGCTGAGATGAGAAGTGATCCATGCAGGGGAGCTCGGAGGGGTGCCTTCGCAGATGTCAAAGATGGGTTATTTTCCCATTATCTGGTTTGGACTCATATTGCCCTTCCTCCTCTGTGCCAACTTGGGATTACCATTTTCCCGCCATGAATATTTTTGAAATTTTGCCTGATGAGAACCATAAATCTGAGAGGGGCCGGAAGGACAAAGAGTTTCCTGAGCCACCTTGGAGGATGATTCTCTAGTTTCATGAGACACAATACCCTGGAAAGCCCTGTTAGCCTTAAAATCTGGGAACCCCGCTTTCTGATCGTGATCCACTGGAAGACCCTGTGGCGTTTTGCCTCCAACCTGATGAGTTCCTTTCTTGGAAGGATCCATATTGTTACCTTTTGCCTTAGGGACTACCTTTTTGACATGGAAGCATGGGTTAACAAAGATGGGTTTTGTCGGTTGGACCACTGCTTTACCACGAAAAATCTACCTGGGATCGTTCTGACAAGCATGGGCTTCCCAGAGATGCCTTGGCAAAGGAGGGAATTTTTGAGTGAAACTGAACGTCTGAAGACCAAAGATATGTCGCTTTTCATGATTATTCGAAACCCTCTGAACAATAGGTCGATGACAGAAGATATCTGCGAGATCCTTGCCAAACGCATCTACCTCCTCATTAAAAGCTGAAACACCTGGATGTTGATGCAGGCCTAGCTTACCAGAACGCCCATGTTGCTTCTTGTCCTGACTGATCGAATGTTGTAACTGCCATTGTCATCTACAAGTGTCCTTCACCATTGTTGTAACTTCCATTCATCTCACCTCATAATTAAACAACAATTTGATAACATTTTAGTAGTTTAAAATATTACAAAATCATATATTGTTGTTTCTTTAACAATATTTATAAAAGAACAATGGTGTCTTTAGTAGGATCGATAGGTTTGAATTCTAGAGAGGTGGGAACCAACCTGCTACAACAATATCAATGGAGGATATGGATGGTTGTGGTGCAGGCTAAAAATTCTAGGGGACCTATGGAGGGTTGTCTACTATGGGACCAAGTAGTTATTATTTATTTGAATTTATTATTATTATTATTATTTATTAATTTTTGGATTTAAAAATTCATTGTAAAAAAACAAAAAAAACATAAGCTTGTTGTTGTCCTTAGAAAATTTAGATATATATATATATATATATATATATATATATATATATATATATATATATATATATATATTGAAAAGTATATTTATATATGTATTAAATCTATATATTTAGACAATATAAATAAATATATAAATTTACTTGGATGCATATAATATACTCACTATTTACTTATTGAGGTCAAACTTAAATTTAAAAGCGAATATTCCTTGTACTCCATTATCCAAAATTATGTATTTGTTATTTAATTAATAATTTACCACTGTCATTAAAAAATGGTGTGAGAATTTTGAAATAGATTCTATGCAAAAAAAAATTTAATTTTTTTAATAAAAAATTTCCATGCTAAACCCCACCTTTACTATCACTTTTGCAGGTGGGGCCCTACAACATAAGGTTTTTTCTTTTTACGAAATGACTTCCACTTTGCTTTTAAAAAAAAATAAAAATAATTATAACTCTTTCCTCAACTCATGTGAGGCTCAGAAGGTACTAGGCCAACTTGCCATGGGTATTGTCTAAATCATAGACTAAAACGTAAAACATATAAGAGAAGTTAGAAAAAGTTTGAAAAAAAAACTAAGTGTCCCCCTTGGTAAGATACATGTTTTAGTATATGATTTAGACGTTGCCCCCGCCATGCTTCCCATACATCCATGCCTTCCTCATGATGTGTTGTTTCAGTCAGCTCCCATCCCAATGACTGAGCGCAAAAAATGAAACTGCAGGGAGTACTCTCAGTGGTCGTTAGCTCCAATGTAGGTATTGGATAAATCATAAGCTAAAACATAAAATATATAAGGGCCCGTTTGGACCATGGCATACGGAATGCCGGATATGGTCAATTCTGGAATATGTTGCAAATCTGGAATATCCATATCCTCAAAATGATATCCGGAATATGTGTTCGACCCGTTTGGACCACCTGGAAGATGACTGAGAAGATCTATTTTCCGCATTTGGCTGCACATTTTGGAATTGGAATATTGACTGAATGAGAATTTATTTTATTAATTTATTTGTAACAATTTGTGATTTTTTCAAATGTTATGATGTTTTTCATATTTTTTTCATGTTTTTGAATATTTATTTTATTTTTGCAATAAAATATTATTATAATATTTTATTTATTTTTGAATACTTATTTTATTTTATTTTATTTGTATGTGATTTTGAATATTTATAATATTTTGAAATAAAATTATGTTTATAAGTTTATAAAAATTGTAACATTTTGTATAAGTTTTTTATAAAATTTATAGACCCAAAATAAAATATAAAATTTATAATATTTGTATACCCAAAATACACAAATAAAATATAAAATTTATAAAATTTGTAAAATTCGTAGACCCAAAATACACAAATTTATAAACAAGTCATTTATTTTATTATTTATTTTTTACAAAATGTTGCCAACCCAGCTCAATAGGAGCACCGGTAGGAAAGAGCCAGGTGGAGAAAACCTCCGGTCTAGCCCCACAAAATCATGAGCTGATATAAAATTTACATAATTTGAATGAGGCATTCCTCATTTTACATAATGCATATACAATGTTACAACTTGAATGAGGCATTCCTCATTTTACATAATGCAGATACAATGTTATAATTTAGTCTGATGAGTCTTTGATGCTCTGTCATGCCCGAACTCTTGTTTTTGTCTGTAGACACTGCATACATAGAACATACAACTGCTTTGTGATTTTGTTAGTACACCAATGAAGTACATTTAGTTGCTAACTTTTGTATGAGTCTTTAAAAAATCTGAATGATCCACGCTTGTCAAGATAAAAACACGACCAATTAAACAGTTGCTACCTTGGAAGAGAGTCCACCAAAAATAGGCTACATCTCTTTGACAAAGCATTGGTAATATATGTTTTAGTTTACCATTTAGACGTTTGCATTTTAGTTTATTATTTTTACTATTTTTAAAGGTAATATTACTAAAATAATTAATAGAATATATTAATATTTAATTATATATTTAAATTTTAATACTATATTTTTACATTAGATAATATTCTTTCTTTGATAAAAAAATATTTTATAATATATGAATTAAGAAATTATATATATTATATATTGCTTACTTTTTAAAAAGTCAAAACAATTACATAATGAAATTTTTTAAATATAATTCTAAATTTTAAAATTATATTTATATTTATAATAAGTATATTATAAAATATTATATATAATTTTTATAATATATTTTATATAAAATCATTGATAACACTATTATTAAACTATTATTATCTAACCCTAATCTTGAAATTGATAACTTTTCTCTTGTGCCAACTACCTCAATGTTAAATCATATAGTATTAAAAAAACAATGTGCATTTCATTTTTATTTATACTTGTAATAAGTATATATTATAAAATATTATATATAATTTTTATATATAATGTAAAATGTTGTCTTCATATAGCATATACTACTCCTCTGCTCGGATGTTCAGTAACTACCAAATTTTAGAAATTCAAAATGCCATTAGGAACTTCCTCTGGTCTGATGGTAAAGGCAATAGAAAAATGCATGCGGTCAAATGGGACTGGTGTCATACTAACAAACTCCTTGGGGGGCTAGGGCTTAAAGACCTTAAAACTCAAGGTATTGCTTTATCCACCAAATGGATCTTTCATTCTATGGATGGAAATGATCCATGGAAAGTGTTGGTTAGGCATAATATTGAAAGAGGCTTTCCTAAAAAAGCTAGAACTTGGAAGATTCTCCCTTTTTGTGACCTTATTGTTGGTAACATCCCGGTCATTGTCCAAGGCTCTGCTATTTTCAGATCCATCTAGAGAGCCTGTGATCATGTTAGGAACTTTATCACCAATAAGGGTTTCCATGATGCTAAGCATCTATATGGTGAAAGATCCATTTGGTGGAACTTGCACCAGCTGGTAAACCCCTAGCCCTTTCCCAAGGATGTTCTGCTAGGTTGTGGGCTTAGCTAGGGATCTCTCAGCTTATTGATCTTTTTGAAGATAATAATCTCATCAACTGGGATGAGCTCAAGAACATATTTAATATTCCGGATTCCCAAAAGAAGACCTATAATATGATTTTCAAGGCTACTATGGACCTGCCCTCTGACTATCATGTGGACTCTCATAGGTATTTGAAGTGCAAATGGCCAGATGGGGTCATCATGGCTAACCTCAAAGCCAAGAATATCTATAGAATTATTGATCATAATGAAAATATTATTAATCATATCAATAATATTCTGTATTCTTCTCTTGATGCTGTGACTTGGAAAAAGTATTTTGACATTCTCTGGAAAGGTCTTGTTGAACCTAAAATCAGATGTTTTAAATGGCTGACTCTGCTTAACAGACTCCCTATTAGAAAAGATGGTCACACTATTGACATTTGCAGTCTCTGTAGGCTTCCTAAAATGGGTAGACATATCTTTTTTGATTGCATCTTTGCAAAAGAAATCTGGAACATGTTTGGTATTTTTTACCCTTTAAATGTAAATATTCTGGAAATTGTCACTAGTCACATTGATGGGCTTAAAAAGGATGCTAATTTATTTTGGAATATGTTGTCTTCTAACATTCTCTGGCAGATCTGGAAGTGCAAGAATGAGGAAAGGTATCAAAGTAACCTTAAAGTTCTTACTTAGTTTTCTCGAAAACTCACTTTTTTAAAAATCTTTCCTCAGGTCCACACAACAATGATGGTGGAGAAAGACAAGCTGAGGAGATTCTTGAAAGATGGGCATGCCACTTTCTTTGTGTATGAGTTAAAGCATGGCTACGAGTGGAGGAGGAACTTCGATGACCTTCAAATGTTTGAATGAACTTGCAAAAGGCTGAACCAAGAGATCAAGAAGAATATTAACTCCAGAAAAGATGAGATTTTCATGCTTACGCAAATCCAGGAGCATAAGAAGATAGTTTGGATGGAGGGTCCTCTTGGCTTGACTGCTTGGGTTTATACCCATTATGATGTCTTAGACTAGTTGCTCTTTTGTTTCCTCTTTTTAGTTTGTACTCATGATACTTTGAGTTCGTGGTGAGGCTGGGCCTCTTTTTTGGTACTCTCAGTGGTTTCTCTTTTTGTAATTGATCTACCTATTTTTAATAGAATTTTTTTTTATAATATATTTTATATAAAAACTTTTATAATATCATTATTTAACTATTATTATCTACCCTGAATCTTCAAGTTGGTAACTTTTGTCTTGTGCCTAAAAATTATTGTATGATGAGATTGAATTTGTATAGCTAACATTAACTTTAATTGAGACTAACATGTTTAACCTAGCACAAAAATAAAAATTCTATAACTGATTACAACATAATCATAACCACTTAATACCCGAATTTAACTAGGTAATTAAAATTCAAAGTAATTAATCTTTTTACTCTATTTCAAACTAGGTATTAAAAAATCATATATCAATTAATTAATTATTTTTTATAATTATACTTAATCTATTCATCCATCCCAAATAGAAATTATTTTAACCCTTACATAAAGAAAGATTATTATTCAACAATGAAATGGTTTTATTTATTTTTTAATTCTGTCCTATTGAAATTAGTAAATTCAAAAGATACTAAATTGTATATTATTTTTTTTCATAAAATTACTTGATTATAATAGTTTAATAAATATAATTTAGGTGAATTATGGCATTAATAATTTTTGGCATTTATATTTTACCACATACTGATTAATATATTATTATATCAAATATTATATTATTTTCTTAGTTATTACAACATACATATAAAATATATAAAGAAAGATTATTATTCAACAATAAAATGGTTTTATTTATTTTTAATTCTATCATATTGAAATCAGTAAATTCAAAAGATACTAAATTGTATATTAATTTTTTTAGTAAAACTACTTGATTATAACAGTTTAATAAATATAATTCATGTGAATTATGGCATTAATAAATTCTGGCATTTATATCTGCATACTAATTAAAATATTATTATATTGTATTATATTATTTTTTTAGTTATTACAACATACATATAAACTATATAAATAAAATTATATATGATTAGACTTAAATAAAATAATTTAACTTTGTCTTTTACCCTCCTCATTGAACCTATTTTTTAATATATATAAAGTCTTAATAATTATATATATATATATATATATATATATATATATATATATATATATATATATATATATATATATATATATATATATATATATGTATATATATATGTATATGTATATATATATATATATGTATATATATATATATACATATATATATATGTATACATATATATATGTATACATATATATATGTATACATATATATATACATAGATATATGTATACATATCTATATATGTATACATATCTATATATGTATACATATATATATGTATACATATATATATATATATATGTATAGATATATATATGTATACATATATATATATATATATATATATATATATATATATATATATATAAAGTCTTAATAATTATTTCTAAATCATTTATATTTATTAATTTATATAGGACTTTTGTAGTTTTAATTTTCTTTATTTTATTTTTTCAAAGCTCCAAAACCTATGAGAAGTACTCCACTGCAAGTTTGTTTGCCGCGCTCAGTCATTGGGATGGGAGCTGACTGAAACAACACGACATGAGGTGGACATGACCTCCCATGGATGTATGGAGTGATGGTGAGGCGACTATGGGTGGGGGCCTTTCCCATTTTTTTGGGGGAATTCAATTATTATTTTTATTAGATTGATTATTATTATTTTTTAAATAAAATTTGTTTCCCTTCTTTCTTTTATTTATTATTTATGTTTTGAAAAGGACTTGTGGGGCCGCCAGCTTTGGGATCCCTTGTTTATTATAGTATATGTAGTTTTAATTAATTATTAGTTGAATATATTTATAATTATTCTTAGTTATTATTATTTATATTTAGATTATTAAGTTTAAGTTTATATTTTATTTAATAAATATTTATAGATTTGAAATTATATTAATTGGTAGATTTATTGTATAGGTTAAAACTTGTATTTTATAATTAGATTTAATCGAAGTTATAATGTGAATATAATTAGATTAATTGAACTATAAAGTTTATTATAGTCAATTGATTATTATTATTTAAATGAGCTTTGTTTTTATGTTGCATTGATATTTTGTCATAGTGTTTATTTGGCAGTTTGGTTAGTTTAAGTTGACTTCTCGGAATTACATACCAGAGGTTTTGGGGTGTCTTTGTATTGCATGAGTTTCTTGATCATATTTTTTGATCTTGTCTATGATTTGATCTTTTATGGGTTATGTATGAATCACTTCTTTGATCATTTTTTTTTATCTTGTCTCGGAATCAATCTTTACTACCAGCCTTGTTCTATTAAATCTTATGATTATGAGAGAACTTTGAGAGTGCATTTTTTATATTATGGTTGGGAGAATCAGTGTGTTCATGTTGTATTAATAAATTGATTTGAGGATCATTATTATCACTTTGATGTAATTTGACTTGTGAGCCTAGGGGAGGTTAAATAGGAGCATCTTATGGGAGTGGCTTACAATAGGGGTCTGAGACCCAAAGTGGTCAAAACTTGGGTAACCTATTTTAAGTTTTTTTTGATAAGTGATAACATAGTAATTTAATTTTTTAGAGTTCATTAAAAAGATAAATTAGAGATTATGCCCCGCCTATGCCTTGAGTTCTTGTTTAGGCTAAGGATGGGAATGAGATGATACCTAGAGAGTAGGTATAATTATAATTCCTCATGTTCTTGAGAGGGTATTCTAGTTTTGTGTGGGTTGTATTGATGGTTAGGGGCCCATAGTGGCCAGTCCAGGGTAACTCAACGCTTGAGGGTTCGGGGTCTAGTGTGACCAGTCCAGGGTAACTCAAGTAGATGTCCATGTGATGAAACTCCCATAGTATGTAGCCTAAGTCTCCTCCATATTTTTCCACATTTTCCTCTGGTGGTGGTGTGTCTTTGTTATTTTAGTATTACCTGATGGTCTATTTTGTATTATTTGGTGATTGGTGTTTGGTTGATATTCTAGTATTTGGTGTTTTGGTACATGTGTTGGTATTTTGATGTTTATTATATTTTCTCTATCTTTAGTTGGTGGCACGTTTTGAGTTAGAAATCCTTCAGGACCCTTTTCTTAGTTGTTTTGATTGAGTTTATTATCGAGTGGGGTTTTTTTGTTAAACCTCACCATAGTGGGAATGGACCTTTGGTTCTATGAGGTCACATGGTATTGTTTTCTTTTACCATTTGAGATTATGATGTTCTTGTAGCGGTGTTGGAGGAAACTTTTTGTTGTTACCTTCTTCTTATTCTTCATTGTAGGCTTGTTCGTATCTATCTTATGATGTTTGTAATTATATCTTGTATCAGTGCTTCAGAGATGATTCCTTTCAGATATTGCACTATTTTCTATTTGGTTATTATGACATACCCTGTGAATTATGTAGAGGATGTTGTTTCATTTTATTTATACCTTAGGGTATTGGCTGTACTTTTTAATCAATTGTTCATGAGATATTTGTAATTATTCTTAATCTATAATATTTGATTAGTAATACATAATTCTACGTCATGGGAACCTCAAGGATTGTTAATTGTAATTGATTTGTACTTATGTACTTGTTTATATCTTATGATTGTATTGATTTCATATTGTTACCTTCATTGTTTGTAAACACTTTTAAAAAAATTATTATGTAAACATAGTAACATGTATTAGGTTAAATTCTCCCGGGTTCCCTGGCGGGGCATTACACTTGTTATTAGAGCTCAAGTTTCTACACTGGGAACTTTGGGAATTTGTGTGCCCATTAGATGTCTAAACTATCAAAACTTGAAACCAAAAATTAGACATATAACCCCTTTGTATTTCAAATTATTGTCTATGAACCTAAAGGTATGAAATTAGACTTGTATGTTTGGATTAGGTTTTATATGAGCATTGCATTTACTAGGTTTGCATAAACCTCTTAAGTGATTATTTAATGTAGATATGAATGTGTGATTTATACAATTGATTAATATATATTTTCTATAATGATGAATGAATAAATATATTTAGATCTATTTAAATTGTTAAATAATGAATGATTGATCAATGTGATTTTCAGTTTATTCTTAAACTAGAATTATATTTCTCTTAATGACTATATATCATGTCCTTATTTTATGGCTATTTTTTAGATGTTATTTTGTCTTTTTTTTTAGTAAAATGCTTCATGATTGAGGGATGCATATCCTTATCTATTTGTAGGCTTCCAGGAGTAAGCCTAATTTTAGGGGGGCTGGATGTAATACCCCTCCCATAATCCAATTTTCTATATGTTATGGTCATTTTAGGATGATGAATTATATGTTAGGATATCATCGATGCTTATGGTTTTACTGACCCCATACTTGCATGTGTATGGTTGGCATGTACGTTTTATATTTCTATTTGACGTGCTTGATGTGGTTGAGGGATGAAGTCATAGTTACTTGCTTGTGAGATCCACACAATCGAATGATCCAGTCCATTGCTTGTTTATATTTATACATGTATGTACATGCTCATTTTTTATGTACGTTTGCAGGTACCATGCATCAACTTCCTTGAATTGCCAAGATGAGTGTGACCTATCACAATATCAGAAAGGTTCTCAAAATAGAGGCTAAAATAGGACCACACTGATGTGTCCCACATAAACATCCCATCGACAACATCAATGAACTTCTCAGTTGTGCCACAGACTCCCCAATAGGATCCGTTTGTGGGGAAGAAGAGAACAAAGAAGAACTTATCTCTTTTGCTAGCTCTTTGGAATACGTCTTTCCATCCACTGATTTTAGTATTAGTCACGCTAATTTTTTTCTCTTGAAATCAAGCCCTTATTTTCCATCCAATATTCTATTCCAGCACTTCCATTGAAATATGCACTCACTTAGTTCATAATTATTCTCAAGAGCGACCAACTCAAAGAACTGTTCTACAAATCCTCTTCACTCCTTACACTGTCATGTGAGAGAAAAGATAAACTGCAGTATTCTTAGGACCCCAAAATACAAAAATCCAACATAGAAATATTTATGTGGCTAAAAATAGAGTATATATTATACTTAAGATAAACATTGATAGGCTCAACTTGTGAAATCAAACAAATTTCATTTCTATCAATCCTTCCTCTAGTCATACCACCTCAATTTTTTTTACCAATAATCTAATTTTATGAATGATTCATTCTTTCATACCTTGAAGTATTCATATTTTCTTTTGTAGCAGCTTCTTGAGTTTCCACTTCATCATCATTTGTAGCTTCCTCAACTTTTTCAACCAATCCAATCTGATTATGTGCTGGCACAAATTGATTTCCTTCTTTATGATCTGATTCATAACTAGAAGATTTCTCCTATTTCTAAAACTTTCATCCACTCTCACATTATTAATTTCAACAATATTTATCAACTTATTTTTATAATATTTATATTCCTTTCTCTTCATATGTTATCAAAGGAATATTCCTTCATCACACCTAGGATTGAATTCCCCTAATAATGTAACATTTTCTTCCAAAGATTCTAAAATACTTCATGGTAGGGATATGACCATACCAAAGTTCATAAGGTGTCTTACCAATTCCATGCTTAATCTTAACTATATTCAAAGTTTAGACTATGGTATTAATAGTTTCTCTCTAGTACATATGTGGTACATTTCCTTCTATCATCATGGTCCTTTTTGTGTTAAGAATTGTTCTGTTCCTTCGCTCTACAATCCCATTCTGCTATGGGGTCTATGGAGCATACATTTGTCTCTTTATTCCATTCTCTTCAAAGTATACATTGAACTCTCCTGAACTTAATAATCCTCCTCTATCCAATCTGAGACACTTGAGCTTCATATAGGTATTTCGGTCTCAACCATATCTGTAAATATATTGAATTTGTGGAAAGCCTTAGATTTATCCTTCAAAAATGTTACCCACATCATTCTAGAATAGTCATCAATGAATATAATAAAGTGTTGGAGTAAATAGTCTTACTATTTACTCATTACTTAAGTTTACTTAGGTCAATACATTTATTAGGTAAATGGATATCATCGAGTCCTATTCGGACTCTAACTCATCTAAGAGGATATTATAGAGTTCTATCAGAACTCTACTTCCTCTAGGTTGAGACACTTGTCTCAACCTTGTCCACTCTACCTAGATCTATTATTTCCTATTTAAGGAGAGCCTTTGTACCTTTGTAAACAACCTCATTACCTCATATGAATACAATCTAGTATTGATATCATCTCTATTTTGGTGGATGTCTATAGACTAGGTCTTGGGTATAGGATGACCTATTCTAACATGGTATTAGAGCCTAAGTCTTACAACTCTTTCTAGTTTAGAGGGTTTTCATTTTTTGTTTAGTTTTTGAGGTAATATAGATCTATGATAACTTTACGGTCTATAGTAGTTATGCCATAGATATTGTGCTTGTCATAGCTTATGTTTTGATGTTTGTGGTGTTGCATTGACATATCTGATTCATCCAATGGATGTAGTTTCATATAGTCTGCAACTAGATGGGAGGAAAGTCTGTTGCAAGATTTGTTTATTGCTTTCAGTATGTGTTTTCTGATCATCCTTAAATATTATGTCCATTGGTTGTCCCTGTGCAACCATTTGTAGAGGTCTTCCTCATTGCCTTTGTGCTAAGGTGGTGGTTTCATAAAGTTGTCACTACCCATGGTGCATTGCTTGTTGCATATAATCTTCAGGATCAGATTTTTTTATCAGTTGCTATCTTCTTTGGATCAACGACTCCATTAACTCTTGGTCGGTGCCAGTCATATTGCATCTTTGTACCTTTATTCAAACTGATAGTTTATGTAGTTATTGGTTGCTATGAGATCTGATGGGCATTAAAAATGATGTCTAGTCAGAAAAGGCTCCTTGGCTTTCGCGAGATGATGGTGATCTGCAAGCTAGAGGTCAGCTGGAGAAAAGGCTCATTGGCTATGCCAACTATCTTAGCCTATAGATCACCCCCAATGCTTTCATTTGCCAGGAATAATAGATAGCAATAATGCCCATATAGATAACATTCAAGGCGTCGTGGTTTACAATTTTGAGCAGCACATGCCTGATCATGCCTGGTACTCTTAGTGGGAGGACTTGTGCACTTAAGAGCTAGTGACCCACAACTCACAGCTAATAGCTCATCCAGGACAACGCATAGAGCTTATCTGTTTCAGCAAGTGCTTAATGATCCAAGAGACCATTTTCCTTCCGCTTTAACTCCTGCATGTTGTTCTATCTACAAGAGCACATGTGGGGTCTTCGGGGGCATGAAAGTGCCAAGGACTGGCATGAATCCAATGGGTGACATCTTCATCAGGCACCTGGAGATAAGCCAACATGCGCACTAAGATTGGTCGCTAGTCCTTATTTGCATGCGTGTGAGTTTTTGGTCCTTACCAGCATGTCTATGCGTGTTATTAGCATGCGCATGATCCAAAGGTTGCCAGCGCACCATTTATCCAAGTGAAGCATGTGCATTTCTTTCATGGATTTGACCAAATGAAAACAAGATCCTCTCCTACGTGGCTTGCGCACCAATGTAAAAGCATAGTTAATTAAGACCAACGTGAAGGCCATTTTTCATGTCAGCATCTTTCAGAGCGCGGAGATTGGTCACACCTGCACTATAGCTTTTAGTGACCAATGTTTCTTTCATGCTAGGCTCTTGGGAGGCGTGCTTCAAATCATTGGTGATCGGCACAAGGCCTCACCAAATTATGCTTTTTGGCCTATGTTGAGCTTGGTGTCTGCATCATACTCTTCTCACTTGCTACTAGTAAAGAGTCATCAGTGCCTTTCTAGTCACATGGACCAACTGAGAGCCTTACTTGTGCTTCACAAGTACATCATTTCTGGAATTTTTTTTCTTAATGCCTTCAATGGCATATATTTCAATCCCTATTGTCCTCTTCAAGTGGTTAATGACTGCAATTTCTTGGTGGTTATGGGGGTTGGCGTGCAGAGCCACCATCAAACCCAACCACCTCCTCAGCTCTTCTTGGGCCCTCTCCATCTGGGAGGGGCACTCATTTCTGATATGATGAGCTAATGGTCCCATGGAGGACCAAACCTATGGCCATAGGTACACAAGAGGGGTGGATCATTTTTTCACCTTTCGGCCCTAATAGGCGACCATCGTCGCAAAGGTGATTTTATGCACTTCCTTAGTAAAATTTATTTCCAAGTTTTTTTCTTGAGTTGTCCTTATGAATCATGTAAGCACTTTTTTTGTAGACACATTAGATCCTATGTCCATCCATGTCTTTTGGGGATTTTGCACACATGATGTGCCATAAAACTATTTGTAGTCGCACTAAATTATAAAGTGCCATGGAGGGTTGTGTAGAGCCATTGTTAGCCAATCATAGCTTTGTCAGTGTGAGAACTCCTCTACGACAACAGAAAAATCACTAATATTCTTGCCTCATGCAAGTGTGTAGTTTAACCTCACACACCCTTTTCTTAGTTGTAGATACTTTTGGTCCCTTTAGCTTAGCATGGTGACACATCATTCTAGTGGATCTATCAAGCCTCACCCAAGTCAACATTATGGGGGGGTTATCCCACTATTTCTGTTCATGCTAATTCTTCCTTGGTTTTGCTTGAATTGTACTGAGACACTCTTGCATTCCTTTTTAATAGAAGTTCCTTAGTTTCACTTAAAGTGTGTTGAAACACTCTTGGATTCCATTAAGACTATTGCACCTACATTTTCAATAAATTTGAGAAGTGATAGTGGTATCACTCAAACAACAGCATTGGTTGTGTAGTTAAGATCACTCAAGTAGATTCATGTATCATTTGTATCTTCGATTGACAGATGCTATTGCCATTTATTGACATCTGATTGATGTTTGAGAAGTGCCAATTGGAGCACTCATACAAATTTTTGTGTTCCTAATCATCATCTTCTTCAAAGAAGATCATCAGATATAGCACCAAAATAATCATCAATAGTTGTCTTCACATCCTTTATGCTTCAGCGGTGTTCACATTCATGATTTCAGGACATCTTTTTGAAGGCTTCTTAGACCTTCTTGTTCTCTCTTTTGGAGAGGATTTTTCTCCCATTGGGTTTTCTCCTTTTTCTCTGGTTATGAGAGATTCCATTGTAGTTGTACATGGGTGCCTAACATGGCCTAGTTTCTGGGACCCATAAATCCTTTCTACTACATTGTTGTACTCCCTAAGTTGCACTTAAGGGGGGGGGTGTTGGAGTAAATAGTCTTACTATTTACTCATTACTTAAGTTTAATTAGGTCAATACATTTATTAGGTAGATGGATATCATTGAGTCCTATTTGGACTCTAACTCATCTAAGAGGATATTGTAGAGTTCTATCAGAACTCTACTTCTTCCAGGTTGAGACACTTGTCTCAACCTTGTCCACTCTACCTATATGTTATTTCCTATTTAAGGAGAGACTTTGTACCTTTGTAAACAACCTCATTACCTCATATGAATACAATCTAGTATTGATATCATCTCTGTTCTGGTGGATGTCTGTAGACTGGATCTTGGGTATAGGATAGTTTATCTTAACATAAAGTACTTATCTCCATAATAGCTCCTAGTCCTAGTAGGACCACATAAATCTGTATGCACTAAATCTAATAATCCAATTGAAGAATATATTTTTCTCTTAAAATTAGATCTTGTTAGCTTACCCAACTAAAATTCCTTACACATAGCATTAGAAAGCTTCAATAATTGAGGCAAATGTCTTACAACAATTGTAGTACTTATCTTCACAATGTTATCAAAGTTTACATGAAAAAGTATTTTGTGTGATAATAAAATGTCATAAATTTTAGCAATCAACTATATATTCTTTGTACTATTCAAATGAAAACATTACCTTTGATCTTTGTGCCTAATGCAATCTCTACTCCAAAACTTCCAATGCCTATGCACTTCCCATCCTTGAATTGTAAGTTGTAGCCTTTGTCAACAAGTTGTCCCACACTAAAAAGGTTATGTTTCAATCCATCAACATATAAGACATCATCAGTGTTATTCTTACCATCAAGTGTAAATGAACCTATCCATTTGATAAAGAAAGCAGTATTATCATTGAATCTATCAACACCATCATCATACCTTTCTAGCTTCACAAAGTTTCTTTTGTCTCTAGTCATGTGATGTGAATATCTATTGTCTATTATGCATTCATCCTTTTGTTCTACATGTGCAACTAGGACTTTTACTTCATTCTGAAATGTAGCCCTATTTCATCTTTAATAGCAATGAATACAATCTC
Source organism: Chamaecyparis obtusa (assembly GCA_027943335.1). Lineage (NCBI taxonomy): Eukaryota > Viridiplantae > Streptophyta > Pinopsida > Cupressales > Cupressaceae > Chamaecyparis > Chamaecyparis obtusa. The sequence continues at coordinate 108,846 of BSBK01012423.1, read as the reverse complement.
TTCTTCACTTTTCTCAGATTCTTCATCAGTCACACCTTCACTATCATAACAATACTTCTCAGGACATTTAGAAGCAAAATTACCAATCTTATTGCAAATAAAATATTTCAAAGGTAGCTTCCCTTCATACTTACCCACACCCTTAAGAACTATCTTCACAATTAAGGATTGAAGCTCATCCAATTTCCTTTCCTCTTCTTCAATCTCTTTCAACTCCTTAACATATCTAGATCCATACTTAGAAGAACATGAAGAACTTTCACCAGAATCATATTTTTCCTTATCCTTAGAAATAATAGCATTAAATGTAGTTTCAACCTTAGGTAAATTATCAGTAAAAATTTATCCATTTCAAAAGTAGATAACTTACTGACTAGTGTATATCCAGTTATAATAGACATAGTTCTGATTTCCTCAGTAGAAATAAATTTATTGTCATAGACAAGTGGAAAAGATCTCAGTATCTTTGAGACAATTTCATCTTCCTCCATCTTTCCACCGGCGCATCTGATCCCATAAATAATTTTGATCACCTTCTACACATAGGTACCGATATTTTCATCTTTTCTCATCCTCAAGGTTTCAAGATTTCCTTTCAAAATCTACAACTTTTCTTTCTTCACACAGGCATCTCCTTCATGTAAGGTCTCCAACTTTATCTATATCTCATGTATTGTCTCTAATTTCATAACATTTGTATAACTCGCATCTAATAAGGCACTATATAGTGCTTCCTTTGCTCTAGTGTTGCACTCAAGTTCTTTCTTTTCATAAGGGGTAGCAACAACTAAATCAAAAGGAGGCTTAAAATATTCCTTTGTCACGTTCCAAGTGTCTTCTTTGGTGCATATCAAATTTTTAATCATTCTTCTGTTCCATACAACATAGTTCGTTCCACCAAATTTTGGACTGTCCATCTTAAAGGCTACCATCAGATATCTCCGCAAGTAGTTAAGTTGCAAAAAGAGGACCAAGCTCTGATACCAATTGTTAGAAACAAGACAATCCACACAACTAGGGGGGGTGAATCAATTGTGTCCCAAAACTTCCAACTCTTAGAAATTTATCCAATACACAACCTTTATAATTTAGATAAAAAATATAAGCAATAGAGCACAAAGATAAACAATACCACAATGCATAACAACATAATTTTTTACGTGGAACCCCTTTTAGGGGAAAAATATGGTGGGGATCAAACCCACTAGATAATGTACTAGAACATAAACCCTGTTAAAGGTACAAAGAGAATGCACATGCATTTATGCTCACTTCCTAGATCTCACTAATCAAATACAAGAGGGCAACAACCTTGAGGGAAACAACCCTAAGATTAAAACAAGGACAACAACCCAAGGTGGACTATAATCCATTAAATTATGAACTAATTGGTAGCATCATTGATATGCCTGAACAATTCCAATGAAGTACTAAAGATCTCTACATTAATTATAGATTCCACTGATACCACTTCACAAAATCAATGATACAACATGCTCACACATATTCCTTCACCACACTCACATACATACTTCATAATTACAAATGATCACAACTTTATATGCATTACAACTCATCTCAATAAGGTCGACCAATGACCCAAATACAAAATATTACAAAGAGTAATACACAATCCTTGAAGGGATCCAAGACATGTTAGCAAAGACATAGCTAGGATCCAAATCTCCATCCACAAATACACTATGATCCATAGACAACATCACAATTCCTCACAACACGCTAACTCACCAAGTCAACCAAGACCACCAACACGCCACAGGAAAATAATTGAATCCAATCACATAACTCAAAGAGATCCAACAACACGAATATGACATGATCTAGAAATGTGTCAACAAACAACGTGAAATACCACATCAATAACATACACAAATATGTCTTTGAATCCATAAATGTTTATGCTATGTTGTTCAATAACATTGATCATAAACCTCTGTCATAAAACAAAAATAGCTTGCTAGAATCTAAATCACGAACTACTCGAGCTGAGTACACACATCTATGTTCTGAACTCACCACTAGCTTAGAAACCAAAATTATTGCATAACCGATCCATACCGACCCAAAATCTGCAGCCCTATCTCCACTAAAATAACCAGGAAACTATCTTTTGATAGATCAATCATAGCTTCGTCAAATTATACAACGAACCTTTGCAACTTGAACAAGATCAAGTATAGACACTCCTTAACATCTTTGTAACTTAGCAACATCTGATACTCAATACATTTCTCAGACCAATCAAAACACTCCACTAAATAAACCAGGAACATTGTCCAAAATAATGAAATGTGTTGACATCAATGACAAAACATCTTGATGTCAACACCTATATGCAATATATCCCAACACCCTATTATACTAATATTTTATTCAATTTTTACAAATCATTATTTCCTCTATGATAATTGATAGTTAGGGTTGTCCCCTCGAATCCCTTAATAGAATGTTACAAAGTGTGTTTTATTTACAAGATATATTTTAAAGTTGGTGGACCTAGAGAAAGTGTGGATTCATATCAATAAGTGTTATAAGGAATATTTTAAAGTGATAAAAATAAGGCTAAACCAATGGGACAATTTGTAGCCTCACTTCAATCACACCCAACTAACTTTTCAAAGTAAAAAGTAAAAGTTACTATTGTTGAGAAAAAGATCCTATTTTAACACATTTGCTTTTTATCCTCATAAGATCATCTCCTTTTGCTTGATGTCCAATGAACTCCCACATAAATAACCATTATCTAGAAACAACCCTATTATGCTGATATTTTATTCAATTTTTACAAATCGTTCTTTCCTCTATGATAATTGAGTGGGATCCACCCATTTTAATGGTGAACTCTTTTTTATTGGAATATCAGTAGATACAATGAACTTACGACAGAGCAGCAATAGGATAAGATAAGGCTGTTAAAGTTCAGTCCTGCAGTCAAGATCGCTTAGTAGAGAGAGAATCGATATACTTTTTTATTTATGGCCCACTTTTCTTCCGTTGTCTATTTTTCTGCTTTTCAAACATCATCCTCGCGGGACCATCCTTCCTTTATTTCTAATCGTTTGTCGATATTCGATGTTTCAAAATACTCTTGCCTATCTCTTTTCTCCACCCTAGTTTGTCGCTATTTTATTTGAATTTCACAACTTTCATCAATAATAACTGCCTCGGATCTACGCAGTTTTGTGGGATTTTTTTCTTCTGTCGTCTATGATTTACTGTAGGCAAGCAGAGGACCTGTGGAAGAGATGAATAGCGAAGTCTACCGTGCCTTAGGAGCTGGTGATTTTTCTACTATTCAAGAATTACAGAAGAACAGTGATGTTCTGCAATGTCTTATTTCGCCTCCAGGTCTAGACTTGAATGTGCTCAACGACGAAGGCAAGAGTGCACTTGACATAGCTCAAGATAAGCCTAATTGCGCATACATGATAGAGAAACTGGAAAATGCAGCAGATATTCTGTCGACTCCCATACCAAAATCCTATTTGAAGCAAGCCAGTAATAGCGATACTGTCAATACACATATGGTAGTGGCATCACTCATTGCCACTATCACATTCGCAACCGTGTTTCAAATCCCGGGGGGAATTGAGGATGATAATAACAGTGTACACTATGGAGGTGCCAAGCTGGCATTTGATAAGGTTTTCAAACTTTTCTTATTCTCTGATACTATGGCTTTCATCACTTCCATTTCAGTGGTTGTGGGGTGGTTACTTCGACAACAGTTGCAGGACAGTCACCCCATGAGCTCAGTTCTAGATGTGATGTCCGATAGCTCTGGGACGAACTTGCTATTCTCAATCTTTTGGGCAGTACTAACATTTGCGACAGCCACGTTTACCGTGATAACACCCCATAATCTTGACAGCTTGAAAGGTAAAAATAAGGAGGCTTTCTCGAAGTATGAATCGCTCCTCTGGTGCGAGTTCTCTCTTTTAGTCATAGCACCAATGTTTTTTCTGCTCGGGGTTAAAATGTTGATGAGTCCCGTGTTGGTTCGCAGAAAGCGAAGGGAAAAGAGAATTGTTCCTGGCGTGCTTATTTAAATTTCTTATTTCATGTTTATCGCTCTTTTGTTTACTTTTGTATAAGCGAACTATTTGTTGGTTATCCATGTATATATTGTACTTCGTTGGAGAGCCATCAATTGTGTGTATTTCATGCATATATAGAGATGGTGCTAGAAGAGGCCAAGACAGTCGTACCTATGTAGTTTTCATTGATGCTTTATATTTATTTAATAGGCGATGTTTTATGGTTTTCATTAGATCATTTATAAAGAAAAACGTGTAGTTAAGTAATTGTTAACATTTCTAACATTTCTAATTGTTAACATTGGCTACGACCTTCTGTCATGTGTAGGAAAAGCTGGCGAGCGGCAGACTAGAAGCGGACGAGGACAACAAGGATCTTTCCTTGTTTCTGTAGGAAGAGTGGGCCAGGACCCTGCTGTCTAAGCAGATGGGTGGGAAGAACTAATATCTGATGTCCATGTGTTGGTTAATTTTGGCTGGGCTTGGCCCTCGGATCCCCCATTTTGTGGTTGGGGTTAATGTTAGTTTTTATATCGTTTTGTTCAGCCATGCGTGGCTTATGACTGATACTTTACATGCTACTGTTTGTTTTAAGTACTTTGGTTTATTTTTGTTGATCAATACTATAGTTTATGTTTTTGATAGGGGCAGATTTAGACTTGGTGATTATGTTGTTAAACTATTCTATCTGCTTTGACTAGTTCCATTAATGTGTTATTAATGTGCTACTAGTCCTTTGTTCCTTGGGTCAGCACCCTCTTGCTGCTTTATCTATCAAAAATATTTCTAATTTATTTATTTATTTTGTAAAAAAAAACTGAATCAATTGGCTACACTGTTAAATGTATCTTGCATTTATTATATATTATTTATTAAGATATATATAAGCATAATGGTGAAATATTTATATTAGTATTTATTTAATATAAGTTTTATTTTAATGTATATAATAATATGGTTATACATCAGTACTAACAATTAGTTTCTTACTATAGTGCTTCTATATTAAAGTTGGAACATTTGTAAATTCTAATGATAATATTAAAATTTTGACACTTTAAAATAATAATTTTGATTTTTTTACATTTTTTCACAATAAAATGTTGTATAGTAAAACAATATATGAAAGTAAAGTTATACTTTTCGAGTGAACTTCTTTTTAAAGTAGAGTTAATTATGAAATTTTATTAAACACACAAATATAAAATAAATAAACCACATGATTTTATTTGTATACAAGTTTAAGTTTTTCTAGGACAACTACAAAATGGGACACATTTGAAATCCAAAAAAAGTTCTTTTGTTGAATCTTAAGTCCTGCGAGCATGAACTAAACTAGAAACTTCAGAAGAAAATAATGCCTTAGAAAATAATTATTTTAATTTCTTAAATGCTACACACATACATATGTATTTATGTATGTATCCACACACATGTACATACATATTATGTACACACACATCTATACATCTATGTGTGTATATGTATATACAAATATATACATATGTGTGTAGACATACATATATATGTATATATGTATACATATATATTTAGGATGAAGAGCTTTAATCTTAATCCATGAATATTTGAAAAAATGGTAGGGTAAGTGTGGGCAATATAATTATTTAATTCTTTGAAGAATTAATAGCTTAGGTATTGGGGTTGAATGCAAGGACCAAAAAGTTCCTCTCTTAAGTTAGAAATAAGCCTCCAAAGACCACATTTCAATATTTAAGAAAAGAGTGAGAGGCTGAAGTGATGTCAAAATGGTTTTAGTGGAGAAGACTTGTCATCAACATGGGGAATTTTCAACACTCATTTCATCAAATACTTCACTCTTAAAGGGTGTTTTGCTAATGTTCCTGGATACCACTTCCTCTACTAAACCATTTGTGACATCATATTTTAGTTAACTTTCTATTTTATCATTTCCCTAATGGAGAGTTGTGTTACCAATGGATTTTATCCTCCATTACATCCAGGTCTAATTTTATTCTACATGTGTACTTGGATTAGTACCTTCATAGGGTTAGTTTCACCAAATAACTCAAAATAACAATTAAATTACCACAACTACCAATCCAAATAAGCAAGATAAATGACAAATGCGCATTCTATGGCTCTCTAATAGGGATGCTAATGAGAAGCTCTCAGCAAGATTCCATTAGTGACAGTCCTAATATGAGAAAATATGATAAACAAAGCTAAAACAATTAATTCCAAAAGAAATTAGTCTAATTAGCTCCTAGATTTGCCTTTCTAGCTTAAAATTGCAAGAGGTTTGATGCTATTCAAATAATTATGGATGATTTATTCTTCAATTATGCCTTGCTTTTATAGATTTTGGCAAGGGTAGGGGGTGAAGTTGATTTGATCATGGTTAGGTTAGGCTTAGGTCCATGGTTCCACCTTTGGAGACCATTTAAATATTTTGTCCTCAAAGCTTGGGACAAGAGGAAAAAATTGGTGGAAGGATTCTTTCTCCTTATGGGTGGTGGAGTTTCAATATGAGCTTGATCTATGTGAGCTTGGTTCTCAAATACTATCGGTTGATGCATTTTTCCTCCCATTTGGTGGTTGAGGGAAAATAGGATTTAATTAATTAAATTTAATTAATATGTTTAGCCATGTGTACCCCTTAAATGGGTTGATTTGATTTAAATTGAACTATGCAATTAATTAGACTAATTGCAATTAATTTGTTGATTTATCATAATTTATTAGATTTGAATTGATTTAATGGCTTTTGATTTTTAATTAAATTTGAATTATGGCTTGATTACAATTTTGCTTTAATTTTAGCTTGATTTAATTTTATTGCATTAATTTTGCCTTGATTTCTCACTTGAATTAATCTTGTCTATTTTCAGGTGATTACAAATGCCCCTCTTTGAATTGATGCACAAAGCGTATCAGTTTAAAGAATGTCCTGATCATTTCTAATGCAAAGTCCTGATTAAATTTGATGTTTGATAGAAGATGTAGATTCTGATGACGGGATTGATGTAGTGTTGATTTATTTGAAGTCCATGATGGTTGATTTGATGATATGTTGTCTGACATGGTACCTGATTTTCTCTAATTTGATGTTTGATGCCCCTTTCGATTGATAATCAATTTTTTTTTGATGAAATGTTTAGCTTTGATTTGATGGTCGTGCCCCTAATTTACTGATTATGATGTCAGTCCTGATTGTCTGAGTGTATGCCCCCTCAAAAATGAAATGAAATTTTAGTTCAGTTGAAAAATATTATGTTTTCAGTCAATTGCATTGAAAGATTTCAAATAATAATGAATTTTGATTTCATTTCTGATAATGTAAGCATGATGGTTTGATGAAAAATGCCCTTGATTTGGCAAAATGGGTGAAAAATTTTGGTCCCTGGTCATTTTCTAGTCAAAGATGCCCTTTTTAGGTCAGAATGGGGTATATATAGGGGTAAAAGTCCTTTTTACTATTCATTTTTACCTATCCTTTTAAATTTTTGCTTTGACCCTCTTCTTACCTCTTTGATGATGGTGATCCCTATTCATGAGCACAAGGTCAAGTGAGGCTGCTGGTATATGTGTCCACCTGGCTATGGACCTCCAATATGTACTCCGACAACTTGCTCTATCAATTTTCCGCATTTAATTTGAAAAATTTGGACTTCTCTAGGAAAAACCATATTTTTTTCTTTTTTCAAATTAAATAGCACATATAATAGTTTTAGCAGTGCGTACAATATTTATAAAGCGCATTCACAGTTTTCCACAATGTGTACACTAGTTTGAGTAGCGTGTACAAGCGTTTGAACTAGGGAATGATTCTTAATCACCCTTTTCTATAGTGCATATAATTTTGATTATGCTTTGATTTTTTAGCAGCACATACAGGGATTTCCTCTAGCACGTACTAAGTTTTATAGCGCGTTCACATTATTGTAGCACATTTAATAATTTTTGTAGCGATTTCACACTTTTAAACTGCACTTTTGCCTTTCAACGCTTTTAAGCATTTAAATAGTGCATGTACCCTATTTGGTCAAATGTGTGAGCTTCTGAGTTAGTTTTCTGATCTGTATGGTGTCGTCAATCAGTCAATTGGCTTAGGTATCAAGTCTGGTTGATAGCAAGTCGTATGATGTCAGTTCGAGTCATGTCATATTGAATGTTTGATGGTCAATCTTGATTTAGATGGTGGATAATAATAAGATGTTATTATTCCCTAGATGATGAAGGAATTATTAATGATGAATATGATGAAGTTGATAAGGATGATGATGAATTTTCTTTCATTTTTGTCAAGGAAGAAGGTAATAAGTATGATAATCTTAAGGCTACTAGTTCTCTCATTGCTATGAAAGAAGATTATTTGAGATCTAAATATCTCGAGCCTTCTATTTCTACTAATGAAGTTGTTGAAAATAAACATTTATTCACTCAATTTATCAAATAAGATAAGTGGGCGATAGACAATGGATTCTCTTAGCATGTGACTAGAGACAAAAGAAAATTTATAAGCTATGACAAGTATGTTTTAGAAACAAGGTAACACATACAATTGAGAAGGGGGCTGAATCAAATGTGTACAGACAATTGTGCATAAAAAATAAAACTACATCCAACAATTAACTTCATTACTTAGATTTAAAAGATAAGCATTAATGCACTGAACCAAAAAATATAAGAACCAATAACACTAAATTTTTTTGCATAGAAACCCGATCAAGGGAATAAATGTGGTGGGGATCAAACCCACTAGATGATATACTAGCACAATAACCCTGTTAAAGGTACAAAGCAGAATGCACGTGCATTCAAGTTCACTACCTAGAGATCACTTCTTAAAAACAACTGAGGGAAACAAGACCGAGGAAAACAAACCAAAGAATAAGAAAAGGACAACAACCCAAGGTGGACTACAATCCACTATGGACAACACTCCACTGAATTATGAACTAAATTCTAGCATCTCTGATATGCCAATATAAATCTAACGATGTAAGCCAATCACTATCTCAATTATAGATTCCACTCATACCTGTTCACTTTGAAATCAATATACCATGCACATGTTGGAAGATTGTTGAGCATGTAAGAGTTTTGTATTTTGGTGTGCTAACATTAATGTTTTGTCATTAATGTCAACATACTTGTTTTCTCAGACAATGTGTTTATGGTATTCAGTAAGGAGGATTTCAATTGTCTAGATGCTATGCTAAAGATCTTGAGAGGTGATGTTGAGGTATTGTTCTAAGATGTCTATAGATCATCTACAAAGGTTTGTAAAAGTTGGTTCAATAGTTTGAGTAAGATATTATCAAGTTTCTAGTTACTAGCATCCTAGTGTTCCTATGAATAATGGATGAGTATTTAGTTTGGTATGACTTGGATTTGATGTTTCAAAGGTTGAAAAGATGGTTATTCTATGATCCCTTATAATTATAATAATATCTAGTCTTGTTCATGATTCAAAGTACAACAAGCTAACTTTTGTTATGTCTGAGTTTGATATTTTAGTGTTCCTATCGATTAGAGTTAAAGATGAGCTTGGATTTCATATTGGAGATGATGAAAATGTTTGAGATGATAATCATGCTTCTTGTTGGTGCTCTTGGATTATGTGATGATCATTCTCTTGGTTCCCATTGGTTGAGGTGATCAAATTTTCTTATTTGGTAGTGTGTTGATGTTTCTTCATTTAGGTCCTAGCCAGCTTGATGAAGTAACATGTTACGATTCTTGATGCTAATTTGGTAGCAATTGTGCATGTATGAGGATGAAGGTTTGGGTCCTATCTAAGTCTTTCTAGACTTGATTTGTATCAAACTGAATATTGACCATAATATTTATATCTTTTACTATATTAAAGGTCTTAGGTGGCCTAGCGGTTTATTATTCTTTGTAATCAGTATAAATGAGAGACCAAGTTGTAATTTAGGGCATGTATGAGAGAGAGAGAGAGAGAGAGAGAGAGAGAGAGAGAGAGAGAGAGAGAGAAATATATATATATTTGTGTTTTGCATTTAAGGTAGATTTTGTACTTCATTGGAACTGTATTGGCATATGAGATGTTATTTTTCAGTTTGGTTGTAAAGGACTGTATGTCCACCCTATTGTAATTGAAGATATATCAGTGAACTCAAATTAGGGCTAGCTCTGAGATTGTATTGTGAGTAGTGAGCTCTAGGGAGTGATCTTGTCGATTTAGATGTAAGCCTATGGTGGTAAGTGCATCCTTTTTTCTCTATTTTTCTCTTAATTGGGTAATACTTTTAACTAAGTACACTCTTCTAGTGTGTTTGACTCCCACCGGGGTTTTTCCTTAATTGGATTTCCTCAAGGATAAGTCTTTGTGTTTTTTCTTTGTGTTATGGATATTACATTATTTTTATCTTTCAAATCTAAGTGGATAAAGTGTAATTAAAGTAATTAGGTACACACAACTGATTCATCCCCCTATCAGTTGTTCTTTCCTCCTTATTTCCTCGAGAATAAATCATCATGTTATGAGTTATTTACTTTATGTGTATGTTCCTATTATTTTAGTTATTGCATGGTTAAGTTTGAATTGGTTTAAAAAGAATAATTTAAGTACTGCAATACTGATTCACCCCCCTCTCAATATTTCTTAATCCTAACATGGTGTACATTAGAATACGTGTCTTTCATGGTCCAGTATTTTTTTTATAATTGGGGCATATGTGTTGATTAAGTGATCATGGTTATGCATACCTCATTGGGGGTAGACTGTTACACTCCCACCATGGGTCTATTGCATTGGTTCCATGATGGTTGTTAGATCTCTCACAATGTTTATAAATCTATCTTTGTTTGTCTAAGAGTCCAGTCCATGAAACAAAACCATGTCATCCACACTTTCTAGCATGTAATGCATACCTCCTATTGAAAAATAAAACTAGGGTGTGCTTTCTAATATTAACAAAATACAACCCCATAAAATCTCTCTCTTTTAACATTTAGATCAGTTTTGCATATTAAATTTCTTTACATATTATTTTAGATTGAGTTTACATACTAATTAGGTTTGAAATTCTTATGAGGCCTTCTTTTTCACCCTATTTTGTTTCCCTCTCTATCCCTGTCACCCTCAAAATGTCACTTCTTTCTCTTTTTTCTCTTTTTCCTTCTCGCGAGCCCTTTATTTCGAGAAAATTTCCCAAATTTTTTTTTTTGTTCTATTTACGCTAGGGGGCACACTCTCCTCTCATTGCTTTGGCCCAACTCCTGGTCCATATTCTTCTTTTCTTTCTTTGACATGATGCCAATTTTGACACTAAATCAAATAGGGGCAAAATGTAGACACCCTAAATTGTCCTTCTGCATCCTTATATTAATTCAATTAATATTGCCCATAACATTACAATTCACCCTCAAGATGAGGTTTTCTGAGGTGGACAAAGAGATTACTGACATTAAGCAGGTCTTGCAAGATCTAAAGCACCACTCTATGATGACTAACAAATTTTCTCTAAAGGTCATGCATGCTTCGGCTATGACCCTCTGCACTATGCAGGAAAAATTGGCTAGCAGCAGTCTGGAAGCGGATGAGGACAATAAGGATCTCTTCCTGTTCCTGTAGGAGGAGTGGGCCAAGGCCCTAATGTCCAAACATCTGGGTGAGAAGAACTAGCTCTAGTGCTCATGAAGTTTTTGTTTTTGTTTGGGCATGGCCCTCAATTTTCCTGTTTTGTTAGTTTTAAGGTTATTTTACCTAGTCCTTAGTATAGCCCTATGTGGCTTGTTTTTGTTATTTTAATTGCTACTATTCGCTACAGATACTCTGTTTTAATTTTTTGGAAAAGTACTGTGGTTTTTGTTTTGATAGAGGCAGATTAGATTTTTTTTTCTGCTGTTAAACTACTCTGCAATGCTCTTGACTAGGGCCATTAATATGCTGTTAATGTGCCTCTAGTCCCCTTGTTAACCGGGCCAACACCCTCTTATTGCTTTTTATCTATCAAAACTATTACAATTCATATTTTATAAATTGACTATATTTTTTATATTCTTGTATTTATCTAATTAAATTTATTAAATAAATTCACCACTTTTGTTTTTAAATCTAATTGAAATACTACCCTTAATATATTAAATTTTTATTTTAATATATTATCCCTCCATATTCATATCTTAAATAAATTTTATTTATTTAATTCCTCCATTTTCCAAAAATTCTTCTCAACTTCATTTAAATTAAATCTAATTTAATTTAAATCGCACATCTCCTTGCCTTTTGGCTAATTTTCCTTAATCACAGTTAAAAAGTAATTAAAATCCTTTTAGCCTTAATCACTGGCACATACATTTGACTTTTATTTTCCCAAGAAAAACCACCTCTCCATCTTTATTCTCCTCGAATCATTGCAAATTCTTGTCTCCCTCCAAAGTTGATTTCATTGGCCCACTAAAAGGTGGTTGACTTTTGCATGACTTTGCCTTTTTTTGCCTTTGTGGCTCCTACGTGGCTCTTATGTGGATGCCATGTCATCCATTTCAAATCCTAACCCTACCCCTACCTAACATCTTTTTGCCTCTTAAATAAACCTAAGAAAGGAGGCCTCACTCCTCATTTGCAACTATTGTAAGCTAAAGCATTCTTGAGCACTTGCAAATTCTAGAGCACTTGACACTTGAGAACTTCATAGCTTCATTGTAGCTTATATTTCTTCAAGAATTTGCATTATATAATCTATATAACACATGTTAGGTAATGAAATTAATCTACTTTTTTTTTTCAATGTTTTATTTTCTTCATATTTTTAGTCTTTCATTTCTCCTTCTTAGATCAATCTTTGTATTTTTTCATATAGTGAATCTTGGGGCAAGTTCATCATACTTGTTCACAATCACTTCACTCCTCATAGCTTGCATCTTAAGATTTATTATTATTTCACATGCAAGCTTCATAGTGGTATTATTGTATTGTATTGGGAGATCACAACCACAAATTCTCTAAGAGAAAATCAAACAAGGTTGACTGGGTGCCCTTGTTTTAGCTCCTCGAAGATTGTGGTGAAAATTTTAGTGTTTTGTGAGTTTATTTTGAATATGTTTAGTGTAGGTTGAATCCTTTTTATCCCCTAACTTAGCATGTTTTAGCTTGTAGCACATTAACATGATTTTTACTGCATACAAATATATAACAATAGTGTCATGTTGCATACAAGTTCTGTAATAAAGTGTACATTAAAAGATTTGTTAATTTAGAATATGACTATCTTATTTTAATAGTTTGTGATAGAACTAGTATAGTAAATATTTGATTAATCTTTCTATGAACTCTAGAAAAAAATGTTTTCATATTAAATATCATTTCTTAAGAGAAAAAGTAGCAGAACAATAGATAATTTGGAGTACATTAAACCACAAAATAACAAATGATGGATATATTTATGAAGCACCTTCTAAAACAAACATTTAAACTTATATCTCAGGAAGAAATTGGGAGTGATACACTTTCCATCTAATCAATAACATCTTAAGGAGGAGCATTAATTTTAGAGGAGATAATTACTATATGTACAATAAGGAAACGAAAGAGAATGCAATCAAAGTGGATAGATCCTTTTTCATTATTACACAATTGGAAGGAAGATGATATGATAAGTGCAAAGGGTAATCAATCCCTAAGTGAGTGCAACAATTCTTTGTAAGTGGATGATTAGGAGGAGTTGATTCGTAGGAATATTATAGAACAACATACCATATAGGATGATAAGTAAGATAAATGACACTTTCAATAGAAACAGACAAACAAAGATTAGAAAAAAAGCATGTAATGAATAGAAAATAGAAACTACAGTGTAACACTAACATAGGATTTGAAGTTAAAATTATTATTTTAGGTATAGGATTACTATTCACCCTATACCTAGGTATAGGTTCCCTAATCATCTTGTACCCTACACTTTTTCCTAAAACTTTTAGAGATCATCTGTCGGATCCTATAATACGTATATTTAAATATCATATTTATTTATAAAAAAACACATTTCATAAAATATTTTGAATAAAAAGTATTTTTTATGTTTTTAACGCTGTAGCAAAAATTAAAAACCAACTTTCAAGAGATATAAACAATGTATGAAAATTATGAAATTTATTTAATTGAAATGTGTCCAAATAAAAATAGTTAATTGTTCCTGTAAACTACATAACCAGTGTATATACCGCATCATCCAAGACAGTCAGTTTTTTACTCCAGAAAGGACAAAAGACATCAACATTAAGTACGCAAGTATAAAACACATTTGAACGAAATTATCAAACATTTTCTTCATCCGTATAGCTGATGCTGAGCGAAGTATTAATCCAATGAAGAGTGGCGTCAAGACTGCAAGCGAGACCTCGGTTTGCCAGAGAAGTTAATATTTAGAGAAAACCTTCTTATCCTTGCTTTTCAAGTCATCGAGGTTATGGGGTATTATGACGAGAATGGTGGCAGTCACAAATGCTAGTACCGTGGTAATGATTGAGACTAGCAAGCACGCCTCAGAGAAATTGGACATCACTATTGTTAAAGCCACTGAGCTCTCAGAATGATTGTCTTTCAGCTGCTGTTGAAGTAACAACCCTACAACCACTGTAAGGGAAGCGAGGAAAGCCACACTGTCAGAAAATAAGAATAATTTGAAAACTTTATGAAATGCCAGTTTGGCAGCTCCATAGTGTATACTCTCTTTTTCATCTTCAATGCCACCAGGGGTTGCCAAGATGGCTGCAAATGTAATGGTGGCAATGAGCGATGCCACTACCATGTGTGAATTAATTGTATCTTTGTCTATCCCTTTCTCAGATCTATAAAGTGGATAGACAAAGGGATAGACAAAGATACAATTAATTCACACATATAAAATTATATATAAAATTAATATATAAACTTAATTTTAAAAAAGGGACAAAGCTCACATATAAAATTATAAAAAAATTAGTAGCTTCTATTTTTATTAAGACTGCAATTTAAATTTTTGTTACATTTGACTTCATGGGACCTCTATTCTTAAAAATAGATTCTAAAGACCATTCTAATTTCATGTATTGTCATCAAATTAATTTTAAATATATTTTTTAATATATACAAATAATATTTTATTGATTATTATTTAATCCACTTTGTTTTCATTAAAAAATGATGTAGGAGCAAGCGATGTCAACAAAAACAACAATCATAATAAAAAATATATTTTAGTTAATTTGTTGTTTTGATTTTTTATTTTTTCTTTCTGGTTTACGAGATAGACTAAAATTTTGTCATTTCCAATGATAAAATGTCTCTTGCTATTTTACAATTTTGAAGTGCCATTATGTTGCGAAAATGTGTCTAAACCTTGCAGCTATATATGGCAGCAATTTTCAATCATACAGAAACTTTGAACACAATCTTAAAGGTTTTAGAGATTTTAGAAAGGGGTCAAAACTTGTCCACAACCATGGTACACATCATACTTGTAGAGCACTTCAATCGGTTTTTGAAAAATGGTTATAATAAAAAATTAGATATGTGGCTTAAAAGTTATGGCTCTCGAAGTTGGGTGTCCTAAAATAAGAATGTAAAAATGTGTCAAACTTGCAAATGAGTTGTAAAGAGGAGTTACATGTGTTGGTGTGTGTATTGGCCATCATTAGTCATCTTGTATTGGAGATAAGATGGGCACCACCTTATTCGGTGGTTTTAGCCCATGGTTTTGTAATATCGGTTGATGGTTTCTCGTATTGTATCTTCTATATATTAGATTCAAGAGATGGAGGGTTTGTGTAAGATTCTTAAAGCTTTTGAGTTACCTCTAGATCTCTACTAGTGATACTCCTGAGAGAAGCTTTCTTTGCAAGCATTATTGATCGCTGAATAACATATTGAGTAGCTTTTGGAGTGTGGGGTTTTTTCCATTGAAAGGGTTTTTCACACACAAATAATTGTGTTGTGGTATGAATGTTATTTATGTTATTTTTCTTATGTTTTTGTATCTATGAAAAAGATCTAATAATTTTTTTATATTATTCTTCTCTTAGGGTTAGTATATGAAGTTGTTTCACTACTTAACTTTCTTATACATTACATAATCCTAGTTTAATTTTTAATTGGTAATTTACCTCTAATAAAAAATGGTTAATTTATCTATGATGGTTCTATGGGTAGAAGAACAAAGGAAATTAAAAATAATATTTATTTACAATTATTTCAACCAAAAATCCAAACAACTAAAAGTATATGTAGAAACTTCACAATACTAATCTAGCTATATAGGGATAGTTGGAGAAGTGTTACAGTCTAAGGAATAGTTTAAAAAGTCAAAATAAGAGGAAAAATGTAATGCACATGAAGGGAAGGGAAGGAAGTAGTTGAGGAAGGGAATAAGAAGAAAAGAAAAGAAGTTATAGAAAGAAGGAAGAACAAAATATTTTTTACATAGATTAGAGAAAAGATATAATGGAGAGGGACTAGCAGTTGTAGAGTACATGGATATCAATCATGTGAGTAGAGAAACAAGAAAAATATTTGTGTGGTGTTAATTCTTAACCTTGAGAATGTTTTCATAATTATAGACTTCACTTAGACTAATAGACATGATATTGGATAGTTTACGTGATCAACACAAAACTTTAGATCTTACATAGATTGAAAGATTAGATTTCTATACTAGATATGAGCGAAGTTCCTTGAGATAAATACTAGCCTCCATCAAACCTAATCTACTAAAATAAATAGTATAATTATGAAATTTACAATTTCCAACTATATATTGATTAATCTAAACTAACGTAGACTTGTGTTGCCCCCTTTTTGAGTCACCTTATTCTTTTATAGCTTCTTCCGGTCCGATTTCACGATCCTTAAAATGTTCTAGGTAAAAGTGACATTTTAATAAAGTTGTTGAACTGAGTTCAACATTGTTCAAATGTTTCCAAGTTTCATCTTAGTTCAACCATTTACTCAGTCCTTCGTTCAAAGAGTCTATCGGCATACGTCTTGAACCACTTCGTACCTCCTTGAACCCTTTGAACCAGTTTTCCTTATAGTTCATCCAAGTTCATTGGGTTCTAGTCTTCGCTCTTATTAGTCGAGTCAAACTAGTCAAATTAATGCATCAGCCTCATGCAAGTTATCCATTGCATAGTAGGGTCTTAGGTTTGCACACACTTTGGAAATATTCAACCAAGATGAACCAAGTTACACAAAGTTGAAGAAGGTTCAAGGGAGTACTGATGACGTGTAACTCTTCCCAAAGAGATAATTTAAATGCTGAGGTGATGGGGGCAAACGTGATTTGATCCAGGATGCATGTGTGATGTTAGAGACAACTATGGAAAAATGAGCTATTAAAAGGGGAACTAATCATGACTAAATAAGGTTGTGCAGTGACGTGACAAGTACTTAATATTTGATATGAAGCCAAGCATATGGTCAGATTGAGAGGGTATTACATTTTAGGGTTTTCTATGGCGGTGGAAACCTAAGAGAAAAGGAATGCAATATAAGTTGTAAAAAGAAGATGGTGAAGTGGTTGTTGATCTTGTGTTGGTGAACAAGGAAGAAGAGATAGAAGGTGCAGTCCATCCAAGCCTTAGAGAGGAATATGAAGAATTTTGTTTAAGCTATAGAGGATCTAATCAATCAAAGGAAGTTTTTATTTCCCAAATCATTCTTACATGTTTCCTGATAGCTACAAGAGAGTTATGGAAATACTCAGTTGAGGTAGATCCTGAAATATCTTCATTGTATTGCAAATTATGTATGGTGGAACTGTAATAAAGTGTTCTAAGTCCTCTCACAAGGCTACTTCACACAAGGTATAATTTTGTTATGAGCTTTAGGTAAAGCCTCTCACAAGGTTACATTTTTTCATGTATATGTAAAATGCCTTTCACTAGGCAAAACCTTTAACACGGTGTACTTTAGAAGAGTACAAATTTTTGGGTTTCATCCTCACCATGGTTTTTCCTTAGTTTTTGTTCCACGATACCAAAAATCTTGTTTCTTTGTGTTGAATTTTTATTGGTTGTGCACTTACATTTGATTATTGAATTTGTTTCTTTATTGGTTAAGTTAAAAGTGTTTAAATGTTGAAATCAATAGATTACTGATTTAGCCCCCCCTCTCTCAGTAATCTCATCATAGTAAGGTTGACATTTTAGAGGTCTCAAATATCAAAAATAAAAAATGCGAGGCGATTTATAAACATAGATGGTGCCAAAGAGGAGAAATTGGATTGAAAAGATATTCAACTTGTCTCATCAATGATGATTATCATATCAGCACCATATTTGAAATTTCATAACATTAATGATTATTTTTAACATTAATGGATTCACAAGGAAGATTTGTAAGACTATAGAAGGGCACAAGGAAATTCATATTTAGAGCATAACTGTGAGAAAATTGTAGAAACACAAGAGCACAATGATCTTATAGAGAATTATAAAATCCATCTCATATAGATATCCAAATAAGGATATATGATCTCACCATGAGAATTGTGGTTTATTTGGATAGGATTACACATTATAGTTCCCATTTCTATTTTTGAACGCACAATAATATCATAAAGAAAAACCCCAAGGAATCAAAAGACAAAAGATAAAAATAAGATACCGAAAAATAAGAAAAAGATGGAAAAGAACAAGAAAAAATAAAAGCAAACCAAGATCTTCTTGATCAAATGCCTAGTTCAAGAAGTAGGTCTAGGAGAACTATCTAATTGAACCATACTACAAAAAAATTGGAGGATAGATAGAAAATTTTTAGTGACATCTAAACACTAGATAGGGGATATGATATGTTCATGTTCCACTATAAGAGAAGGAATAGGCATGAACCAATGTGCAATGTGTGCAAGTTGAACCTAGGGAAACTAGTGGTACCTAATAGTTTTGTGTACATTGGTCTGATAAAAGTCCTGGTAAAGAAATATAATTGATCATCCAAGGTGATTTGTGATACTTATGGTGCACCTTTTGTGCCCATCACCTTAGAGTATATTTATATAGTTTTTGGATTAGATGATATGTGTGAACAAGGGATAAAATTTGAGGAGCTTAAGAAGGAGTATACTAGGATGGTTACTATGTGAAAAAGGTGTAGATTTCCCCTACATTGACCTAGGGTAGACATAAATAAACTTGCAAGGTTTGCAGATGAAGAATCTTAATTCCTTGTGTAAATGTTTGAAAAGTGCATTCAATGTACTTATTATTCAAGTGGTTTCTTATTGGGTATGGATGATCCTAAATTCATGTCAATTATTCCCATGTTGATTGAAGCTAATGTATAGATTCATAATACCTAACCATTTTATTATGCCTTTCACATAGAAATGAAAATTGATATAGGGTTGAAGGCTATACAAAATGATCCTACCCATATATATTTCAAATATTATTCTTTCCTTATGCACATGATGCTATATGTTGGGAAGGAATTAAAGATATGGCTAGAGAAATTGAAAGTTGTAGAGTTTGATCATGAAAACTAACCAAAGCCAATACAGTTATGGAAATCAATATGGGGTACTAGATATATGTGGTCCAGTTATGTGCACTTTGAAGAATACTTTGTCAAAATATTATAAATTTTTTTTAAATCATCCATGTGATTATTCATTATCCTATATTATCGAAAGGTTTTTGAGACCTAAGGAATGTGATGATCTAGGCAAAAAGTAAATCATAATTGGGGGAACTAGTATTTCTTTATAGATTGTACAATGGTCATGGTGTATGGATTTGAGGAGGCATTTTTCTACTTAAAAAAAAAATACCAAATAGAGTATCATATTTACTTATTATATGGTAGTTGGAGTATTCTAGTTTTATGAATTTAAGATTATATGGAAAATAGTCACTTATGCAAGGGACCTTTCCATTTGAAGATTTAACTAAAGTTGTCACTAAGAGATATGACCTTCTCCGATAAATGAGACATTATAATATGAGGAAGGGAGCATCCAGGCAAAACTTTGACCTTGAAAGCTTTATTAACTAAATACAAAATTAATAGATTTAAAGAGGATATACTTCTTTTAAATTTACTCATTATGATCTTATAAGAAATTTAGATGAATCAAATGCAACCCTAGATATAGATAATTATAATAGCTCAACATGGAAAAAAATTGAAATAAATGGAATAAATTTAGCTCTTATCCTCTCTGAGTTAGGGATTTGCTGGTGATGATGTACCATAATTTGAAAGGAATATTCCCAAAGGTTATTATGACCAGATTCTGGAAATCAAGAGTACCATAGTCAATTTAACAAAGAAGCTTAGACAAAGGTGAACCATCATATAATGTAGATGATGATGCTAGAAAATTATCTTGAAATACTTTTATTTCTGATGATGAGTATATGAAATCTTCAAAATTTAGATCATTTCTATACAAGGATAAAGGAAAATTGTTGAGAGAAATAATTGATGATATCACACCTACTAATGAAGCTCGATTTCTATATGAGCTTAAATTAGATATATATCAAGAGATGAGAACAATGACCCTAGTAAGGGGGATACATTTTCTACAAATTGTAGGTCTAATGATATTTCCAAGATGGGATTTAAATTTTGCATTATTTTTTGATAGCTTTGTATATAGTGATGATACACCAAACAAATTAAATCTTGCAGTTGTAGATGAAATAAACATTAGATCGGGATATAATCTTAATGAAAATTCTTTACTAATATGGGTATTGTACCCATATAACAAAAGGCCAAGAATTATTGACAACCAAGAAGTTCTTTTGGTCATATGATGACACACAAAGTTGAGGAGATTGACCCCGTGATCACTACAGAACTAAATGTAAATGTAGCCAAGTTTAATAAAGCTCAAATATGAAAATATTCCCTTGAAGGTTAAGATCAAAACTATGCCTAAAGAACTCACATACTAGTCAACAAAAGAGGAATAAGCCAAGTGGAAGAGTAAAAGAAAAAATTAGAAATGAAAAATCAATAGTCGAACTCACAAGCGAGAAATGTTAGGTTTGAAATAATGTGTGTGATTATTCAGGAAAAGGCTTTCCAATATGATGGCTTAGGTTGAAAAGTTCTGGATTTTCCACACAATAAATTTCAATGCCATTCAAGAACATAAAAGGATGAGAACTAGGATTGAAAAAAAGTTCCAAGAAATGAAAAATAGAAACCACCCAAATTGTAATGCAATCATAGATGCCCAAGTATTTCTGAAAGAACATAGAGAATTATATGAATTTTTAAATTAGGTATAAAATAATTCCAAGATGTTGTAGGAGTAAGCCTACCACCATAGTTCAATGATGATGGTGATTTGAAGGGTAAGACTAAATATATAATAGAGTACAAGATGATGCTTCTGGATGTTTTAGAAGAGGTAAAGAATGAGGACCTCACATTTGAAAAGACTCATAGCCGCCTAGAAAACACGTTAAGAAGTCAGCTCTCTACAAAGTATATGATAAGTGATGTGTATACATATTCGACCTAGGAGTACCTTAGTCATATTTCTGAAATCCATTTATGGATCAATAGAGCATAGTCTCTATTATATTTTATGTCAATAAGTTTTGAAAATTATTGTTAAACTTACAAGACATTATGAAGAGGCATGACCTTTTCAAGTATTGGTATATAAAGCAGGCATGCAATATTGAACAAGGAATAATCAAAATACATATGAAAAACAATAAAAGGGATTTTTTGCAAATTATAATGTGGTTAATAATTTTATGTTTTAAATTTAGTTTCCTTATTTTTTTAGCTCCACTAACTATAGGTATTTGAAATTCTTGCATGTAATGTTATCTTATGTTACATTAATTTGGATATTCAAGATGTCTTAGATCAATTAAAGAAGTATATCCTTTTATATAATTTATTTACTTGGTTCTCTAAAGGAGAGATTAAATTGAAATAGATGAACTATAGTAACAAAGGAAACCCACTTCTAGGAAATCAAGAAGTGGACAGATTTACACAAGGTGTGGATGTAAAAAAATTCTGTCAAAGTAATACATAAATATTTCATAGTGAATTAGTTCTCTATTTCCCAAATGAGGATAAAGAAATGATCATTTAATATTACACAAGATTATATTAAGACAGATAGAAGTAGGAGAAGGAGTAGTGTAGGAAATAGAAGATTAGTTTTTTTTAGACTTATATGTAAGTCTGAATTAGTAACGAAAACTAAACTACAAATTCTAATATGCACAAAGTATCATCACTCACATTCAGTAGGATAAATACATGGTGATAAGGTATACTATCCAGATCTTGTAGAACCTATAGCATAGGGAATATAAACCACATAGGTTCATTCCATTAGATGACCATATCACTTATGAAATCTTAACATAGAGTTTGTCATATTCTTAGGTTTTCACAATCTATTGATTTGGGAACCAACAATATCCATAGGACATGGGAGGAGAATTGAATTAAAAGATTGAAAACAAAAACAATAAGCTATAGAAAAGATTCTTCCAAGAGAGAATTATAAGAAGGACTTATCACTTATATTAATATAAAATTATATACTCCCTTATATAGATGTCCAAGGGCATTGGACTTAAAAATAGAGTTACAAATATTCTAATTGAACTGTTGTTTCTTTTGTGGATTCCCTTTCTGTAACCATCTCCTTCTTTTCCCATCTTCACAATGTCACTCTGTTCAATCTTCTTGATTACTTATATACCCACATGATACAATATTGTCAACATTTACAGGTGGTTTTACGAGAGAGTTACAAAGATTTCCTACTAATTCATCTTCATTGAATGTGAGCTCAAAATAAGGCTTACTAAAAATGTTATGGCTACCTATTAAGATCTCATCGGTACAATCATATTCTCCTTCTTCTGGATTTATAATCTCTCTATCCTTACATGTCCTTAGCATGGTTGGATGCCCAGATGATCCATTCTCATTCACATCCATTTTAGGGCTTGGATGAGGGTTATTGGTATCATCTACAATGTTATGTCCATAAAGGGTGTGCTTAATGAGAGTGATATATGTTGGAATATGGAAAAGTATAGTGAAGCCACCGTACAATGAGTCCATGATACAGAGCCTAGTGTACGAGGTCCATTGTAGGGGAAGTAAGGCTGTACTATGTAGTCAGTAGCTATATGGTGTAGTCAGTAGCTCTACAGTGTAGCCGATGTGTTAGTTGATGAAAAAGTGGTACGATGAGTATGCTAAAGCTAGTACGGTGAAGTCGTAAACTGAAACTAGTGCTTGTATGAGTATGGTGATTCTTGTATGATGGTAGTTTCTAGTATGGGTGCCAATATATGTATGTGTGTAGTGGGAGTTCCAGTATGGTGTCAGTTTTGGCATGTGCTAGTTCTGGTATGGTGTTATAGTATGATGCCATTTTCGATATGTTGGGTGTCAGTTGTGATATGATGTGAGGTAGAGTTGGTTGACCATTCTAGAAAGTGATAGTTGACATAATTGAAATCCATAACAATTACAGAGTGTATAAATGCCTACTAGATTCATTAGGAATCGAAGGTTGAAATAGTAGTGTCAAAGTGGTACAAAGTCTGGTTGATTGTAACAAAATCTGAGTCTCTGCAAAAATTCATTGTTGTTTAAATGTAACATTGGTTACTGTAATACAAAGAAGACACTCGAGCTTTTGGGTGGTGAGTTTTTGCAAAAAGGGTTTCCCACATAAATTTCATCTCCTGTGTTTATCTTGTGTGCATGACATTTTCTATGTTCTTTCTTCTTTTTCTTATCTCAATATTCTGAAGTAGATTCAAACTTTTTAATATTTCCCCTATAAATTAGTATTAGCAAGGCGTTTCTACACCATTTCTTTCCTACAAATGGTATCAGAGCCATACCATTTTTTTTGTTATCCTTGTTGTGAAGGGTTGGTCATTTGTGTTAATTAGGTTCCATTGAGGTTTTTTAAAGTGTTCATTTGGATATTGAGATAGTGGCTATATCAGGGAGAATAAACATTGAAAATTTTAATGGCACAAACTTTGAGTAGTGGAAACTTAAAGTTTAAGATATGCTAGTTGATCGAGATCTGTGGATCGTTGTGTCTGAAAACAAGCCTTCAGGCGTGAAGCAGGAAGATTGGAATCTAGAAGATCAAAAGGTCTGAGGACTGATAAGATTGAGCCTTGAAGATTTTGTTTTGTTGAATGTCCATGAAGAGAAATCTGCATGTTCTTTGTAGAAGAAGTTGGGAGATACTTATCAAGGAAAATCCTTGGTAAACAAGCTCTTCTTGAGAAAGAATTTTTACTCTCTGAAGATGGATGAGGGAATGACTATGGAAGATCATATAAACGCATTCAATATGGTGATTGCATGGTCAACATCTGTTGGTGTGTTCATTAGTGAAGAAGAGTGTTGCATGTTATTGATGTACTCATTTCCTGATTCATGGGATCACCTTGTAGTGGCCATTGGAAGTACTACCATCTAATTTAAAATGGATGAAGTATGTGTTACACTTTTGGCGAAGGAGATGCGTAGGAAATATTCTAAGGTGGTAAAGAGACTTTCATCATTTGAGACAGATCGAAGGATAAAAGCAAGGACATAAAGTCTAAATCTTCTGGAAAGAAGTCCAAAGTGAAGTGTTGGAACTGCAGGCAGGTTGGTCATATCCGAAAGGATTGCGAAGAGAAGAAGAAGAATAAAATGCAAAGTTCTTCTGATTCAGAGTCTTCTTAGAGAGATGATTAACATGCTAGCAGTGGTGCCTTGGCTAATAGGTCATCTGATGATGACTAGTTAGATTAATTCAATCTTCATGTGGAAGATGTTTGTCACGATGCCATGTGTGACTCGACACCACAGTTCACTAGGAGTTGTTGGCAGTAGTGTAGGTTATTTTTTTAGCGAATGATCTTCATTGATATGGCATATGTTGAAAGGTGTTTTAGATTAGGTGATAAGAATTTTTTTCACATTTGTTGAATTACTGTTTGGAGATGTTTATCTTCATGTGACTGAAGATGTTGACATCTTGAGGGCTCAATGGGGTCTTTTGATAACGGCGTGGATTATATTTTCATTTAACATGTTATGGTATGTTCATATGGAGCATGTTATCTCTTTCGTTGCAATGTTTTAGATCATGTTGTCGTGTTTATGTTCTTGAAACCATGGTTAGAACTTTGATATTGATCTTGGTTTAGTTACTTTGTATTGAGTATATTGATCACTTTCTAGATACTTCAGGATATTGCTATGTAGCAATTAGAGTCGGCATGGATTGATCAATTAAAGGTGCTCATGGATACTTAGAGATGGTTGTGATGTTGTTTTCTCTTGTGATTAGAGGAGCGGGGCTTGATGTGTTCTGCATCCATGATGATGATCATAAGAGGAGTCTTAGAGAGAAAATTGTAATTTACCCTGAAGCTTTCAATGGCACACTCATCCCCTAATCCTCCTAGCCTAGAAAGCCCATTCTGCACATAGCCCTCTGGCTTTCTCAGGTACCCGAGTGATTCATTCTCATTTGCATTTATTTGCTTGCTTGCAAGAATGTCTATTGAGAGAAAATAAGGGTTTGGGGAAAGAAAGCAGAGCAACACAAATGAACAAAAGTGCAAGCAGCTATTCAAAAATGAGTCTATTAGTCCATATCCTCTGAGGGTAGAATGGAAAAAATCAAATCTAAATCTATTAGATAGAAATCAAACGTAAATCTGCCAGATAAAATAAAATCTAATTTTGAATCCTATCTCTAATAGTTACAATTGCTTACGGTGATCTGAAACAAGGATTCAAAACCGCAAACTAGAACCAAAAAAATGAGAATTGTTTAACGCATGAAACAATTTTTGGATGAAAACTTCATGTATAACTATCTGTTAGAAGATTCTAGTAATTTCTACCAAGAACTTTGCGGGTTAAGATGGAATTTTCCAGAATAGTAATTATTTAGTAGTTTCCATAAATTTACACCTTCTAGAAGGGTTTCCAGAAATTTCTCTAGAGGCCTCCAGCTGGATTAGGGATTCGGTAAAGTTTCTAATATTATATTTAGAATGTTCTAGAAATGAATGTCCGGTATGAGAAAATATTCTAGAGTTTTCTATGTAACTTCTAAGCCTTCTATAAAAAGGCATTTTGTAATTGTGTTTCATGCAAGCAATAAAAATGGTTTATGTGCCATAGCACATTTATAATATCTGTGTATCTTCTAAATCTGTGTTTGTATTTTTGGTTTGAGGAGTGGATTCAATCCATCCTCCCCTACACTATCGACTAATTAATCTATTAGAAATCTTCCAAACTAGATTTCATTTAAGGTTACTTGGAATTTCAACAGTCAAGGGATCTCTACCACGAATTCCCTAAGATAATGATGAATCAATTATTTTTTAAATGTAAAAGTTGTCTCTCAATCGTATCCAAAATGTATGGAGCAAGCGTAGAAGTGGAATTAAAAAGAAAAAAGTAAAAGCAAAACGATGGATAAAGTTTAGATGTCATACCTCGAGAGACACAACATTTGTTGATGCCAAGTGTAATGCTGTGTTGTGAGAAGAGTCATGGTCATAGCTCACCATTTCCTCTGCTTCTTCTCTTCCTTTGTTTTCCAGTAGATACTTGACTACAACAAATTGGTCATATTCTACAGCGCAGTGTAGAACAGACTTTTGATTCGGACCGCGGATCTGGACAGAGTCTGGCATTCTCGATATGAATTCCTTGATAATCTCCCAACGTCCTTTTATAGCTGCTACATGAATAGCGTGTCTTCCATACTTATCTTTCTTCCGCCACCAAACTGGGTGATTTAGCAATGCCACTACGGTGTCAAGCTGTCCTCCTTCCACGGCTCTATGCAGAATCGAGTTTTTCCAAATATTCAGAATCTGATCCAGAGTGGATCTCTTCTTATTGAGCAGTGCCACAACTACATCTGCCTCACATTTTAATTAGCGAATGTCAATGTATTTATTATATCTACAAACTTAATGTCTACTTCAACTTGAACAAATTACGTGTAAATTTACCTTCATATCCCCGGTAAGCTGCCTCTCCGAGACATCGATGCCATTCAGATGCTGCGATCGACCTGATATTCAGAAGAGAGCCTATGATAACCTCACTCCTTAGTTTCTCATAGAGGGGGCTAAAACTTGTCATTGTGAATAAAAAAACCAAAAGAGTATTATCATTGATATTTAGCTTTCTTAAAGTGTCTTACATTCATCCCCGTCATTATCTTAGTGACTCCCAAAACTAAAAATTAGCTAATAATTTTGTACTACTCTCAGAATATGATCTAGAAAATATTACTGCTGGGTGGGAGTATTTTGTTACAGAGCTTTTTTCAGAAGATCAATATTTTTGCGTTAATGTAACATCTATAAATAGATATTATTCTGAAGTTTAAATTCTTGCAAATATGCTATGAATCTATATTATGCTTTGACAAACTCAATTTTAGATGTTGTTAATAGAAGGTTGAAAGTGCTCTTATTTTTCAGCATAAAAAAGTATGTAATGTTCAAATGATGGACCATAAAAAATTCCTTACATTATCTCTCTCCTTTTTATCTCTCTCCTTTTTTTCTTATGAAGATATATCCACGCTAAACTCACCATTTGTATCTTCCACTTCACATGAACACTTTCTTGGCTGATTCTTTGACATCTATAACTGGACCTAGGCTACAAAGCCGCTAATAATTTTATCAAGGTTATTAACATTATATTTACTTTTTGTTTCTTGTTGCTTCCCATATAATTGGAACAAGATTTGTAGAAACTATGTAGTCTTATTGTTTCCTTGAGTAAAAATTTGTTGTGACTTTCTTTCAATCAGATTAGTGGCAAATTGAACCAAAGCTAAAATTCTAATTTATCCCGTGGAGAAGGAAAAAGTACACCTACCTAGAGACTGGTTAAAGTCTCAAGGGATGAACCTTCTCTTGGGCCACCTCACATAACTAGCACACAGAGCTACGGAGATTGAATATGGTTTATAGGAGAAGAGTTGCTTGGTTATCCTTGAGTGTTTGAATACAACTATTTTATGTAAACTACATACCAAATGTAAATGAAAAATGATAACTAAAGTAGACTATTTGATAAATATATTTAGACTATAAAAAATGAAAAAACTTAACACAAATAATAGGCACTAGACTCCATACGATCATTGTCTTAGATACTAGCATGAGTTATGGATGACAATGCGGGTGAGGGACGCTAGTGCGGCATGTGCATGTCTTGTATAGACAAAGTACAAAGAGTAATAATACAAAATAAAAAAGCTAACTAAATACTAATCTAACATGTTAAAGACAAAAGAGTGAAGGAACATAACAATAGATATATGATGTAAAAGACAAAGTGGGGGAAGAAAACCTAATTCAATGGTTGATGAAGTAGCCTATTGAGTTTTTCCTTCTATGAAACCTCAATAAGCTAGGACCCCAATGGATATGGTGAAGTGAAAGTGTGAGTCAGAGTGAGAGCTTGAGAGCCAACAACTCCTCCAAGACCATAAGTGAAAGCTTGGAGATAGTGTAAGAAACTTAAAAACATACAGATGTATGTGTGTCGAATGTCCAAGAAGCGAGAAAGAAGCTGAAAAAAGATTAAAGAAATGTGTATAAACAACCAAGAAGATTGAGAAAATGGCCATTTCCTTTCCATCCATGTCTGGGTTGACATTGAATATCGAGAAACAAGGGCATATGACAATGAAGACAACCCAAAGATAAATAATGGTACCAAAGGTGAATGATGTTTCAAAAGGGGACAATCCACAACCATGAGGGTTGCATGTGATTTGTTTAGAGAGATAATTTTAAACACTCTATATTAAACTTATTTTATTTATACTTGCTACAATGTAAAATCAACTATGTTGGTTGCATGTGATTAGTGTAAAGAATGGTCCATATTCAAAATCATAGTTTTAGACACCCCACATTAAGCTCATTTTATATATACCTTCCATTACTTAAAAACGACTATGTGGGTAGCATGTGATTTGTCTATAGAATGGTGAAGACTTGAAATCATAATTTTAGACACCCAAGATTAAGCTTATTTTATTTATACTTGTCATTACTTAAACACAACCATATGAATTGCATGTGATTTGTGTAGAGAATGGCGCAGACTGAAAACCATAGTTTTAGACACCCCACATTAAGATCATTTTATTTATAGTAGTCATTACTTAAAAATTAGTTAAATAGCCTACAAATTTAAAATTTTCTAAAATAGTATTAATTTTAATTTTAAAACATGGTAAATAATTGCACAAAAATATATGCATCATCCTATAGCTAGTATTTAAGTTTAAATGGAGATGCAAAGTAAATAAGTAAATAGAAGTGGGCATCTTCCATCCTCATCCTTCTCCGTCATTAATTTCACCTCCCACAAATTATGATTTAACAAGAGCGTCAACATCCTTGTGTGGAATGGGTATATTGTCGAGCATCTCCAAAAATACATCTGCCTCATGTTCATATTAACTAACTTTAATGTATTTGATGCATTGCAAATTTCAAAATTACTAAAGTTTCAATAAATAACATGTAAATTTACCTTGTTAACCCCTGTAAGATTCCTCTTTAGTAGATCGATTCTACTCTATTACATCTTTACATTTCCTGGCCTATAATAGAAGTTTAACTATCCCACATGACCATACTATGAAGCTTTCACCATAGTTGTCTCTCCAAACTCATTGTAACCATACATCAAATTTTATTTGACTTGGAGGAGATTTATAACAAGTTCTACATTGCCACTTTTAGCACTGACATGTTGCTATCTTCATTTTGAACTTTAGTGAAAGAGGGTTCCATATGAAGAATCCATTCAACAAGATATATGTTGAGAAACATGTGTCTCAACCTTGCAAGATTGTATTTTCAAATGATTCCAAATATGTTGTTGGTAGTTTTCCACTTGTTGGTGCCTTAGAAAAGGGTTTATAAGTTGTCAAAAAAAGCTTTCTCCTTAGTATAATATAGGAGGACCATTTTTAGAGCGTAGATGACAAATTTCATGACTTTTATGAGGGTACAAAATATGGAACAAAATTTTGGACGTGAGTACTATTTTTAACCTAGTTTTTTCTATCTTGGAAAAATATGTCAAGAATGAGAAATATGTGGCATGGAGGTTTTCCCCATGGTATTGTAAAACCACAAGTGGTTTCCAAGCTGTGAAATGCCTATATAATGAGGACTTGGGGAGGAGTTTGTATCATGGATTTTTGTTTGCAAGGCTAGGTGCTAGAAGGATGCTAGTGATGTCTCTCCAAGCTTGAGTTGAGGTTATGGTCTTGTAAGAACTTGCATTGCAAGTGTATTGTAATCATTTGTTGATTAGGCAATACATTATGTAGTTTTTAGAGTGTGGGATTTCTACCGTAAGGGTTTTCCCCACAATAATCATTGTGTTATATGTGCTCATTATTTTATTCATGCTCTTGTATGTTTCTTGATATTCTTGTACTTAGTTAAGTTGAGATTTTCATAATCATCCTCTCACGATTACCATAGGAATCAATTTCGCGCACCTTTTCTTCCTTACAAGTGGTATCAGAGCTTGGCCAGTTTTGGTTCTATTTGTTGGGTATGAGTTTTTTTGAGCTAATTAAGGTTTGCATGGGAGCTTGTGTAGAGTATTTCAATTTTTGTATTGCAAGATCATAAAGATGGAAAGCATGTCGGGGAGGATTGATGTAGATATTATTTCTAGCATGAACTTTGAGATGTGGAAGCTGAAGTTGGAAGATCTGTTGATTGATCAGGTTCTATGGGATATGGTGGATGAGAATAAGTTGTGGCCCACAAATATAGTTTTAGTTGCACAATATGATGTGATGGATCAAAAAGCTAAAGGTCTTATAAGATTGTGTCTTGTTGACTCAATTATGATTAATGTGCATCACAAGTCTACTACAAAGAAGCTTTGGAAGAAGATAAGTGAGATCTATCAAACAAAATGACTTGTGAATAATATTTTATTAAGGAAGAAAATGTATTCTTTAAGAATCGAAGAAGAAGGTGGATGAATTTCTGAGCATGTAGAAAGATTTAATATGTTGGTGACTCATTTGACCTCTTTTTGGGTGTCAATGGATGAAGAAAGGTGTCAAATCTTTCTATGTTCATTTCTAGACTCATGGGATGGAATTTTCATGGCCATAGGGAGCACTTAAGTTCTCATGAAGATGGAGGATATTATTGGTTCTCTACTTTCTGAGTAGATGAGAAGGAAGGTCTCTTTGAATTCCAAAGAGTCTGTGAGTCTTCGAGGAAGACCAAAAGAAAGAGGCAAGAACAAAAAGAAACATAGTCATTCTAAGTCCAAGAATAAGGGGAGATCAAAGTCCTCTGGTAAGTCCAAGGAAATCTATTGGAACTGTAGAAAATCTAGACACTTCTAAAATGACTCTAAAGAAGAAAAGAAGAACAAGAAGAAGCAAGATTATGATTCTTAGTCTGAGAAGGAAGAAGGAGATTCTTTTATTGAAGCCTTGGCCACTTGTGTAGGTGACAATACATGTTTGATAGATTTAGATGCATCTTTCCACATGAATCCTAATAGAAATTGGTTTAGGAAGTATGAAAATTTTGATGGTGGTAAGGTGTATTTGGGTGATAACGAGCTGTTCTTGATATTGTTGGTCATGGAAGCATTCGTGTGAAATTTTATAATGGTAGAATTAGAATATTTGACAGTGTCTTTCATATCTCAGGAATAGCAAGAAATTTGTTATCTATTAGAAAAATAATAGATGTAGGTGTTCATGTATAACTCTCTCAAGGAGGTGTGAAAATGGTCAGAGGTGCTATGGTTATAGCAAGAGGAAGAAGACTGGGTACATTGTACTAGCTTGATGCATGCACAGTTGAGTGGAATAGTACTTCTGATAAGATTGTGAAAAAGACTACTCAGTTGGAAAAGGAGATGGTTTCTCTTTCAATAGATGGTCATGGTTTTTGGTACCCAAGGGTGGTCTGTATAGTGAATCAAATTTTCCTATAGAGAAGAAAATGTTATGACACCAGAGACTCAACCACTAGGTGAGAAGGGTCTACAAACCTTTTTGATGGGTTGAATGATTACACTATTGAATTTGATTTTTGTGAGCATTTTATTTATGGAAAAAAAAATCGCATTCAATTTTACTTGAGCTCTCATAAGTCTTCTTGTATATTGGATCTAATTCATTTAGATGCATTTGGTCTAGTTGATGTTCCTTCCATTGGTAGATCAGTTTAATATGTTTCTTTTATTCATGACTATTGATGTATTTAATTATTCACTAATTACACTTTACTTA
This sequence comes from Chamaecyparis obtusa, assembly GCA_027943335.1. Taxonomy (NCBI): domain Eukaryota; kingdom Viridiplantae; phylum Streptophyta; class Pinopsida; order Cupressales; family Cupressaceae; genus Chamaecyparis; species Chamaecyparis obtusa. The sequence goes on along the minus strand of BSBK01012423.1, from coordinate 76,484 downwards.
AGTTTACTTAGGATAATGCATTTGCATCTTAGTTGTCATTGAGACAACTAGGAGTTTTTATTTCATTTTAGCACATGGTTAGGAGAATTTCCACTTTAGATGTTGATAATTTTCATCTCATACCTCTTTGTGTGTGAGATCAACATTTAGTGCTCTTATCACATTATCATCATCTCATTGTTGCACATGTTACACATACTTTGATATACAGTCACTAGTACAACTGGCACCTATTTTTGATTGACAATTGGTTGAATTTTCTACCAAAATTGGTCGAATAATCTACAAATAGTTTGGTCACTATTTTTTTAGTCAAATTTTTTACATATTGTTGTTAAGGTAGAATGTTCTATGCCAATCTTGGTCGAAATTCACATTTGCAATTAGGAAGTCATTATGTCAAACCTTCAACCAAAGCAGGTCAAAATTTACATAAGTCATTAGGTCAAATTGTCAACCAAATTAGGTCAAAATCTTTAGCCTGTCTGACTAGGATGCCAAACCCATGATGCTAAATTTTGACACAAAGTGGTGGATATTTAGACTAGTCTTTGTGAGGGTTTCGACCAAAGCTCATCAAAATTTTGAATAATAATGGAATGTTAAAAAAAAACAACTGAAGATAAATATCCAGAGTAATCACCAATGGCATCCTGCTTGGTGATTAGTCTAGATATTTATCTTCAGGTGTTACTTCACATTAATATATATCACTGTGTATTTTGTTATGTTACTTTACTATTTTTTTTTAACTGTAATTGGTATGTTTATTAATCATAATGGGTTAGAACCTAGCTCAAACCAGGGATAGCTACATTCAGGAGAGATATCTCCCCAAATATTTGGTAAACCCACATCAATCATAGAAGCTTCAAAAGAAAGAAAAAAATCACCTTCACAGTTTTCTCTAAACTCCACCCTTTTATTGAGAATGAAGGATCATGTCAAAAGCTTTCTTTTTATTTTTCCTTTTTCTCCCTTTTACAGTTTCCCACCCATCCTCCAATTTGGCTACCTCATTTTGCCAATCCCCAAGATTATCCCCTGAAATACAACCCACACCCAAGTAAAACTTCCCATGTTGATGCAGATGATCATCTGATCATTCATCTACCTTGTCTCGTCACCCAACAGGTCTTTTATTTTCTCTGCCCTCTAGTGTGGCTGCTACCTTTCTAGCACTCTACCCATCATCCAAACCATCCACTCCCTTCGTAATATTGGTCACTTTACATCCATTTCCAATTTCCTGATTTGATGTCTCACCATGCACAGCTTGAGAAAAACTCTTTTGCCGCTTCACCTTCTTGTCCAACGTATAATGATGGTGTGAGACATCTTTCCACCAGGATGCAACCTTGGACATTCTTTTCTTGGAGAATTGGGAAACTTTATACCCTGTCTAAAAATACCTCCTACACCAAAATGAAAGCTCTTCATAATCTAGAGGCTATTCCTAGCACCCTTTACTAGTTTTAAGTAATTTTATATGATCACTGGCATATTTCATGCATGGATGAGAAACAATATCCATAGTTTCTAGATTCTAAGAAGAGGTATGAGTGGAGGCCAAAGAAGGGATATTTGTGAAGGTTTTATAGACGTAGGTTACTGAATGATCATCTCTACATGGGTACTCAATTTGGAAACCCTCGTATGTATATAGCCACTCTAGCAAATCTCCACATCTAGAAAATCTCCACAAAAATCCCTTTTGGCCTCCACTACATATACGTCTTCTCATAATCTAAAAAATCTCCATCATTGATTCTCATCAATGTACGAATAAAATTGTGAGAAAATGCTTAATCTCTAATTAAATCTTTGACAAATTAAATTGTGAAAGAACACTTAAAGAATATGGAAAGCTCACAATGTTTAGAGACACACTTGACTCCAAGTGCCATGTACAACAAAAATAATTGTCCAATTTGGATAGTAAGTCTAATTTAATTTGTTCATGGACTGAGACCTTAAATTATTGAGCTTCTCTTTGTTTCAAGAATAGTTTAACATTCTCTACTTAACAGGGCCAACCACGTGAAGGTGGAAGCTCATCTGGCCTCTCCTAGGAGCCTCTTATGACCCTTTATGACATTTTAAGACCTCTAATATGTATTCTTAGGGATTGTAAAGGGTCATAAGGGGTCCTGGGACACAACGGCTGAGAAACATAAATGTAGGCATCATGGCCATGATTTTTTGGAGACAACATAATTGAGTGGTATACCTAGACGATGCAAAGCAACTACTACTCCTTTGGTTCCAAGTTGACACTGTGGGATCCAAAAACCATAGATAAGGAATAAATTTAGAGAGCGGAGGAGAGCCATAATGACCAAAATAATTTAGGACAAACCTCAAGTTAAATGAGGCAACTGCAAACATTTTAATATATTTTCATTAATAAATAATGAAATTTGCATATACTAGTGTTCTAAGCACCCTCATTACATGATTTATTATTGTAAGCCCGCTCTGACTTACGCATCTAGAAAATGAAACTACAACCTATTGGGATTGAGACAAACCTTATAAAACAACAACAGCTAAGAAGGATCACTTGCCAACATCTGCTAAATACATCTATTGAAGGACCTTGTATTCAGTAGATGTTGGCAAGCGATCCTTCTTAGCTGTTATTGTTTTATAAGGTTTTTCTCAATCCCAATAGGTTGTAGTTTTATTTTCTAGATGCGTAAGTTAGAGAGGGCTTACAATAATAAATCATGTAATGAGGGGGCTTAGAACACCAGTATATGAAATTTTCATTATTTAATAATGAAAATCTATTAAAATGTTTGCAGTTGCCTCATTTAACTTGAGGTTTGTCCTATATTATTTTGGTCATTATGGCCCTCCTCCTCTCTCTAAATTTATTCCCTAGCTATGGTTTTTGGATCCCGCAGTGTCAACTTGGAACCAGAGGAGCAGTAGTTTCTTTGCATCGTCTGGGTATACCACTCAATTATGTTGTATCCAAAAAATTATGACCATGATGCCTACATTTATGTTTCTCAACTATTGTGATATCTACATTTATGTTTCTCAGCTGTCGCGTTTATGTGCATATTTTTTATGTGTTTGGGAAGACATCTTTCTAGCCTGGTCTTGGATCCTTCATCAATTAGCTTCATAATAAATGAAGCAGATGAGAGATGAGAAATTAGCTTCCCAAGAAAAATATCATAAATGAACTATGTGTACCCCAATTCTTGTGCCCTCTGTGCGTACCTAAATGATATATTGAAAACAACTAGGGTAAGGCTTAAAGAAGTTAATTTTGCATCATAGTCTATAGTTGTTGTAGCAACAGAGCATCAGGTGCCACCTTTAGCACAATATGATCACTAGATAGATCTGTATGTTTTATCCACAGCGACCAAACTCCATAAAACATATTGACCTATCTGGTGATCATATTGTGCTGAAGGTGGTGCCTGATGCTCTACTGCTGCAACAACTACAAACTATGATACAAAATTAACTTCTTTAAGCCTTACCCTTTTTGTTTCAAATATATCATTTAGGCACTTGCAAAGGGTGTAGGAATTGGGGTACACATAGTTCATTTATGAGATTTTTTGTGGGAAGCTAATTGCTCAGTTCTCATCTTCTTCATTTATTATGAAGCTAATTGCCAAAGGATCCAAGCCCATGCTAGAAAGATGTCTTCCCATTATGTTTAAGCCATATTCCTTGTTCTTGTCAAACTTCCTTGGTACGATAGGCCTGCTCTCTGCAGTAATCTTCTTCAATCTATGTTCGATGATAATAATATTCTTCTTCCTAATTGTAGCCAGAGCTTCCTTTTCATCAAGATTCAACTCCACTTCCCCCATCTCATCATCCTCATCAACCTTAGCTGCCATCCTAAGCCCTTCTTCCCTCTCTAGTTCTTCAAGCCTCTGCAAGATATCTAGATCAATAAATTATGCAACATTGTGTCCATCCATGATCACAAGAATATCATCTTCTTTCCACTCTTCATTTGCCACAATATACCACTTCTTCAAGCTTGTAGAAACTCCAACCCCACCATTTTCATTCTCAATATCCTTCTCCATCTTCCTGGCCTCCTTGGTAGCACGCGCCCTGGCATCCAAAACAACTTGAGGAATACGAGGGGGACTCTCTTTCCCATCTTGCAGCTTGGGCATTACAACATGAATCCTATTGATACAACTACTGATCTTCTTTGACTTCATCTTAATTTCTACTTTCTTCTCCAACAACCTCTCGCATGCCACATTATTCACCGCAATCACCCCTTCTTCCTTCAAAGCACTCATAGAGAGTAGTGTGCCATCATCCCCCCCTCTCCTAATTCCCAAAGAACCCACCCATATTTTTCCCGCCCTCAGATCTCATCTCCACAACTAATTTTGTATCCTTCTCCGGTAGTGTCTCTAGTGGTTGCAAATCAATCTTATTACAAACATAGTCTTTGGCCACTTTGGCAATGAGATTGCAAGAAGTATTGATATGGCCCTTGGCCAAATTATTCTTGAAAATAAATTACAAAACTAAACCAATGGAATCTTTACAACAAAAGAAAATTACCTAGGAAAATACCCAGGCTCCCAAAGATGATCAGGGAAATACCTAGTGTCCCATTATGCTTGAGACCTCAGAAGACAAGTCTAGAGGAGAATATCAAAGTCAAGATTGTAGAAAAGGGAAAAAGGTTTGGAGGAGCTTCAACATCAATACAGTAAGTATGGGGATCATAAGGGAGGTCATTTACCCTAAAATTCTCAAGGACACCGATGGAAAAATCCATAAGGAGGAGTTGATTGACCCCGCTCTAGTGGTTCTTAGTGATAAGGCTAGGGAAACGGAGATGGATTTCCTTAACAATACCAATAATAGTATGCTAGATCAGTACAGGTCCTTCAAATGGCTCTTCCATGAAATTGAAGACCTCAAAGACAAAATTCAGATTACTGATGATAAGGATCACAAAACCACAAAGTGAAAGCATAGCCTGGAGGCTAGGGTGGTTCACCTAGAAACTAAAATGATTAGTCTTGAGAACACCCTAAAGGGTATTGTTGAGAAAAACTATAAAATTCTTAAAGCATCCAATGACCACATTAAGCTGCTAATCAACAAAATGGAAGAAAAGATGGACAACAGTGTTGATCAAATGACTATGGAGGAAGAGACGAAGAAGCCCAGCGATGGACTAGGCAAAAGAACCAGAGCCAAAAATAAGAAAAATAGGGATGATGATGGCTCTCATGGCCCCCATGATATCTAGAATGTTAAAGAGGAAACAGAGATGATGGAGGTTCTCGAATGCAATGCTTCTGTCATGCTCAGGAGCCTGGCTTAACCTTACTTCTTGTACTTGCCTCTTTTAACTCTGTTTTGTATTTCCTTTTTTTTGATAGTTTCTTGGGTGGCCTTTTCATGGCCCATCCCTCTATTTTTAATGCTTTAGCTCTGAATTGAAATCATTTATGCTTCTTTTAATCTTTGTTGCGGGTTTCAGGCACCCTATAAAACCTGTTTTACTTAATCAAAAATAAAAAAAAATTACAAAACTGAATCAATGGCATGTTAACACAAAAAAAATTTACAAAACTGAACCAATGGCATGTTTACAACAAAGAAATAGAATGATAATAATATGCTGAAAATTCTATTCTATTTAATACACGCCAAAGGACCAATCCTAACAATTCTTAAACGTACTTTATTTGATATGATGAATTCTTAATAAAGGTCTAATTCTGTAGACTACTAGCACAAAGGATGATTTGACATAGCCAAATCTTTCTTGTTAAAGTATGTTTAAGAATTGTTCGAAGTTCTATTAGACCTTTGTTGTAAACATACCATTGGTTCAGTTTTATAAAATTTTTTTTTGTGTTAAATGCATTTAAATGGAACATTAAGCATAGTAATAATATGCTTAATCTATTATTAATTGATAGATTAAATGTAGATAACACCTTTATCATTTTAGCATGTTTAATGCATAGTAATTACAAATTGATTCTTATCTGCATTGTTATAAATTTACTATTAGACTAATTCTATAGGGCACTGGAATTTTACTTGAGTGCACAAACTCGGCCCTAACTCTACATAGTAATAATATGCTTAATCTACCAATTACTAATAGATTAAGAATATTATTACTATGCTTAATGTTCCATTTAAATGCTAGTATATAAAGAAGACAATCAGAAGAAAATGAAGATTTGTCTGACCAATAGTCTACAGAATTAGACCTTTATTTGGCTCTAGGTCAAATCTTCCTTCGTGCTAGCAGTCTATAGAATTAGACCTTTATTTTAAATGCATTTAACACAAAAAAAATTACAAAAATGAACCAATGGCATGTTGACAACAAAGAAATAGAATGATAATAATATGCTGAAAATTCTATTTTGTTTAATACACGCCAAAGGACCACTCCCAAAAATTCTTAAACATACTTTATCTGATATGATGAATTCTTAATAAAGGTCTAATTCTATAGACTGCTAGCACAAAGGAAGATTTGACTAACATTAGCCATAAAAGTTGCTTAATAAATGCTCACTATTTAGATAATGTCTAGTCTAATGCAAAATAGTGTATACAAGATATCCAAGCACACTAGAATGAGGTACATGAGCTATGTCTATCTCACTAGATATAGATGGGCATTAATGCTCAATTGAATGATACATTCCCATAAAAATGTGAACTCCTATTAATCTACAAACTCTCATGTTAAACAACTACAAAATAAAGTCAACATAGTTCCTTTAACACAACCAAAGTTAAAATTAAATTATCTCTATCCCTAAGATAAACGAAGTAGCCTTCATATATTTTATGTCATACTTATACTATTAAATTGACTGTACCTTGCCAATCATTGTCTCCAAAATATCAACCAAGGCACTAGACTTAAATACAATAAAAACTAGATGTATCAATTGATTTCTATAGAGCTGGAAAAAAAAAATTGGTTTAACTTGGTTGACATTCCATATAAGTAAAGAGGCACAAGCTGAAAGAAAGTGACTGCATCTTTAATGTTATAGCATTCTCCAAGCAAGAAAATGAAAAGTGATACCCTCACATTCTAGACTTTTATTTTTTGTTTGGCTAGTGCAAGGCTCCCCTAAAGCTGTCATTTTTTATATTTTTATTGTTGCTTCGAACTTTTCCAATATCAATACACACATACGCCGATATGTGCATACACATAGGATATAAATTCATTTCCAAAGTGTAAGGTGTAGATTTATCTCAGAGCTTTGGATAGTTTTTCTTCATAGAGCTTAGTACATTACAATATTTTGTACAATATGTTTGACAGAGAATTTGAGCCAATTCCCATTTAGTTTGGACTCATTTTGATTTTAATGTATTCTTTTAACAACAAGTAGCACACTCTTGTGCTAGGTCTCACTTATATAATCAAATGTTGATCCAAACTCTCTCAATTATTTAATTAGTCTATATTTATATACAAATATTATATCTTTATGTAGTTTTATCTATTGGTAAGGAAAACATACACATACCATGCCTATTCACACACTTATGCAACCTAACCACAAGAGGCTAGGTGAGTGTGCATTGATTCCTCCATGATAGGTTACCTCCCCTAGTAATGAATTAAATATGATTTGAATAAGATATGGGGGGAATATGTATTGTATTGAGAGATTCTTAAGTAAAGTTATATATTTAATACCCTTTCTAAGACATATCATTGTAATGCAACAATATCATCATCAGCTCTCCTAATATGAATCTTTGTTGTTAGAAGAAGTTAATTGCATGTGAAGCTTCACTATGTTTCCCTAGATTAATAGCCAACCAACAAAGAACACAAATAAACAAAACACCAAGAATAAAAAAACAAAAAACCAAACTGTATTTTCTTTAGAGACTTGTAAAAGCTCTTGCGAAGGTTGGCAAAATGTCCCTATGTCTTATGAGCCTCAAATTTACTCTTAATATCAAATTTTGGGGAGAGGGCTTTCATGAACTACATCATGAGAAGGATAATCACTTCATGTATCATGGGGAGTTTAGGTTTTTTTTTGTGTTCCTTAATTCTTAATTCACACATTTTGAAGGCTTTGAGAGTCATTTAACATGACTGTATCCTCACACACAACAGATTAACCTTGCTCTATTCAGTTTTCTTTCATTGATTTGAAGTTTATTTGTAAACAATAACCATTCCATGGACTCAAAGGCCTAGAATCCATGAAATGAAGTTCACTAACATGTATAATAGTTTTATCATCTTGAAGTTGCAGAAGTTTGATGAGAGGAATGTTAAGTTTTGAACCAGAATATAAGAATGTAATAATTAGAATTACAATAACAGATGACAGAATAAAATATCCTGGGAAAACCCTCCACCTGAGGGTGAAAAACCCAACCCAAAAAATAGATCCTTTATTTAAGTATATCAAATCAAATACAAGAGAAACTCTGTCCCTTGTCGAAATCTTTAGCATGCAATGATCACACAATGATAAGAGATGACATGATACATAGATTAGAGAAATTTATACAGAAAAATGTTGCTTCTAAATAATACTACTACTTGCATAGGCATAAGAATATTCAACTTCATATGATCATATAATCAAAACTGATATGTCATCAATTAGAGACCAAAATCCTCTAATATTATACTCAACAATCTTCGTTACTTCAATATAGTGAACCGACACCGGTCGTATACCTGCAGTGATCAGCCTTGATTAGTGGGAAAGATATAAAGATGACTATTACAATTATATGGAGATTCTTGAACGGACGTACACGTAAGGGAGACTACCAGCAAGGAATGCATAATATTCAAATAGTCTCAATGGAAGCCAAGTAGGAAAATCCACAACCGAGCGGTGCCATAATATATCATCAAATAGAATATTGTCGATAAAGCAAGAACAAGATATGAAAACCATAGGAAGGTAAACTGGTGCCTTCATACTATAATTGATGCTCATCAAGATTGTGAACAGATGATAGAAACACCCATGCACGATGCCATGTCATCTCATTTGGTGCCATGTCATCATAACTCTATGATGAAGAAGGAGAGAATGATATCTCTTGCAGCTACAAAATGTTAACAAGGAAGTGATCACTAGTTGTAATAGAGAAGATTTTCATGGAAATTCATGGAACAAGTATAGTAGCGGGAGTTTGCCTTGAATAGCATGGTGTTTTTATGATTGGGGTAGTCTTATATTATTGTATGAATGGTGAATCAATAAACAATTGATCTTGGAAGAGCTTGAAGGGTTGAGATTGAAGAAACCCTTGAATCAAGGGTTTAGGAGAGGTGATTTAGGGCTTTTGGTGTTCCCAATAGTTTGGGTTAAATTCCTCTTAGATTTAGAGGTTTTGAGACATTTGAAAACACTGTCTGGAGTGAACAAATTTGTAAACCCTTACCTTGTTTATCAGTTAGTTAATTCATGGGATTATAAGCAACAACTTGTCAGAAATGGAAATTAAAATTTATGTTTGTCTCCTTGTTCATGCCTTGTTTGCTGCAATCCTACACCTGGGTGGAAATGAATGGGTGGTTGGGATAAAAATCCCAAGAAGAGGGCAGATTTTTCCCTCACAAAATTTACCTTTACTTCATCATCCCAGACTTAGTCATTTTCATGCCTTTAGAAGCTCTCCCTTTTAAACTTGGAGTTAGATTCAGGGACTTGACTAATTTTGATCTCACACTTACTTCCTTGACTTCACCAAAATTCTTAATTTTAACTTTGGTTGTGTTAAAGGAACTATGTTGACTTTGTTTTGTAGTTGTTTAACATGAGAGTTTGTACCTCATGTACCTCATGCTAGTGTGCTTGGATACCTTGTATACACTATTTTGCATTAGACTAGACATTATTTAATATTTTATTGTAATTTGTACTATAACTCAATTATAGCCAATAAAATTTAGTATCAATACTACAAATCAATTGTAGACATAGAAGTGTTGGTGTAACTTGCAATAGTGTCAACTTAAGGATAGTCAAAGTACTATCAAATTCATAATGAATCAATCTTTTCACATGTGAATGGAGTATATATTGATGCTTAGTTTCATTTTATTCATGATGAAGGGGAGGAAAAGAGAATTATCTTGGAGAAGGTAAATAATTTGTGTGAATCTTGTAGATATTTGAGAAATCTAGTGAACAAAAACAAGTTTTGATAGGGTGGTGAAGCTATGTGCAATTATATCTTAAGCAAGTACTTTATTGACAATTAGTGTTTCTCTTTTGCTCTTGCAAGGTATATAACATGGGAGAGAATGTTGAAATGGTTTCAAATATTTTACAAATCTTGATGTATTATTTATTATGCACTCATGCAAAAGGGGCTTCTCACTTGAGATTATGCTTGATCGAATGGAAAATCTTGAAGATAACACACTGTAGTTAAAGTTCTACTGGAAGGCCATTGAATGTTTCAAATGTTTGTATAAGTAAAGCATATACAGAGTTCTAATGGTTTAGTGGCAACCCTTATAGGTGGTACTCCTTTTACACACCAAATAACAGTGGCAACCCTCACAGATACTCCTCCTTTTACACCAAATAACACTGAAAACCCTCACAGGCGGTCCTCCTTTTACAAAAAACCTATATTTATATTTGAAGTTTAAAAAAAAAACCATCATACCATAGGTTAAGGTAAGGAAATCCTTACAAGCAGTCCTCCTTTTACAAAAAATCTATATCTATATTTGAAGTTTAAAAAAAACTAATCCTACAGTAGGTTAAGGTAAGGAAATCCTTACAGGTTCCTCCTTTTACACCAAATAATAGTGGTGAATCTGCTTTGGCTAATGAGGTTTCATGCACTGCAACCCTTATACATAGTTCTAAATCCACCCTGGCCGATGAGGTTTCGCATGCTGCAACCCTTATACATAGTACCAAATCTGCCCTGGTCGATGAGGTTTCATGTGCTGCAACCCTTGAAAAAATTTGTCATGTCGAGTAATAGTGAAATGAGAAATGAAATCTTTTTTTTTTTAAGTTATGCCTGTGTTCATCAAAATTTTGACCTACATAGTATTCGTAAAAATTTCAACAAACACGGTAATGTATTAAAAAAAAATGAAAGTTTTCCTTCTAAAATCCGACCAACCAAAACCTTTTTATTTGATGGTCGAATACTTTGTTAGAAGAACTAGGTCAAATGTACTAGTCAATGGAGGATGATCCACTTTTGGTGGGCATGTGATTTTACCTAGTGTGGTTGATAGCTTATCATATCCTTATCATGTAGTCTTATTGTATTGCCTATATATTTAGGCACTCCTACTTTGCATTCAATTCAATTGGCTGTAATCAATTATTTGATCATTTTGCCTATCTCCCTTGTGATATCTATTGAGCTTCTAGATCTCAAAATTTTAATCTTTTCCTTAGGGAAATTATTACATGGTATTAGAGCAATATCAAAATTCTTACATGGTATCAGAGCCATAGGAGTTTCATTGTATAGCCTATTTTGAGAGAATTTTATTGCAGGTCAAAATTAGAGCTTGTTAGTACAAATCAGAGGTTGGAATCACATTGAGGAGGTCCAAAAACCCCTAAATAAAATTTTGTTTCATCCAAATTAGATATTAGAGTTCAAGTCTGGAGCCATTTTAATTTTCAAGGTGCAACGACGACGATTCAGAAAAAATAATTTCAGCAACAATTTTCAAGCAGTGATATCTCATTCATGTGGACTCCTTTTTTGAAGAATTTTTTTTTTGGGGTAGAATCTCTTGATCTACACAATGGTTTCACTTTGGATAAATTTGGAGTGGACATAGTACTTTCAAAATTTGGTCTATTTTGGCCTATTTTGGCACTTGTAATTGATTAGATCCTTTAGTGATCTTGTGTCTTATTTGTGATTCAGCGCAACAAAATTATCCTTATCTTCCAATTATAGTTCTATGGGATGACTACTTCACATACATTATAGGTTTTGTTTATGGAGACCTAAATTTCAGATTTGGGAGACACCATTGATGACATCCATCCTCTCTTTGTTGAGGATTATCCTTCTTCAGATGTTGTGAGGGATCACTCTAACCCTCATCTTCACTCTCCACTTGATCTTTCTTTCTAGATTGATATGATTGTGGATCCTTTGATACAATATTTAGAGGAGGTCTCTTTAATTTCAAAGAAGACATTTGAGTCTTTGGAGATTGGTTTTCATGAGTCTTAAACTTCACTTGAGATGTCACATTGCATGGTTGATTATACTCATGTGTGGGAGATTCCTATTCAATTTCCTATGACATCATACATTCTAAAGATTCTTCTTAGAGATTGGAGAGGATTCATTGATACACCTATGGCATTGTTTCTTCCTAAGGGGATGAATATCATTTAGTTTTCTTGGTGTAGTTTCTACATTGATCCAAGTGCACCTATCATGGCTTTACATTCTACATTAAGGGGGTTCTTCCTTTCTTCTCTTCCTACTTCTTCATTTGAGGAGGCATATTTTTCTTTGCAGTTTGATCCAAATTGTTACATGGATTAGTTACCATTGGTTCCTTGCTTGTCACCTTCTATTGGATATGTTCCTGATTGGTTTGTGGTATCTTCATCAACCAAGGACATGGAGGCATATGGGCATACTTTAGAGACCTCATACTTCATTTGGGTTCCCCTTCCTTCTTCCTATCCACCATGGGAAGCCTTCTTACATCTATACTTGGTATATCTTCTTCCTAAGGGGAGAAATGTTGTTTGTAGGCATGGTTGTATGCTTTGTCTTCAAGAAATCACCATCCTTGGAGGAGATTACTCATTATGGCAAGGATATTATGTCTCCTTGTTTCCTTCCTATGGGAGGATTCTTGATTATATATGAATGATGTATGTCATAATGGGAGCATCTTGATTAGTCCATCCATCCATGCATCTTGTATTCATCTCTCTTTTGGGAGGAGGATTTTTACCATGTGGTTTTCTCTCTTTCTTTGCTTTATGAGAGATTGCATTGCATTGATATTTCATTTGATCTAGCATTGTGAGATTAAGTGCATTTCCCTAAGTTGGAGTTAAAGGGGACGGGGGTGTTGGTGTAATTAATTATTCACTAATTACACTTTACTTAATTTTACTAAGGATAATGCATTTGCATATTAGTTTTCCTTGAGACACCCAGGAGTTTGCATTTTATTTTAGCACATGGTTAGGAGAATTTCCACTCTACATGGTGATAGTTGTCATCTCATATCTCTTTGTGTATGAGATCCACCTTTAGTGCTCTTATCATATTATCATCCTCTCATTGTTGCACATGTTGCACATACTTTGATGTACAATGGAGGATGATCCACCTTTGGTGTACATGCGATTCCACCTAGTGTGGCTGATAGCTATCATATCATTATCATGTAGTCTTATAGCATTGCCTATATATTTAGGAACTCCTACTTTGTATTCAATTCAATTGGCTATAATTAATTACTTGATGATTTCTCCCATCTCTCTTGTGTTATCTATTGAGCTTCTAGATCTTGGCATTTTATTATTTTCCTTAGGAAAATTCTTACAATGACTTTAGTAGAAGAATATGGGTTTATTTTCTTAAGAGTAAAGCTGAAGTTTTTATTCATTTTAAATAATTTAAAGCAATGGTTGAGCTGTAGACTAGAAAGAAGTTAAAATGTTTGAGGATAGATAATAGCGGTGAATATTGCTTTGATGATTTTGATACATTTTGTAAAGATTATGGTATTAAAAGATAGAAGACAACAATATATTCTCCACAACAGAATGGAGTTGTAGAAATAATTAACAAGACCTTGATGGGGAAGGCTAGTAGTATGCTGAGTGGTGCTAGACTAGAACAAATGTTTTGGGCTGAAGTTGTAGCCACTACCTTCTACTTGATAAATAGGTCTCCTACATTAGCTCTTTTTGATAAGATGCCATTTGAAGCATGGTCGGGCCATAAGTCTTCACTTAGACATCTGAGAGTCTTTGATTGCAAAGCATATAATCATATGTCAAAGGAGAAGTAGAAAAATTGGATAACAAAGTCGTTAAATGTATATTAATTTGATATAGTTATGGTGTAAAAGGATACAAGCTTTGGGATCATGTTCAATATAAGGTATTTTATTCCAGAAGTGCACTAGTTTTAGAGAAACTAAGCATTCTTCTATTATAATGCAGCCAAAACAAACAAAACAAAAGAAATATGTGATTCAACTACCTTCTACACTAGAGAAAGTTGAGTCAAGGCCCTTAGAAAGACAAGAAGTCAAGGAGAGCTCTATGAGTTCTAAATCATTAGAGGAAGAGTAGGTACTTGAACTTGAACTTTAAAATGAACTACATCTTGTTTGAAGGTCTAATGGAAAAATAAAACCACCTAAAAGTTATGGATATTCTCCTAATGATTGTATGAGTGACTCAGAGTTCTGGAAAAAATCCATGGATAAAGAGATGGTTTCTCTCCAGAGGAGTGAAACATGGGACCTTGTACCATTTCCTGAAGGACAAAAGCCTATTGGTTTTAAATGGGTATTCAAAAAGAATATCAGTTCAACTAGAATAATTGAGAATTATAAAGAACACTTGGTTTAAAATGGTTACTCCTAGGTTGAGGGAGCAGATTATGGTGACATTTTTTGTCTTGTAGCCAAAATGACATCCATTCGATCTTTTCTTTCTATTGCAATAGCTTATGATCTAGAGATCAAGAAGATGGATGTGAAAACAACTTTCCTTCCTAGAGATTGGAGGAAGAAATTTACATGACATAGCTAGAGCACTATGTGGTGAAAGGTAAAACTCATTTGGTATGTAAGTTGAAGAAATACTTGTATGGTTTAAAACAAAGTCCAAGGATGTGGTACTAGAATTTTGATACATATGTGTTGAGTTTGGGATTTGTGCGGTCTAAATGTGATGATTGTATATATTTCAAATCTAATAGTAATTATTTCCTAGTTATTGTGTTGTATGTTGATGACATGTTATTTATTGGAAAATGAAAAATTTTGATTGCATAATTAAAATCTAAGCTCTCAGCAAAGTTTGAAATGAAATATCTTGGTGCAACAAAGCACATTCTGGGACTCAAGATTATAAGAGATAGACAAACCAAAAATCTTTGGCTAGGCTAGAGCAAGTATGTTGGTACTATTCTAAAAAGATTCAATATGAAGGATTCTAGACCATCATGTGTTCCTATTGTTGCCCAAAATTTCCCTGTCATTCATTTTCGGTCACAGTCCTATTTTCCAAGTAAAATGTTCAAGTGTCGAGAGTCCAGTGTGTTTTCTGCTCAAATGTCGAAAACCCAATGTGTTTTCGACCTCTTCTTTGTAGGCTCGAGATGTTTCTGCTTTTCGGTTCGGAAGCCCAGTGTGTTTTTGACCTCTCTGCTTTGAAAATTCGGTGTGTTTTTGACCCTGGCTTAAAAACCCTCTATGTTTTTGACACTGCTTCTGTGTTTTCAGCCCTAAGTGCGCAACTCTGACGGGTGGGTCCCAGTGCCTAAAAATATGCCAGTGTAGCAAAAGATCTAACGATTGTCGCATGATCGCATGGGATCTCCCGATCCCATGAGAACACATGACAGCCGTTGATGCAGTATCTCTGATCGGCGGTCAAATCGGTGTTTCCCAGTTCGGTGGATGGTACCACCAGTGGTTTGGTGGTTAGCCTCATGCGGTTTGTCGCATGATCGCATGGGCTCTTCCGAGCCCATGCGACCATGCTGCAAACCGTTAGCGGTTTCGGTGGTGATGGCCCACGGTTTGACAGTTAGTGGGGCCCAGATCTCTGTATTGGTGCAAGTGCGAGGAGATCTGATGGTTGTCATATGATCTCATGGGATCGAAAGATCCCATGTGATCATGCGACAACCGTTAGATGGGAATCTGGCAGATGCAGTGGGTCCTGTGCTAGGGGTGCCGAGGTGTTTGCTGTGGGTCCGTGCCGGGGCGCTAAGGTGTTTTCTGAGGTGGCGATTGGACCAAATGGGAGAGTGACACATGGTGGTACCAGGCTTGGGGTTTGGCAAGCTTTGCATGGTTGCACAGTTGGAGGTAGCATGTGGCCCCGTAGACATGAGATCTGACGGCTGTCGCATGATCGCATGGGATCTTTCGATCCCATGTGATCATGCGACCGCCGTTGGATTCTTTGGTGCTTCCGGTTGGTTTTCATGGGTCTGGTTGGGCCACGTGGTGTTCGGCGGTAGATCTTATGGGGCCAGAATTTGTTGGTGGTGGTTTAGCGGTGGCCTTCCTTTTCTTCTAACTTGGCAGTGCTCGTGGGGTTTCATCGTTCACCGAGCTGGCGGATGTGATTTAGCAAGGCTTCCAGACTTGGTAGAGAACACGGTTGCACGGGGGAATTTTCAAAAGGACATCACATGATTGCATGAAGGCCTTTCGGCTCATGCGATCATGCGACCACTGACCTTTTCAAAGCAGTGTGGTCAGCTCCGGTTGGGCCATGTGGCAAGCTTAGCAGATGGCGGATCTTGTGGGCCCCATGTGTCTTGTACAAGCAGAGGTAGGTTTTCAAAGGGTGTCGCGTGGTCGCATGAAGCCTTTCAGCCTCATGTGATCATGTGACCATTGCTGTGGCAAAACGGTGGTAGTTTCAAAGAAAGTTGTCACATGATCGCATGAAGTTTTTTAGCTCATGCGATCATGCGACCAGGTTCATTTCAAGGGCTGTGTGTTTTTTTTTCATAGGGCTTTCTTCTGAGGGAAATGTTTGCAAGTGCGGCAGCTAAGAAATTGATGATATTTTATAGAGGCGGTTATAGTTGGATAGATATTTGCAGAGATCTTTTGGGCACCGTTTCGAGTCCTTTCCAGGATGGGATCAAATTTGAACATTCATGATAGAGTCCAGCTTGCAAATAGGTAGATAGATGAAGTTTTTTGTCGACAGGTTGATCAATTCAGGGATGGACATGCAAAGAAGAAGATATCTGATCGACCATGATATTTATAGAGCACATTTATGATCAGAAGTGACCGATTTTAGGGCTAGATTATTATATTGTAGATTTATGAAGCCCTAAAAGATTTTTGACTCCTGCCTGCGTGCAGTTGAGTTTGTATATATTATTTTTTGGAGCCAGTAGTTCTCAGAATTGGCAATTGTAAAAGAAAATTTTCTTTCTCAGCAAAGCGATTGGTGGCAATTTTTCTACCCTTTGGCTTTCTGTAATTGTAATTTTCATTGATTGTTCAGATATTATAAAGCATTCTGTGACATTTTTCCTGTGCTCATGCCTTCTTATGTGAACTATCTCTTATTGGATCAAAGTTTATGAAAGCTTCCAGTGATACTTAGTTTTCCTGATCCCCTTTACTTTCAGCTTATTCATGCACTACTGTGATTGATTTGATTGGATTGAGGTTGTGGGTATAGTTCAACCCCTGTCATTCTATCTCATTCCTATGCCCCTTTTGTTGAGGAGAATGTCTGCCTACAGGTCATAATTTGTGTCTAGTTTTAGGCCCTCTTATGAAATACTTATGCAAGCCTATTCAGTAAACTGTGATCTCCCAAAACTAAGCCTCTCATTGGTTTCATCCCTCTGAGCTGAGATCCAAACCCTAGTTCGGTGCATCACCTGGTAGGATAGATTTTATTTATGTCATTTTCCCTTCCATGCATTCCTTCTATCCCTTTCCCTCAAAAATTTACTTTCCTGTTAAGAGCAAATCAGGGTGATTATCCAAGAGGAACTAGCCTAGAATCTGGAGGTCTCATCTCGGTTAGCAAAAGGTCCCACAACCTTGAGATGATTCCCTTGTTATACTGAGTTATCAAGACTACGAGAGCTTGAACTAAGGGTGCAAATTTAGTGTATAACATTTCTGGCACGCCAGGTGGGATTGAAGTTCAGATTCATATTTAGAATATGCTATCTCTGATATGCTGGTAGCATGTTACAGGCCTATAAGAGGTCCTTTTGCTGCATATCTGGTGACTCCAGAAGGTCTATTGGTTTCAAAGATCAGATGCTGGTATGTTTTCAATCTTTCATTTTCAAATTCCAGCCAATTGCATGAGTAGACATGTCAAGTTACTATGGATAGTCAGGTTACTCACCACCCTATTGTGAGAATAATGCTTAGCTTGCTAGTTTTCAGCCTTATCAAAGCCACCCAAAGCCTCCTTTTACCCCAAGCTATTATACTTCTCAAGGGTATCAGTATATCCAATATGCCCTAGATAAGTTTGCCCTTGTGCAAAGTTATGAGTAGGCTCTCAAGCAAGGTGGATCATGGGCACAAGAGGCACAACAAAAAATGCAAGGCTAGTTTTCCCATCATGCTTCTTAGCCTATTCAGCAGCAGATGTAGACTCTGAGCTCAGGCTTCAAGAAGATGCAAGACACAAAGAGTTTGTTGCTTGATCTAGTTAAGCAAGTGTCTGAACTCAAGGAGCTCAGAGAGCAGGAGGCTCAAAGTTATTATGAAGAGGAGTCAGCTCCCTATCAGGAGATGGAAGCCCAAAGTTATGAGCAGGGGTTCATTCCTTACCAAGCGGCATAGAATCTTGTTGATGAGCAGCAAGCAAGAGAGTTTCAAGAAGAGATTAGACACCGAGCTGAAATTGAGACAGCAAGGTTGAGATCACTGATTTCTCAACAAGAGGCTCCTAGGCCCAAAATTCCAAGCTGGAGGGCCCATTTGTCTCAAGAACCTACACACAAGGAGCCTACTAAGCATTCATTTCCAAGCTTTAAAGTAGTTGTGCCTTCTTTGTCTCCCCCCTCTCCCCCTCAGTTTCACATCCCAAGTTTTAAGGCAAAAAATTCTTTTCAAGAGCCTGTGCTTGAGATGCAGCCCACCACTCTACAAGAGTAGCCCGTTCAAGAAAAGATTTCATCCCAAGAAGCCCTTTCGGTTTCTCAGGATGATGAAGTGATCTGGATTCCCCAATGGACTCTACCTCCTAGCTATCAGATGCCAAGCCTTTTTAAGGACACTAGTCTGGTGTCTGAGCAAGGGCCTGTGGTAAATGAACTTTCATGTGATGAGGAGGAGAGGGCATCTGAGGTATTAGTGCAGAGTGGTGACTGTGGTGAAATGGAGCAGCAAGGTGTGGAGGTGGACATTGATGCTTAGCCTGAGCTCTTGGGTGATTTGTATGATGCTTCCCCTCTTTGTTGATGATAAAGAAGAGACCATGCCATTACCTATGGCTGAAGGTCAATCAGAATAGCAGGTCCACCATCAATAGGAGGTTGATTCTATAATGGATGCCATGCCCTTGTTGAGTGAGCTACCTTGTTTTATGGAGCAGAATGATGAAGCCATGGGAGAGGCTTTCCAAGAAAAGGACACAGACAAAAGCCTTGAAGAAGAGTATGATTTTTCCAATATCATAGAGGTCTTTTGTGACAAATTGGATGTTGAACCCCTATTCCTTGGAGTCGAGGTTCAAGTTCATATGCCTATTGAAGAAGGCCTAGTCTTGGATTGCCCTTTTCACAAGGAGCTACTACATGAGCAGGATTTGGAATCAGTTCTAAATCTTCAAGACATTGACAGCTTTGATGAGCTCTTGGCTAGTTTAAAGGAAGAAGATGACAGTCCCCTGTCCATGGATGAGGAGTTGACCTGGCTGTCCATGATGGAAGGCAACCACAAAGATAAAAAAGAAACCAGCAATGAAAGTCCTACCTTCAGACTTTCAAGAGGCTACCCCATCAGATACTTGGCCCAGAAGGAGTTCACTGAGACACCTCCATTTGATCCATTTGAGGTGAGTAAAATTGATCTTGTTTTTGCAGAAGCAGCATATCCTCATTTGCCAAATTTTCATATGCCTCATATCCTTGTAGCTATCTTCATGTGTTCAGTGAAAAATGTCTTATTGAGGAAGGGTAGCTACTTCAACATGCCAGTGAATGGCTTTGTTTAACCAGGTCTCTACACTGGTTAGTTTAGGTTAGGATAGGTTTCCCTATTTTTCTTTCCCCTATTTTATAGAGTAGTTTCCTATTTTCCAAGAAGTGCTTGTGCACAGGTTTGTCTTCCTGGTTTAGTTTTTGTCTCTAAAAGTTTTTTGTGCTCAAAAGAGATGACCCCATGCCCAATGGATGCATCAAGGCAACTGGTCCAATGTCTAGTAGGCTGAAATCCCGCAGAGGTCGCCAAAAATGTTGCCCAAAATTTCCCTGTCATTCATTTTTGGTCACAGTCCTATTTTCCAAGTGAAATGTTCAAGTGTCGAGAGTCCAGTGTGTTTTTTGCTCAAATGTCAAAAACTCAGTGTGTTTTCAACCTCTTCTTTGCAGGCTCAGGATATTTCTATCTTTCGGTCCAGAAGCCCAGTGTGTTTTCGACCTCTCTGCTCTAAAAATTTGATGTGTTTTCGACCCTGGCTCAAAAACCCTTTGTGTTTTTGACACCACTTCTATGTTTTCGGCCCTAAGTGTGCAACTCCAATGGGCGGGTCCTAGTGCCTAAAACCATGCCAGTGTAGCAAAAGATCCGATGGTTGTCGCATGATTGCATGGGATCTCCCAATCCCATGAGAACACGCGACAACCATTGATGTAGTATCTCTGATCGGTGGTCAAATTGGTGTTTCATAGTTTGGTGGATGGTACCACTAGTGGATCGGTGGTTAGCCTCATGCGGTTTGTCACATGATCGCATGGGCTCTTCTGAGCCCATGCGACCATGCGGCAAAGCATTAGCGATTTCAGTGGCAGTGGCCCACGGTTCGATAGTTAGTGGGGCCTGGATCTCTATATTGGCACAAGTGCGAGGAGATTCAATGGTTGTCATATGATCTCATGGTATCGAAAGATCCCATGCGATCATGCGACAACTATTAGATGGGAATCTGGCGGATGCGGTGGGTCCTGTGCTAGGGGTGCCGAGGTGTTTGCTGTGGGTCTGTGCCGGGGCACTGAGGTGTTTTCTGAGGTGGCAGTCAGACTGAATGGGAGAGTGACATGTGGTAGTACCAGGCTCAGGGTTTGGCAAGCTTTGTGTGGTTGCGCATTTGGAGGTAGCATGTGGCCCTGTAGACACGAGATCCAACGGCTGTCACATGATCGAATGGGATCTTCCAATCCCATCAATCATGCAACCACCATTGGATTCTTTGGTGCTTCTGGTTGGTTTTCATTGGTCTGGTTGGGCCAAGTGGTGTTCGGCGGTAGATCTTGTGGGGCTGGACTTTGTTGGTGGTGGTTTAGCGATGGACTTCCTTTTCTTCTAACTTGGCGGTGCCCATGGGGTTTGTTTGTTTGCCGAGCTGGTGGATGTGATTTAGCAAGGCTTCCAGACTTGGCAAAGAACATAGTTGCGCGCGGGCATTTTCAAAAGGATGTCGCATGATCGCATGAAGGCCTTTCAGCTCATGCGATCATGCGACCGCTGACCTTTTCAAAGCAGTGTGGTCAGCTCCGATTGGGCCATGTGGCAAGCTTAGCAGGTAGTGAATCTTGTGGGCCCCATGTGTCTTGTGCAAGCGGAGGTAGGTTTTCAAAGGGTGTCACATGGTCGCATGAAGCCTTTCGGCCACATGCGATCATGCGACCATTGCTGTGGCAAAATGGTGGCAGTTTCAAAGAAAGTTGTCGCATGATCGCATGAAGTTTTTTAGCTCATGCGATCATGCAACCAGGTTCATTTCAAGGGTGGCGTGTTTGTTTTTCACGGGGCTTTCTTCTGAGGGAAATGTTTGCAAGTGCGGCAGCTAAGAAATTGATGATATTTTATAAAGGCGGTTACAGTTGGATAGATATTTGCAGAGATCTTTTGGGCACCGTTCGAGTCCTTTCTAGTATGGGATCGGATTTGAACATTCATGATAGATTCCAGCTTGCAAAGAGGTAGATAGATGAAGTTTTTTGTTGACAGGTTGATCAATTCAGAGATGGACATGCAAAGAAGAAGATATCTTATCGACCATGATATTTATAAAGCACATTTATGATCAGAAGTGACCGATTTTAGGGCTAGATTATTATATTGCAGATTTATGTAGCCCTAAAAGATTTTTGACTCTTGCCTGCATGCAGTTGAGTTTGTATATATTGTTTTTTGGAGCCAGTAGTTCTCAGAATTGGCAATTGTAAAAGAAAATTTTCTTTCTCAGCAAAGCGATTGGTGGCAATTTTTCTGCCCTTTGGCTTTCTGCAATTGTAATTTTCATTGATTGTTCAGATATTATAAAGCATTCTATGACATTTTTCTTGTCCTCATGCCTTCTTATGTGAATTATCTCTTATTGGATCAAAGTTTATGAAAGCTTCCAGTGATACTTAGTTTTCCTGATCCCCTTTACTTTCAGCTTATTCATGCACTACTGTGATTGATCTGATTGGATTGAGGTTGTGGGTATAGTTCAACCCCTGTCATTCTATCTCATTCCTATGACCCTTTTGTTGAGGAGAATGTCTACCTGTAGGTCATAATTTGTGTCTAGTTTTAGGCCCTCTTATGAAATACTTATGCAAGCCTATTCAGTAAACTGTGATCTCCCAGAACTAAGCCTCTCATTGGTTTCATCCCTCTGAGCTGAGATCCAAACCCTAGTTCAGTGCATCACCTGGTAGGAGAGATTTTCTTTCTATCATTTTCCCTTCCATGCATTCCTTCTATCCCTTTCCCTCAAAAATTTACTTTCCTGTTAAGAGCAAATCAGGGTGATTATCCAAGAGGAACCATCCTAGAATCTGGAGGTCTCATCTCGGTGAGCAAAAGGTCCCACAACCTTGAGATGATTCCCTTGTTATACTAAGTTATCAAGACTATGAGAGCTTGAACTAAGGGTGCAAATTCAGTGTATAAAACCTATTACATTGGGAACAAATATTTCTAGTTCACAATGTCCTACATCCTTATTGGGGATTGAAGAGATGATTTGAGTACCATACCATAGTGTTGTTGGAAGTTTGATGTATGCTATGGTTTGTACAAGACCATACATTTCCTAAGTAGTGGTATTAGGTTTCCATTGCATGTCTAATCGAGGAAGAGCACATTCAGATCGAGTAAAAAGAGTTTTTAGATACTTATGGGGTACCTTCGAGTACTATATATGTTTTCATGGAACAAGAAATGAGCATTCCTTAGATATTCAAGGCTATGTGGATTCTGTCTGGGCTGGTGATACAGATAGAAGAAGATTCACTAGTGCATATGTGTTTATATTATTTGGTGGTGCCATTAGTTGGATGAGAAAGTGATAGGTTGTGCTCGTTGTATGCACCTTAAAATGGTCACCTAGACTGTGGGCACCCATTCCTCATTTTATCAAATTCATGAATCAATGCCGTGCAATATTTTCAATTCAAATCAATTTTCTTGATCAAATCGTAATTAATTCAATTTTTTTAATATTTCCTAAGGTTTGATCATTTTATTCAAATTTTTATTTAAGTAAGAGAACATGCTCCCTTTTAATTAAATAATAAAATCACTTTATCATAAGCCACATTTAAATAAAAGAACAAATCTCTTTTAAAAAAATAAAAAATCTTTTAATTAAATAATGGAAACCACTTTGCTAAAAATAATAAATAAATAATAATTTATTTTCTTTAAAAAGTGCACTTTCCAAAGAGATTAATCTTTTGACTTTTTGAAAAAAGATTTTTCCTCTTTACCTCAACCACACATATTTTTGCCTCTTAACCATGTCCATTGATTTTGCCTCTTGAGAATCTTGAGCACATGGATGAACCAAGATTTAATCTCCACCATTGCTCATTTCTTTTTGCCTCTTAATCTTGATCATCCATTCATTTCTAAATCCTTTATAAGGAGCCCTCTCCTTCTCATTTAGGGATCTAGGATTTTATATTGTTATGCTGCAGGTTTGGAGAGCGATTTTGGAGAAGATTTTGAGCACTTGAGCTTGAACATTGCAACTTCCATTTTCTTATCTTCTTCTCTCATGCCCCATGGAAATCTATTTAGATTAATCTTGCACTTGCATATTAGATTAGATTCATATTTTCTTTCATAGAATAATCTTGCATAAGCATTTCCTTTCATAGATTAGTTTGTTTTTATGCATTGTTATCATTTAGAATAGCTTTCATTTTCATTTTCATGCATACTTGATGATCATGGAGACTAGTATTCTTGCTTTTCCTCTTTGAATCTCTTGTTTTATGGTGTACTTGCATGGGCACAAACTAGCTCTAAACTAAGGGCCTTCATCATAAACCCTTGTACTCCATGAATAGAGAGCTATGAGTCGGCAATTGAGACCTCATTCTTGTGCAATATTGGATATAATGACTCATAGAAGTGTGTCAACATTTTAACACACATTTTTGGTGTCCATCGTGGGGCTGGATATTCAATTTCTTGCCTCATTTTATTTTATTTTATTTTTCTGATGATTTTTGTGCGTTGTCTGTACTTTTGTGCATCTCTGGTATGGATTCTCATGTGAAGTTTCTCACTATATCACGTGAAGTTTTACTGGTATTAGCATTTTTGTGCATGACAAAGGCATTTTCTCACATGAGTTTGTGTACTTCTATGCATGAGCCTGTGTACTTTCATGCGTGAGCTTGTGTACTTTCATGCACATAGCTATGTACTTTCATGCATGAGCCTGTGTACTTTCATGCATGAGATTGTGTACTTCTATGCGTGAGCTTTTGTACTTCCATGCATGAGCCTATGTACTTCCATGTGCAAGCCTATGTACTTTTGTGCATGAGCCTATGTACTTCCATGTGAGAGCCTATGTACTTCTATGTGCGAGCCTATGTACTTTCTTGCATGGCGTAGAACTGGATTGCAGAGAATTGGACCAAAGGTGAGTTGCTACAATCTTTATAATATTTGGATTTTGGGAATAAAATGAACCTCTCATGTGTCTAGCTTGAGTGTTTATTTCTTTCATAGATCACACTTCAATTTTGGGCTCTAAAAGGAACATAGATTCACTTTCTTGCATATATGTTTCACATAGTAAATAGGCCCTATGAACACTATTTGTGGAGTTCTTGAGAGAGTGAGCTTCATTCGCTTGTTTTACATGTGAAGCTCTTCTCGAAGATAGATCCCATTATAGGTAGGGAGGATATTGTTACTATCTCATGATCTTACTTGGTTTAGTCCTCAACATTGATCGATATGTTCTCTCTTGGACCCACTTAGAGAGCTTGGTAGACATTGTTGTTGATATCATGAACCTTGGTGAGGTGGTTTTAATCTTAGCGTGTCAATGAATTTGCTTGCTATGTTTGGGTGAAGTGAAGAGGCTAGAGGATTATGCTCTACTCCCTTTTTGGGTAGTATCAAAAACTTAGATTCTTGAATCTAAACCAAGTCCCCATGTGGTCCTTTTTGTGAGTCACCTTGTTAGAGAAGGTTAACCATAGTGGTCACTCTCTTTATTGGGTAAACCATGTGGATGGAACCTCAAGTGGTAATAGCTATTTTCATCGTGGTAATAACAACCGCTATATAAATGTCCTTGTGGAAGAAATATCCACAGGTGTGGTTTCTTGTTGGGCTTTCAGATCTCCTCAGCATCTTTGATTGATTAAATTCTCAGAATGTGTCAAAACCCTAGTGCGCCTGGATTGGAGTTTTCCCTCTTGAGATTGTAAAAGTTGCAGAGTTGACCATTACTAAGAACCATAGTGCAACCAACTTTTTATTTTCTAGGACTATGCATGTGACTAGAAAAATTTGGAGAACATGCACAAATAGCATCTTTAGGGAGTAGAATACTATGTCACTATTCTTGTTCATGAGCAAGGTTGCTTTGTCCCTTTCTCATTGTTTGAAGATAATTGTTTGCTTGAACTCTCTGATTGCTATTTTTTATGCCTGATTAATGATAAGAATATGTTGATGCATCTAGTTGGTCATTTAAAATGAACAAGAACTGAGTTCCCAAGTCAAAAAACCAACTTTTTACAGCTTCCCTAATTTGCTATCTTGTCATTCCTAGTCTTCCTTAGTCGATCCGGGTTTGATCAAGTCACTTACCCTGCTATTAAGAGCTTGTTTTCACTTTGGGTTCATGTGTCTTGACCTCTTGAATTAGTAATCTTTGATTTCACAAGTGACCTTGCTTGGAGTCGGTAAGTTAGAAACTGTCCTTGTTGAGAAGATCAACCTTTGGATTCTTTGATAACACACTTGGAGAGTTTTAGTAATCTCTTGTCCATTCACTTCCATCCAAATTAAAATTCAATCAATATAACTTGGGTAAATCATCCTCCTGATCCATATGTGTTAGGGTACTCACCCATTCATTGGGCACCTCTGTGGTAGTGTTGGTTTATGCCTCTTGCAAAAATTATATCTTATCATCTCTCTTTTGGACAATTGAGTGCTTTTACTATCCTAGTTTGATACCAACATTTCTTAGGGTCATCTTATCACCTAGTACCTTTCCTTTCATGTTGGTTACAACAAGATATCAAGTAAATCGAGGAAAATGACCTCAAGTAGTCTTTGACAAATTACCCTTAGTTCAAACTAGCCAAAAGCGTAAGGGAAAAGAGCCCATCTTTGATCAATCCCCTAGGAACAACTCAGAAGTTTGAGAGTAATCTTAGTGAGTTGAGTACACCCTTAGAACCTTCTCATTTAGATATGAATATGAGTTACACAATGAATCCAAGAGAGGGATGAAATGGATAAAAGTCTTCACAACATATTTGAAAGACATAGAGACACCATTCTGTTTGGCAGTTCCTCTAATGAAAATTGACCAGTCTCACCCCTTATCTCAACTAGATATTTGGATGCACACCAAAGGGCTAAAAGGGAAATGAAGAAATCCTATCAAGAAGGACAATCACAACATGACAGTAAAGACAATGAACCTTATGATACTCATGTGAATGCAACACATACCAATGGCTTGTTTAAACATTCAAGACCAAGTTCGCCACTCCAAACAACTTCAAGATAAACAAGTGAAAGACTTAAGAGAATTGAGTGTGAAAAGAAAGTGTTCCTAGAATTGAGTGTGAAAGTAGTAGCTTGAGTTTTGACCTCAACTCCCAAGATTTCATGAAGATACAAAAAGAACCACTCTTCCAGCAGTATGTGGATAGATACTTGGAGAAAAACAAAGACAAGTTCCTAGAGAGTTTAATTAACAAAGGTGCCAAAGTCCCCTACAACTTTAATGTGGACAAGAAGATCAAGAAGCAAGGTCCATCCTAGGAAGAACAAATCAAGCAACTTAAGAGTATGATAGAAAAGATGTTGGCACCCAAGAGTTCATTCTCACTTGATTCAATTTGTCCTAATCCTTTTGACAAGAGTGTGAGCATGAAAGACTTTCCTAGAAAGGTTGAGATCCCTCAATATGACAAGTATGATGGTAATAGAGATCCACATGATCACGTGCATCAATTATATATCATGAGTTTTGAGTTCCATCAAGATGACTCGTACCTCATGAGATTGTTCGCAAGAAGTCTTAAGGGTCAAGCAATGGAATGGTTCACCAACATAACTCCCCCCGTCAAGACTTTCAAAGAGCTCGTCCATAGATTTGTCCAACACTTTTCATACAACCTTTCTAGATCTATCACCATGTTGGACTTATGCAACTTAAAGAAAAATCAAGGGGAATCCTTTGTCACTTTCTTACAAAGGTGGAGATGACAATGCTCTCGCTACTCTAGGACCATTCCTGAAAATGAGAAGATTGACATCCTTGTTAGCAAATTGGTTCCTAAAATGAAGTATGAAGTTAGGAAAATGGTTTTTGATTCCTTTGACACCATGGTTGAAACCATATGTAGGATTGAGGATGTTTTGAGAGAACAAGGAATTTTGGCCAAACATGGAAACAACAACAACAATGGTCAAAATAACAACAACTCTAATAAGGATAAAGGGAAAAAATCACATTGGAATAGGAACAAACAAGTGGTCAATGATGGAGTTGTGGACTCTTCTCAACCCAAAGATCAATCTGTTCTTCACTTTTTTAGTGTTCTTCAAGCCATGAAACTCAATATATCTCATCAACAAGAGAGTAAGCCAAGATACCAAGATAAGCCTAAGAAAGAGAGGTGACAGTTTTCAAAACTTGGTGATCCCACAAAGCATTATATACCTGATGTTAAGCCACATTGGTTGGATGAGAAAGCCTTCTGCAAATTTCATAATGGCATTGGACATGATATTGAAAAATATTGGAAAATTAAAAATATCATCCAATATCTCATTGAGAGTGGCAAACTTAAGATAGATAGATTAAACACCAACACTGATCATAAGGCATTCGAAGAGCCTTTGCCCAAGTATGAGAGGGGGAAACCTCTAAACCTAAGAATTGGAAGGCTGAGGTCCATTACACTTACACATCTACAGAGAATGTTGTCAACATGCTTGAAGTTGTAGAGGAAAATGTCAACATGACGAGAAATATAGATCCCTATGGTTATGATCTAGACATGGACTCTCCTCCTATCTTTGATGAAGAACATGTCGTGGTGTTAAGGGGTCCTAACTCTAGAATGTCATCCCAAGCTCTCAATGTTGTCACATGAAGTCAAGGTCCTGTTGTCATTAGAGGACCCCATTAAGGTTAACCAAGTAAACCAAAGCAATTGGCATCCAAGAATGTCACCTCAAAAATAGGAGTTAATCTTGAAATGAGTTATAATCATGTCGATCAGTTGTAGAGAACCCCAGCTCAGATTTCAATCTTTGAGCTCTTAGAGTTGTCCCCGAGACACAAGAAAGTCCTTGAGGATGATTTGCGCATAGCGAATGTCCCTAAAAAATTAGATGTTGACCAATTATAGAACATGGTTAACCATATTGCTAGCCCTCATTACCTTACCATTTCAGAGGATGATGATAAAGCTTTGAGCCACCCACACAATCTCACCCTGCATATTGAATTCATGATCCACAAAACCTGTGTTAGGTGTGTGTTGATAGATGGGGGTGTTGGGCTTAATATTTGTTCTTTGAGTCTTTTAAAGACATTGTGTTATTTTGAACAAGTCATATATACCAAAAAGAAGATCACTATCAAAGCCTATGACGAGGCAGAAAAAAGTTCCAAAGGGTTGGCTATTCTTCCTATTAGGATTGGCCCTATTGAGAAGGATGTTTTTTTCCAAATAGTTGATGTTGGCCCCCTTGCATACAACATCTTACTTGGTAGACCATGGATTCATGATATGAAAGCAGTTCCATCTACCTATCATTAGTGTGTTAAGTTCTCCTACAATGGAATAGAGATATGTATACTTGAGTATAACACATTATCTGTTAACTCAATTTCAGAAAGTACTCATGTTCCCCTCAATAGAGAGGCAGAAGATTTTAATGCAACCTTAGCAGAATGTAAAGACAAGTTCAAGTCAATAGACCTTGGCATGGGGGGGTATCAACTCAACTCCCTCACAAAGATTCCAGTTTCACCTAGTTCTTATGGAAAGCCTTCACATGAAGTGATACTTTCCTCTTCAACTATAACTTTATTTGGCACATTTGTAGAGTCCTCAGTGCCTATTCAAGATGAGAAAGAAGAGGTGGCTCTTAAAGGTTGGATTTATAGAGAAGAGAAATACATGCACAATGAGAATTTCTCTCCCTCTCCTAAGGCTTATGGAAGAGGGTATACTTTTGTCAAAAAGATGGGCTATCCTTGACATGGCCCTCTTAGTAACAGATTTGATGCTGGGGCCAAACCTCTTGATCATGCTCTTTTTGGACACAAGTCTAAGAAGATGATCGACCTAGGATTTGTGAATCATAACAAGAGCATTGCTCCTATCCTTGATGAGTCGAATAGTGAAGATGAACCAGAATACATACCTAATTTGAAAAATAAAAAAGATATGTGTGAAGATTGGATCCCTTCCACTAACCTCCTTTGTGGAGATTTAGATAGTCCAGTCACTCGTGAGACAGTTGCAAACTTAGAACAAGATGAATCAGATGTTGAAGATCCTATCAAAGAATGTCAATGAAAGAATATTGTTCATTTGATGGAGAGAGATGTTACCCTTGATGACATTAGAGCTTCCACATCAAGACATCCCAAACCTTCATGGTGTAAACATCCTAGTCAGGATTTAGAAACAGATTCACATGAGTATGAATGGGACTCTCTCTCTGATTCTTCCACAGTTGACATGGATGTTGATGTCATCCACACTTATAGTTCTCAACCCAAGGTAGTTGACGAGTCACGTGTAGGATTAGAGGATTTGAACCCACATGTTGCCTTAGTGGATGATTCTTCACTTGTTAGGATGAATCCTGATTTGGGTCGCTTAGAAGGATACTTGACAGATTCTGACTCTTTGATCACTAGAGATGATATCATTCACATTCACAACCTTGAACTAGTCATTGACTTACCTCTTTCTCATCCAAACCTCATTGATTGGTCCCAATGCTATCAAGAACCTAAGCTCATAATGTTCCAAAATGACTATCAGATAACTTGTTACTTGAATGCCATTGAACCCGTAGTCTCTTCCACCAGTGAACCAGCTACCAACATGACAGAGCTAGACATCAAGTAACTTAGTCACAAAATAAAAAGAAAAGAAAATCAAAAGAATAAGAGTTCAGATGGTGAAAACCACTATGTGGCGGTGTCAGAACCAAAAAAAGTAAAAATAAATGATGTATCTGAGGATGAAAACCTCTTTGAGGTGCCTAAGGATGAGATACTTGATCATCTCCCTAGCTACTTTCAAGACAGATCTTTAGTACTTATTGAGCCAACACAAATAGTCAATTTGAGTACATATGAGGCTCCCCAGATAGTACACTTGGCTCAGTCCTTGTCACCACAAGAAAAAGAAGCTTACACTAAGTTCTTACAAAAAAAGAAGATCAATTTACATGGACTTATTTAGATATGCTAGGGTTGGACACTAATCTTATCATGCATCATGTGTCCATAGCTCCAGGTGTAAAACTAGTCAAATAGAAATTGAGAAAGATACATCCTCACATAGCTCTTCTAGTCAAAGAAAAATTAGAAAAAATCCTTTGTGCAGTATTCATAAGAGCTATTAACTATGTTGAATGGATATCAAACATTGTACCAATTTCCAAACATGACAAATCCATTTGAATTTGCACAGATTTTAGAGATGTCAATAGAGCATACCCAAAGGATCATTTTCCACTCCCCAATATAGACATGATAGTGGACATGTCTGCGGGTTATAAGATTTATTCCTTGATGGATGGTTTTTCTGGTTACAATCAGATTAAGATAGCTCGTAAAGATCAAGAAAAGACTGCATTCACTTGTGCATGGGGTACCTATTGTTGGAATGCTATTCTTTTGGATTAAAAAATGTAGGAGCCACCTATCAATGAGCTATGAAAACCATTTTTCATGACATGATGCATAAAAACATGGAAGATTACATGGATGACACTTTGGCCAAGTCTAAGAAAAGAGACACACACTTAGATTATTTAGAAGTCATCCTAGATCGCATGGAACAATCTCAATTAATGTTACATCCTAAGAAGTGTGCATTTGGTGTCACCTCTGGAAAAATTCTAGGATTCATCATTTCAGCAAAAGGAATAGAGGTAGACCCTGAAAAAGTCCAAGCAATCATAGATATGCCACCTCCTAAAAACATTAGTCGGATGAAGAGTCTTCAAGGATGTCTTCAATCCATAAGGAGGTTCATTTCACAATTGGCAGATAGAGATCAACTTTTTAACAAGAACTTACACAAAGGAGTCAAATGTGTTTGGAATGAGGATTTTCAAAAGAGCATGGATCAAATCAAGAAATACTTGGCAAATCCTCCTATTTTAATGCCTCCTATCCTAGGTAAACCACTTATTCTATACATTTCAGTGACAAAATCTTCCTTGGGGGCATTACTAGCTCAACTTGATGAACAAGGGAAAGAAAGAGAAATATACTACATTAGCCGTACTTTTGTTTCATATGAGGTTAATTACACCAACATTGAGAAAGCTTTCCTTGCAGTTGTGTTTGCTTCCCAAAAGTTGTGACATTACATGCTTGCGCACACAATACACCTCATAGAAAAAATAGATCCACTCAAGTATTTATTAGGTAATGCTGCCCTCATAGGTAGACTTGCTAAATGGATGATGATCCTTTCTGATTTTGACATAGAGTACATTGAATGTAAAGAAATCAAAGGAAAAGCCATAGCAGATCAATTGGCTGATTTCCCAATACAAGATAGTGCACCTATTCAAGTTGACTTCCCAGATGATCACCTCATGTATATGATTGAAAGAACATCAAAGATGTTCTATGATGGATCTTTTATGCAAAATGGTTCAGGAGCTAGTGTGTTGTTTGTTTCTCCTCATGGATACACGATTCCTAAGTCTTACAAGTTATTGTTCCCATGCACAAACAACATTACTGAGTATGAAGCTTTAACACATGGACTTAAGATGGCCATAGAATGGAGAATCACAAAGTTACACATCTATGAGGATTCATAGCTAATAATCAACCAAGTCAATGATGAATATCAAACAAAAGATGAGAAACTGATACCTTATAAGAAAATGGTTGATTCCTTGAAATGATACTTCACATTTGTCATGTTTCAACAAATCCCTAGAGCAGAAAACAAAGCAGTTGATGCTATGGCTATACTTGCTTCACTCATTCAATTAGAGCAACATGAATCCAAATTTGAATTCATGGTGGAAGAGTTACATCACCCTATCTATGACTCCCAATAAATCCATGTCATTTTTACCCTTGTTAGTCATGAGTCATCCCGTTATGGTGCCATTTAATCATACCTTCATGATAGAATTATCCCTAAAACCTTTAATCAATCTGAATGCAGAAACCTTACCCAAAATGCCTCTTGGCATTCCCTTATCTCTGGTGATATGTATAGGAGGGGTCTAGATGGAACACTTCTTAGATTCTTAGAAATTGAAGAATTTGACCAAGCGTTAGTTGACATTCATGATGTCATCTATGGGGGACATTCCAATGGTCTTGCCATGGCCTGAAGGTTTCTTAGGGAGGGGTACTATTGGCCTACAATGCAGATTGATGTAGTAGGTTTTTTAAAGTCATGTGAAAAGTGTCAAAAACATGGTAACCTGATACATGCTCTAGGTAGGGAGCTCATTCCTTCTATATCTCATTGGCCATTTCAACATTGGGCCTTTGATCTTGTTGGGCATATTCATCCCAACTCATCAGGTGGACACAAGTTTATTATCACTACTACTGATTACTTCACTAAATGGGTAGAAGTTGTCCCACTTTCTATTGCCTCAGGCAAGACAATCTCTCTATTCATTCTAAACCATATAATCTATAAATATGGAGTGCCTTCTGATATTATCACTAACAATGGGGGCTAGTTCAAAAATAAGGACTTTAAACAACTCTGCAAGAAATTCAAGATTAAACAACATTGGTCCTCCATTTAATTCCTGCAAGGAAATGGTCAAGAAGAGGCATCAAACAAAACCATTCTTAAAATCCTACATAGAACAGTTTGTAAGAATGGTAGAGATTGGCATTTATAGATAAATCTAGCTTTGTGGGCCTATAGAATGAGTATTCATACTCCTACTAGGGCTACTCCTTTTTCCATTACATATGGTGTTGAAGCAGTGTTACCTTTAGAGGTTGAGATTCCTTCACTTAGAGTTTCCCTCAAAGGTCTAGTTACAGATGAAGACTACCGCACCATGAGACTTCAAGAGTTAGAACTTCTAGATGAGAAATGTCAAGCATCATTTGACCATATGAGGGTTTATCAAAAGTACATGTCCAAAGCCTTCAACTAAAAGGTTCACCCTAGAGAATTCCAAGTGGGAGATCTTATCCTACGTGAAAATCCTAAGAATCAATAGCATAAAGATCAAAAGGGAAAATTTGAACCTAATTGGCTTGGACCTTACATCATTACAACAACTTTTGGGATAGGAGCTTATTTATTATCGACTACAGAGGGAGAGTAGCTCCTTGATCCTATCAATGTCTTACACTTGAAGAAGTTCTATCCATGATGCATGTTCTTTCTGGGGGCATCCTTTGTACATACTTATTGATCCTGAAAAAATCCAAAAAAATGATATATTATAAAAAAAATTTAAAAATTGGAAAATGTCCTGAAAAAATGATCATCTTAGTAAAAACCTAGCAATAGGCACTTTGATGTATCTCCAAAAAAATTACATATTCCAAAAATACAAAAAAATCAAAAAATTCAGAAAAATAGAAAAAGTGCCTTGGTGAAAACCTAGAAACAAGCATCTTGATAGCAAAAATTCCAAATTTTTTTTATGAAAAGTCCAAAAAAAAAGACAGAAAAAATTGTAAGTGGTGAAAACCTAGAAACGGGTGCTACTTAAGGCCTTTGCACCCCTGTTTCTTAGCACACATCCTTGACACTTAGCCTTTCTCCATCATGTCTTGTCCTTGGTGCCTTGGTTTGGAATTGGTCTTTGTCTTTGTCTAGGAGGCATAACTGTGTTAGCTTTGGTCTCTTGGATGCGTTATTCTTTATGACACCTCACAAATGGTGTTTTTCAACACCACCCCAACTGTGTTTTTTAACACAACCCATGGCATCGAGTGTTTTTCAACACTTATTAGTTTGGTCTTACCTAGTTTTGTCATGTGATCTTACCTACTTGCAAGCATTCGATCCTTATCCTCGAAACTCAGTATTAGTTAACACACTTAAATTTTTAAACACAACACTTAATGCTTGGGATATGTCATGATCTTTTCTTTGTGTGCTGATTGTTATTGATTTCCATTGAGTGTCCTTGTCTAATAAGTCTCTCCAAGATGCATAGCTAGAGGACCTGGGGCATGGGGCATGTTTTTATTTTCTTTCTACTTATGGGTGTGGTCTTGAAGCTCTAGAGTGTCTCTTGTTGTCCCCTTGAAACACTTAGGAGATTTGAGGCATCATCCTTGACTATTTTTGCACAACTGTTCTTATGGTCATCCTGACATTTATGCCTTGATACAAGCATGATTTTGCTACATTAAATTGGGTAAGCTAACATTGAAGTCATCTTGACCCTTATGTCTTTGATGTTTATGTTAGAATCTTTCCACATTCCAATCTGATATCAATCACATTCATATCTTCATAGTTGCACTTGTGACTAGTGATGATTGTGTGATTTTTTGATGTCTGTTAATAATGGCCCTATGATGAAAATAAGTTCCTTAACATTCTTTAATGAATGATGAACACAAAATCCTATGTTATAGTTTCTCTATTGCAAGTACACCTTTGCATTTTCATGTAGCTTTCATTGTTAGACTTCATGTTAATTTGCATTTTTAGGCTGCATTAGGAGTTTGAGAGGGTTTTACTTCATCTTTCTTTTGGACTTTTAATCAACTGTGGTCACATTTTGATCTTCATTTCCTTATCTTCTTTCGTGATCTCAATAAAAATTTCCTATCTTAAACTATTGATTGATTTTGGGGCATTCTCTTTCTTGAGGAAAATTCTCTTTCTTCTCTCCATTTCTTTTCACCTCTTCCAAACTTCTATCTTCCATTCACTTTCACCCCACTTCTTTTCTTCTAATTCAACCTTGGGGCATAATATTTCATGCTTGATGATCTACCTTGGTTCTGTGATCCTTATATATTTCATCTTACATCAAGAACCTTTTTTTTTAGTTTGATTTGATCAAATTTATCAATTTATTATTTCTCCTCTATCTCATTTCAATTTTGATCACGAGGGGGCAGTACCTATCAAACTTCAATCCTTGATTCAGCTTTATCAATCCTATCAATTGCTTTGCTTGGGACAACCTTGATTGAGATTCTTATCTGGGATGTGATAATTACCTATTTATAGTGGTGTTGGCCTTGTATTTTTCAATCATCTTATCTTTGTCCCGATGTGTTCTCGTTCATCAATCACACGTCTGGGTTGTTTTAAGATCCCAAATCGATCTCACACTTCAAATTCATTCATTGACTATATGTGTTCCTATAAAGATCACACATTGGTCAAAGAGGGGCAAATGTATGCACCCTAAAATGGTCGCATAGATTGTGGGCTCCCATTCCTCATTTTATCAAATTTCAGAATCAATGCCTTGCAATATTTTCAATTCAAATCAATTCCTTGATCAAATAGTAATTAATTCAATTATTTTAATATTTCCTAAGGTTTGATCATTTTATCCTAAGTTTTATTTAATTAAGAGAACATGCTCCCTTTTAATTAAATAAAAAAATCTTTTAATTAAATAATAAAATCACTTTATACTAGGGAACATTTAATTAAAATAACAAATCTCTTTTAAATAAATAAAAAATATTTTAATTAAATAATGGAAACCATTTTGCTAAAAATAATAAATAAATAATAAAATAAAAATAAAAATAAAAAAAGAAAAGTGCATTTTCCAAAGAGATAGAATCTTTTGACTTTTTGAAAAAAGCTTTTGCCTCTTTATCTCAACCACACATCTTTTTGCGTCTTAACCATGCCCATTGATTTTGCCTCTTGAGAATCTTGAGTACATGGATCAACCAAGATTTAATCTCCACCGTTGCTCATTTATTTTTGCCTCTTAATCTTGACCGTCCATTCATTTCTAAATCCTTTATAAGGAACCCTCTCCTTCTCATTTAGGGATCCATGATTTTATATTGTTATGCTAC
This sequence comes from Chamaecyparis obtusa, assembly GCA_027943335.1. NCBI lineage: Eukaryota > Viridiplantae > Streptophyta > Pinopsida > Cupressales > Cupressaceae > Chamaecyparis > Chamaecyparis obtusa. The sequence continues at coordinate 39,849 of BSBK01012423.1, read as the reverse complement.
AGGATTGGAGAGCGATTTTGGAGAAGATTTTGAGCACTTGAGCTTGAACACTGCAACTTCTCTTTTCTTGTCTTCTTCTCGCATGCCCCATGGCAATCCATTTCGATTAATCTTGCACTTGCATATTAGATTAGATTCATATTTCCTTTAATAGAATAATCATACATAAGCATTTCATTTCATAGATTAGTTTTCTTTTATGCATTGTTATAATTTAGAATAGTATCCATTTTCATTTGCATGCATACTTGATGATCATGGAGACTAGAATTATTTCTTTTCCTATTTGAATCTCTCATTTTATGGTGTACTTGCATGGGCACAAACTAGGTCTAAACTGGGGGCCTTCATCATAAACCCTTGTACTCTATGAATAGAGAGCTATGAGTCGCCATTTGAGACCTCATTCTTGAGCAAACTTGGATATAATGACTCATAGAAGTGTGTCAACATTTTAGCACACAATCGCTTTGTCCACTATAGAGGCAAGGTATATAGAAGCTACTCAAGCTTGTAAGGAAGCCATTTGGCTTAAGAGATTATGTTCAGATATAGAATTCAAATAAGATGTAGTGAAAATTTATAGTGACAGTTTGAGTGAAATCTACATAGCGAAGACCCTGACTTTTCATGTTAGGACCAAGAACATTGATGTACTATATCTGTTTGTGAGAGATATGGTTCATGATGGAAAGGTGAAGGTGGAGAAGGTAGAAACTTTGGAGAATATTTATGATGCATTAACTAAGCCCGTAAGCACATAGAATTTAAAATGGTGTTCAGAGTCTATGGGTCTCTTAGCCACTAGAAATTAAGTCCGTGATAGTTTGAATCCCCTTACTCTTCCAAGGTGTTTGACAAGTGAGAGAATGTTGAGAGACATGTGTCCCAACCTTGCAAGATTGTATTTTCAAATGATTCCAAATATGTTGGTAGTTTTCCACTTGTTGGTGCCTTTAAAAAGGGTGTATAAGTTGTCAAAAGAAGCTCAATCCTTAGTATACTATAAGAGGACCATTTTTAGAGCATAGATGATACATTTCATGACTTTTATGAGGTTCAAAAATAGGGAACAAACTTTTGGACGTGAGTAGTATTTTTAATCTAGTTTTTTCTATCTTGGAAAAATAAATGTCAATAATGGGAAACATATGGTATGGAGGATTTTCCAATGGTATTGTAAAACCACAAGTGGTTTCCAGGTTGTGAAATGCATATATAATGAGGGCTTGGGGAGGAGTTTGTATCATGGAGTTTTGTTTGCGAGGTTGGGTGCTAGAAGGATGCTAGTGATGTCTCTCCAAGATTGAGTTGAGGTGACACTCTTGTAAGAACTTTCATTGCAAGTGTATTGCAATGATTTGTTGATTTGGAAAAATACATTATGTAGGTTTTAGAGTGTGGGGTTTTTCTCCCGTAAGGGTTTTCCCCATGATAATCATTGTGTTACGTGCTCATTGTTTTCTTCATGTTCTTGTATGTTTATTGAGATTCTTGTAATTACTTAAGTTTAAATTTATATATTGGTCCATTCAAGATTAGCGTAGGAAGCGATTCCACACACCTTTTCTTCCTTACAATATAGATGACCTTTCCTTGTAGTAATATGTAGAGAAATATTCCCTCAAAAAGTAACTTTTCCTAGAACATCCTTGTTAAACATATATAATCTGTGAGTGGAAGCAACATCACCAAATTCTAAAGTGAGTAAGAGAACCCTATTCATCCTTTTTCAGATTTTCTCTATTCACCAAAGCAAGGTAGATGATTCAAAGACACAATAATACATGAGAAAAGAAATTTTAGCTACAAAACTTTGCAGATTTGATTCAATTATTATAGGAGATAAAGTGTTCCAAAAATTAAATTAAATAGCATGTAGGGTGGAGAAAAGAGGTAGGCATCCATATTTTTAATATTGAATATCCACATTGTAAATTTCAAATGAGCAGAGACATGAAATAAAAATAGAAAAATAAGAACAACACAAGAGACATAATTTGCAGTGGCTCAACAATTGCCTACATCCACTCTCAAGTAGGGAATCACTTTATTAATCCAATCTAATATACAATATGCATAGACTACACAATATTCACTTATATAGACCTCTTTGAATACGAAAAGAAGGGAGAAAACTAATGTTCATATGATCATTGAGCTTCACACCCCAACAAATATTTATTGTTGTTTTGTCTTATAGCATTGTTTCTCAATGAAAGATAAAAGAATGGTGTTTGAATAGCACAAATAATGGGAGACATCCTGATATGATGTGTGTTGCATGTGATTTAGACATACAACCACTCTAAAGTAACATGGCGCATTAAAGAACTACAAGTAACAAGGCAATAGGAAGAGTATATTTATTCCAAATAGTTTATACTTATGTAACCATCCAATATATAAGTCATTTGAATTTGTTAAATTTTTATAAAATTATAAATTATAACGATGATATTGTATGAATCATCATGTAGATTTATTCTTTAATTTTGAATACTCTAATGTAAATTTTGATAAAACATTAATGGTAAATTAATAAAAAAAAGACTAGACAAGTTATTATAGTTTTAAAGATACAAAATAAACAATAGAAAAATAAATTAAGATTAATTGTTTGAGAATAATTGTTAAGAGTTACAATATGATTATTGATTATTCTATCTACCAAAGTTCTCTTAAAGATGTGATATTTAACGTTTGATGCTAGAATTATGTCTATAATTACCCTAGTAGATTGTATACTCTACTACATATGAGTACCATCCAAAGACAATATTCTCCACTATGGAAGTACACTATTACATCATTAGACCAGTTTGAGAGTACATAGCATGATACACTTATCATTACCCTCAACATGCACCATGAATCTAGAATTTGTGTAATACCCACTAGTCTTCTACCATTTTTTTTTGTAATGTCGAATACTATTAGGCCCTTTTATTGCATGTGTTAGATCCACAAATGGATTTGATGATATTTTGATGTTATGACAATTGTCCTTACCTTTGAATAAAAGAATATCAACATAAGCTTGGTGCTAATTCTTTGATCTATATAAACATCAATTAATTATTTATAGAGATTTTTTTTGTCATAAATTACATTCCAAGTTGTTTCACATTGGTTGTTTAATTTCCAACATGAAGATCTTTTAGAGTATTGCAATTTATAGTTAAAAAAAATAGCCCAAATAGCCTTTGAAATAAAATTATGGCCTTTACAATTTGGACTTCTCACATTTAAACATACAAATTATGACACATTAATGACCCATAAGATTAAGGTGCACTTATTGATACAAGGGCATTGTTTTCCCTAAAATTTTGGTTCATTTATTATTGTCTTTATTCTTCTTTCTATTTTTTAAGGAAATTTTTTTGTTTGTTTGTCTCATGTTGATTGTTTTGTTTGTCTCATGTTTCCACATGGGCATGTTATGGAGACAATGATAGTTATCACTTATGGGAATTTGTTTTTTGGCTTCTAGAAAGAAGTCAACAATTTCTAGGGATCAATTTTAGAGGAGTGATGGATAGGGGGAGAGGCAGTCCATTAAGAGAAGAGAGAGAAATATTATAACTATACATGAACCATTGGCTATAAAACAGCCAAATGGAATTCATGGAAGAATATATTGATCTGACAAAGGACTATTTGGTCTATCAAGAGGACCAAGAAATGTACAGGTATGTTCCATAGAAATAAATGCATGATAAGTTTTATTTTTATAGAATCCAGTGAATTGTCTGTTTGTGTTTATGTAATGACCTATGAGATATTGATTGTTAAATTTTTTGTTTTCCATTTCTATTATGCGACTCTATCTCCTTGATTGTAGAAAGGTCTTGTAAAATTATTTTATCTTTGGCCAATAACTGGCCCAATTTAAAAATTAGAATTAAAGATGTGTCATTGTTCATTATAAGGTTGGAGTAAAACTCTTCTCAATGCAACCAGGACATTAGGATTTGTTTTAAGGATCTTGTCATCAATTTGGTATTAGAGAAATAAGTGATTGGTGATTATGGCATGGGATAAATTCAATTGAGAAGAATGAGAATAGGAGGTGTTATAGGAGGATGTTGAAGAGGCCATAATGAAGGATTTCTATAGATATTACAGAAGTTGGAAGCAAGGACGAATGTCATGAAACAAGCACAATAAAGAAGAGTATCATTCAAAGATGTTAGTGAGGATGAAGAAGAATAGGAGCCTTTTATTTTTTGTGGAGGGTTCTTACAAAAGATAGAGGGATTCAAAGAGAGATTATGGAGAATAGTAATGAGTGTGGCTCCAAACCAAAAATAGAGGTTCCTACATATTCAGAAGTTTTGAATGGTCAAGAAGTTATTGATAAGATCAACGACCTCAAAAAACATTTTGAATATGAAGGAGCTATTGAAGAAAGAAAGGTCAAATTTTCTTGTACAAGGCTCAAAGGACATGCTCCTATGTGGTGGGACTATATTCAATGATTAAGATAGAATAAGAATAAAGAGAAAATTGCTTCTTGAGATTGAATGGTTGCTAATTTGAAAGCTAAATTCCTTCTAGGAGACTATCAAAATAGAATTTTAAAATACTTTGGCACCTAAAACAAAAGGATATGTTGGTAAAAGATTATACGAAAGAGTATTAAAAGTTCATGATTCTGTCAAGGAATAGCAAAAAGGTCATGAAAAAATTTGCAAGATATTTGAGTCTTGTATCCCCTAGAACTCTTTAGGAGGCTTATCAAATTTACATAAAGGTAGAAGAGAAAATCCTAAAGAAGAAAACCAATAAGAATCAAAGAGAGAATGAGGATTTACAAGAAGAGGAAAGTAAGGTGGAAGACGACACCAACATCAACGACAAGAAGGGGTTGGTAGTTTCAATAGAATTAAAAGAGGAGGTTGAAAAAGAGAAGGAAGATCTTATGAAAGAGGTGCTTTCTAAGGTAGAGTAAGAGACTTTGCTGGTAAGTATTTTAAATGTACCAAGTATGTTGACCATAGGATTTTTTAATATCCCAAATTTTCACAAGCAGGTTACACAAGACTTTTGAGGAAAAAACATATTATGCAAGAAGATCAAGACAGTGCTAGATCACTTGCTCATAATAAAGAACCTAAATATAGAGATTCATTGATGATCAAAAGATATTTTTTAATCCACCAAAGGAAAATCAAGAAAAAACTCAAATAAGAGCTCTATTTAATAACAAATATAAGGAAAAAGGTAAATTTTAAAAATTAACCATTGATAGTGGTAGTAGGAATAATCTTCAGGATATAAAGATGGTAGATAATTTACACCTTAAGAAAAATTAAAAAGAGAAGGAAGATCTTATGAAAGAGGTGCTTTCTAAGGAAGAGGAAGAGACTTTACTGGTAAGTATTTTAAATGTACCAAATATGTTGACCATATGAGTTATGATTATCCCAAATTTTCACAAGGAGGTTACATAAGGCTTTTGAGAAAAAACATATTATGCAAGAAGATCAAGAGAGTGCTAGATCACATGCTCATAATAAATAAGAACCTAAATATAGATATTTATTGATGTTCAAAAGAGGTTTTTTAATCCACCAAAGGAAAATCAAGAACTGTCTCAAATAAGAGCTCTATTTGATAAAAAATTTATGGAAAAAGGTAAGTTTTGAAAATCAACCATTGATAGTGGTAGTAGGAATAATCTTGAGGATATAAAGATGGTAGATAATTTACACCTTAAGAAAAATAAAAATCTTTTTCCTAATAGAGTTTTTTGTCTATCTAAAAGACATCAATTATTGGTAGATGAAGAAGGTCTTATTCAATTATAGATTAGTATAACTATAAGGATATCTTGTTATGTTACATTATATCCATGGATACATGTCATGTGTTTCTTGGTAGAGATTGGAGATTTTAAAAGGTCATACATAATGGAAGAGATTGTACCAACGCTTTTGAGAAGGATGGTAACAAGAAGACCTTGTTGCCTATTCAAGAATAAGAAGGGGAAAATAGTAGTATTAGCAACAAAAAGATAGTCTTCGTGCATGGGTATTTATTTTTACACATGATAAAGAAAGATGATATGAGATATGATTTGACACTCAAGCCCAAGGATATTATTATATCAAAATATTTGGATGAATTATCTAAGTAGTTATAAAAAATCCTAGAGGACAATAACGACATTTTTGCAAGAGAGTTCCTAAGGAATTTTCTCCATTGAGGAACATCAATCATAATATGGATTTTATTTCAAGGGCTAGTCTTCCAAAAAAGGCTACATATATTTTAATTCCCAAGGAAAAAAAGAATATTGAAAGCATGTAGAATATTTTCTCAACAAAGGATTGATAAGAAATTTAGTCTTAGGACGTATATTTTTAGTTGAGCTCTAGTTCCTACCAAAGGAGGTGAATGGAGATTGTATATATCTTATAGGACTATAATAAGAAAATTACTAGATATAGATTTCCCATTCCAAGGATTGTAGATTTGATGGATAATTTAAGTGGTTCAATGTATTTTCAAATATAGATTTGAAAAGTAGTTATCACTAGATTAGGATTGGACTCAAAGATGAGTGGAAAATAACTTTTAAAAGTAATGATGGATACTATTAAAGGCTGGTTATGCCCTTTGCACTTTCTAATGCACATAGCATCTTCATGACACTTATGAATGAAGTTTAAAAATAATTCATAGATAGGTTTATTATTTTATATCTTGATGATATTTTTGTATTCAATAGGTCAAAGGAAGAGAACTTGGAACATCTAAGACTTCTTGCAACAAGGTTGTACAAGGAGAAGTTACATATTAAACTAAAGAAGTGTGTATTTGTGTAGACTCAATTAATCTATTTGGGCTTTATAGTGTCCAAGGATAGATTTAAGATGTACAAGTAAAAGGTTGAAGATATTATTGATTCACCAACACCAAAGAATGCATTATAGGTACAACATTTTCATTGTCCTGCGACTTTTCATAGGAATTTTATTAAAAAAAATTAGTCACATACGTACTCCCACACTTCAAATAGTTAAGGGGTTTTAGAATTTGTACCATCCTAAATTATAAGAAAATATGATTAGATTCTATTGAGGCCTCATCTTAGTCATGTTCTTAGACTTTTATATTCATTATGCTTGATACAACTCCAATTTCACTTTTAATTGCAGCATCTTCTCTATAGTCCCACAACCAAAACCAAATTTACAATAATTTTAACTTAGGAATACGAAAAGAAAGTTGACCTATTTCCAAGAATAAGATGACTTATTTATCAAAGGAAGAGAATGTGGAGCACCTAAAATCAGTTGTGACAAGGTCGCATGAGGAGAAGTTGAAGATTAAACTAAAGAAGTTTGTATTTATGTAGACAAATCTAATCTATTTGGACTAGTGTCCAAGGGTGGATTAGAGGTAGAAATGTAAAAGGACCAGGACACAATTGATTGACTGACACCAAAGAGTGCATTAGAGCTATGACATCTTCATGGTCTTGCTACTTTTCATAAGACGTTTATTAAAAAAAATAGTTACATACTTGCTCGCATACTTGAAATACGTAAGGAGTCTAATAAATTGTACTATCCTAAATTGTAAGAACGTATGATTAGATATAAATTAGGTCTCATTTTAGTCATGTTCATAGGATTTGCATCTTCTTCACATTCCCAAACCCAAAAGAAAATAAAATAGAATGTTAAGGGGAATGTGTCAATCAAGTTGGCTTATTCTCAAGAATAGGTTGACTTAGTTGTCAAAGCAAGAGCATTTGAAGCATCTAATACTAGTTGTGAAAAGGTTGCACGAGGAGAAGTTACGAGTTAAACCAAAGAAGAGTGTATTTATGTACACTGAATTAATCTATTTTGGTTTTTTAGTGTCCAATGATGGATTGAATATTCATAGACAAGTAAAAGGATCAAGACATTATTGATGGACAAAAAACTAAATAGTGTATTAGACATACAATTTTTCATGAGAAAACAAAAATTATCCTAAAATATAAATAGGTATGACCCCTTTAGAGCTTGTATATGGTGTCAAAGCCCAATTATCCTTACCCCTAGAGCTTTCAGCTACTAAATTACAAAAAAGTGATAGAGTATAGAAGTTTTCAAAATACATCGGAGAAAAGAATCATGTTTCTATCTAAGATGTAAGAGGAATGTGAGAGTCTTGTTGATCATATAACACAACATTAAGCTTGAGTGAAAAAAATCTTTGATCATAAGGCTAGGCCAAGGAAATTCTTTGAAGGTGATTAGGTTTTTCTCTGGTATAGGCACAGAGAACCAAAGGGAGTCCATGGGAAATTTGAAATGGCTATTTGTGATCAATTAGGTGTTGGGTCTGAATTCATTTAAGCTACAATACCTTGATGGAACTCCACTTCCCCTATCCTTCAATGCACAAGATTTGAAATTATATTAGATGTAAGTCCCACCCCTTTCTGCTTTGTACATAGTGTTTTGTTGTATTTAGGTCCTTACAAAAAAAAATTGTGATTATTTGGCTTTCTTGACTCTAATGTCCAATTGCATAACTAGAGATCCAATGGTTCATTCATTGCCCTTTATCAATCTAGGTCCTTAGTTAGAGACAATGTTACCCCATCATTTTTACTAGTGTAAATGTGTATATTTTGCATCCCCATTTGATGTACTTAATCCTTTTGAACCAATAATTTCAATAATTTCAAGTTCAAATTTCCAAGTTCATTCTCCGCTCACGCATCCATTGCTTTCAGTTGCTTCACTATTTCTAGGTCTTTATGTTGTAGGTGATTTTATCATAAACTAAACATGAACCTTGAACCTCTTCCGATTTGGTTCAAATTTTAAATTTCAAAATCTAAAGTTTATGTGAGATTATTTGGTCCTAAAATCCTAAAGAATCCAATGCTTCTTCATATGTGTCATGAGTCATGTACAAGTTTTTTCTTTTGAACTTTAACTTTGAACTCCTAATTTTAGAGGTTCGTAGTTTGAAGATCGACTCATGCATATTGTTGGGTTGCCAATGACATCCGAATTTCAAACTTTTGAAAGGTGAGCCACATGGAGAAATTTCCTTAATTTTCCCATGTCTGACATTTATTTTTGTTGATAACACTTCTGTGAAGCTATTCTTTTTAAAGGGGCGGTGTTGCAAGGAATTTTTGAACTTGAACCTCAAACTACATTGTTTAGAGTTCAAGGTTCAAGTTCAAAGCATAGGATAACCGATTTATAAGGTTCAAATTCGAAGGTTCACTCATTAAAAAATATAGACTCAAGTTCAAAATTAGAAAAAGGCAGACAATGAAATTCTTCCAGTAATATGGTTTGTTCTAAGACAGAAGTGGAGAGATCAAAAGTTAGTACGTTTAGATAGGTCAAAGGGTTTAAACGGTTTAATGCATGAGTTTGAATTTTGGATAGCATGATAGAAGTCCAAAAGCTCAGAATAATTCAGAGATACCTAAAGAGTTATGACATTCTGCACTAAGAGAATTGTGAAGCCGAGTCTACACATGGGTTTAATATTCAAATTAACTATCATCAAAATTTAGAAATTAAAATATTTCTGATTCATCATCTAATCTTAGATACACATCCTATTTCCATTGTTGTAATTCCCTCCATTAAATGGCATCAAGGTTGAAGACCCAAAAATGGGTATCAACAATTGTGAAAGTGTGCACTCTTCTAAATTTGTGTTCAATGCGCATTCAAAAACTTCAATTTTTCATAAATTGCTAATAATTGGGATTATTGAACTAGTTCTCTGTCATAACTATTTTTTCAGACACTAAAACTATTTAGAAATAATTGGTGACCTTTTGTTGACTTTTGACTTGGTTGTTTGTAGATGACCTAAGTCGATTTATTATGCTTTGCCAAACATGTTTGTATGAGATGAATAAATTAATATATGTATGAATTTTCTTTTTCGTAGGATGATAAATGAAAGTGATTAATGATTATAATGTTAAGATCGGGTTATATGCTATAAAATATCATATTATTTGATATGATTAAAAATACTCATGATGAATATTTTGCAAGTTGATTTGGTTATTGAATTTGAAAACTAACCTACTAATGGAAAATTTTGAGTGTTCATTTGATGACAGGACAAAAGATGAGGGTTTGGCCTAGGTAGGAGAGCCTAGATCCTCAGTAAGGATGAGTTCGTAATTATATGATTAAATCAAACACCACTTACATGTGTTAAGTTTTCAGAAGTAAATTATGGATTGAGTTCATAATTATATGATTAAATCACACACCACTTAGATATTTTAAGTTTTCAGAAGTAAATTATGGATTGAAAGGTGTAAAATCTTATTCATTTGTGTATGTATACATTATAATTGATACTTAGAGTATATTTGGATTCTTTCAAGAAAAATGGTGTGGCTAATTTCTATTATTATTCATTTATCAATTAGAATATTTCAGTGAATTTAGATTTTATCTCTTGAATTCAATTTAAATTGCATATATTTAATTAGATTAAGTATGTTTGACTATTTTCAAGAGATAAGTTCAAAAACTAATAGTGGCAGATAGTTTAAAGGAAATATTTTAGGGGGGAACGTATATTTTATACAGGTAGTAACCGATTGGGAGAGTGGACTATTTATGTGTTATTAAAACAAAGAGTTATCCCTGTCTTGCTGGCATGGATGGAGAGGAAGTCTTTTTCATTTGGAGTTGTTATACGTATTAAGCAGTGAGTCTTTGTCCTTTTTGAGAGGCATGTTGAATACAGGGCAATGAAGTGGAGGAAAACCAGTGCCAATAAGGAGGAGTGGAAGATGTTATATATGAGACAACCATGTAAAAGGGAGCACACACAATAACAAGAGGAAGGAGATCTGCGTAGTTATAGAGGGGAGAAGGCGACATACAAAAGTTTTGGGAAAAGGATTAAAAAAAAACAAAGATAAAGTCATCGCAAGGGAAATTCACTGCATAATCTCCAGGTTCATTTCTATCTTTTAGTGTAGGAAATCAATTTTCTTTGAACCGTAATTGTAATAAATTCTTTGTAATCTACAAAATTTTGTGTTTATCACTTGTATCAATGGGAAAGATCTTAAGTACAAACAACAAATTTTCATGTTTGACTATTTTCAAAACTAGGAGTGCCGCTAATTGTTGACTGTGTGAGCCAATATCAATATAAAAATGAAGCTATGTCCAATTTGATTTCTGGTGATTTTCTTTCAAAATTTAGCACACCACCTAGTTTTACTTCCCTCATGCGTGACATGCTTTGCATTCTGCAAACATTTTTTTATAATGATGAATGCTTGTTTATCTGGTCTGGCCTATGTTTTGTTTTGCGTATGCTTATCATTTTGGAATTTAAATTCCCATAGGAGTCATCTTGAGTTTGTTCGTTGCTTTCTTACGGGGGTGATTCAACCCATACAACGATAAAATCTGAATTTTGAGAAACCCCTCTCAAGGTTACATTATTTTTACCATTTATGCTTTCTGTGATACCAATTCTTGTTGATTACCCCATTAATGGGTGGAAGCCCAATCAACGTTAACCCCTGCTGAAATTCTAAGCTTCTTCTTTTACAACAAGGGCCAAGTCCCCTCAAAATTGGATCTCTCCTTTTTCAGCTTAAAAAAATTTTGCATTCAAACTCCTGACCTCATCTGTATAGCACATGCCCCAACACTTCAACTTTGGTGGGTGGCTTGAAATTCAACATCTTTTTGAGTGCACAACATAGTTATTTTGTGTTTGGCTATGGTTTTCTTATTGAAGTGAAACATAAAGCTTAAACTCTAGCAGTTTTATATTGTCAAGGTTTGGCAAGGATTTTTGTTTTTTCTAATTGGGCGTGTTCCCCTTGTTGATCTGGAGTTTCCTTTTTGATGAAATAGCTTCTGATGAACTTGCACAAACCTCCTAGCCTAATATGTTTAACTTTAAATATGTGCCCCAACACTTAATCTTTCGTGTCTGGCTTGAAAGGAAACAACTTTTATGAGCACTCGAACATATTTGTTGTGCGCATAATTGTGGTTTGCCAAAGAGAAACAATAGCAGGTTATTTTGTAAATGCACAGAGAGAGTCCAAACCAGCCAAAATTCAAAATCCAAAATTGCCAGATACCAAAGAATCTCATAAAGCTGCCTAGTTGCTCAAATCTAGGAAAGTTTAATTAAAAATGATTCTATTTTAAGTTTTACCATGTTTAGATCAAACCATTTGTTTATTATACTATTCATTTCTATGAATTTTTTTTCGTGAAAGGATATTTTGATAAAATAGAATTTGTTCTTAGTAAGGGCGTTATATATGTTATTGGTTATTTGTTATTTGTTATCATTGTTAAGTTTTGAATTAGTACATAATGTGGAATAGATAGAAAAGGGTAATTCAGTTGTATTACCTGTTAGTTAAACTTATTTGTAAAGATACTTGGGCCAAAGTTTTTATTTCCTATATGTATCTTTAATATGCTTGGTTAGCTATGTAATTTTTTTCCTCTCTACCACCCTATGATTAGGATATCTACTTAGACTAAAGAATGTTAAGTAGTTAGATTCACAGTTGCACCACATTCTTATGATCCATCAGTGTTTGGAAGCTATTCTCCTCGAACAGGGTTGGTGTGCTTTCGATTTCAAGGTAAGCCTCAGGGGAGCTAACCACTCTATGGTTGGGCGTAAAAAGCACCTGGGCCACACTCCCATCACAGGATTTGTAGGTGGATGTGTTGTCTAGAGGCTTTGGGGACATGGATTACTGACTCTATGGTGCCTTGTTACCGTGTATTTGACGATTTGGGAAAAGATAGTATTCATTGATTATTGTATCTTTTGATTTATATGGTTTGGATCGACAAAAGGTCAAAATTTCATAATATGATATTTTTCTTACTACCTAAATGATTGTTCTCTTCAACGATTTGGTCGAATGTTGTAATTTGTCATTAATTTTCATAAATATTGTATATTGATATTTTGGGTCGAATTATGTATCATTAATGATGTACATGGAATATTAATTGTCGACCTTGAGTATTTTTTTTCTTGCTTTATATTTATTTCTTTATGGGATTTAAAGTCTTTACATATGGTATCAGAGTTGTGTTTAAACCCTAGGGCCTAGTTCTTCTATGCTAAGCTTATGTATGTGCATGGTCTAGGAAAATATTGTCATCATGCAGACCCAAAACAGTGGTTGATCTCGAACTAGAAATGAACAAAATAGTTTTCCCTATCAAAGGTTAGATAAAGTTGTAAGCCTCTTAGCTGAACAGAGGAACATTTTATAGCAGCAAAATGATCAGATAAATGTCATTGAAAATGACTTAAGGGGTAGACATAATGAAGTTCAGCAGGATGATAAAGCTTGTAGGAAATAGGTGGAAGATCAAAGGCATGAGGCTCTTCGAAAAGAGGAAGAGGATAGGAGGATTAAGGAACGATGTAAGAGAGATGCCAATATTGGGGCAAATGCAGGAGATTTGAATAATGACCAAATAGATGAGGAACTAATCAAGGACCTTAAAAAGGTCATACCACCTACTTTTGATGAGAAAACTATAGGGATTTATGTAGAGGCATGGATCATCTCCATGGAAAAGTACTTTCATGTTCAAAATATTTTTGGATAGTCTAGGGCCTTATGGGGTACTTTCCAGCTGATTGGAGAAGCAACTACATGGTGGAATAATGAAATGGTTGAGAAGAAGTTGTGACCAAGATAGATATCTTGGGAGGATTTTCTAGTCCTCTTCATAAAATGATGGTTACCAAAGCTATTCTATGAAAGGAAAGTGTCTGAGTTCCAAAATTTGATCCAAGGGGTTTTGTCAGTAACCAAATACCATGAGAGGTTTTTCCATTTGGTGAAATATGTTCCACAATATTTGTAGGATGAACATTTGAGGACATGTAAGTTCATTTTGGGATTACGTCCAGAGATTAGATCTGAGGTTGAGATGCACAAACTAGAAACTATGGAATTTGCATATGCTAAGGCATTGTTACAAGAGGAGAAACTGAAAAGGGCACCAGCAATTAGACTCTCATAATGAAATGATAGTTCACAAGGATTCAAGAGGAAGTGTGCTAATGATAAACGAAGGAACAATGGATGTCAAAAAGTAAAAACCAAAAGAGGTAAAGACAGGGGTAAGGGAGGTAGAAATAATAACAACCCTCAGAATCAGAATTAGAATAGGGGCAATAACAGGAATGGTAACGATAGGAATGGAAACAACTGGAGGAGCAAAACTAAAAATAGGTAGGGACCGAGACATGGATGTTTAAATTTTGGGGGTAATAATTATGCTTCTTATTTTCCTCAGAATATGACTCAGAGAGAGGGTAACACTCCTTAGGTTCATTGCCAAATTCATGTAGTTGTTGATCATTGCCAAGCAAATTTTCAGGAAGTTCCCATTCAGATAGATGGTAATCTCTATGGACATGATGTTTTTGTTTTGATTGATACTCGAGCTACCGAATGTTTTATAAATCCTAAGTTTGTTTCAAAATTATTTGTTAGAGCTGGTTATTTATATAAACCATGGATGGTTGAATACAGAAATAGGATAGAGTGTAGCGTTGAGCAGTGTCTAGCATGCAGTAATTTTGAATTTCCAAATTTTTAAACACAAGTTAACCTTTATGTCACTCCATTAGGATCTTATGATATTATTTTGGGCATAAATTGGCTAATTAAGCGCAAGGCCGTAGTGAATTGAAAGGACAAGTCAATTCAATGTCTAGATGATTCAGGTATTCCTACAATTGTTAAGGGTATTCAGAAGCCTTTGGAACTAAGGCTAATATCTAGAATGCAAATGAAGAAAGCCCATAAGAAGGGGTGTGTGATATATGTACCTTATGAAAAGTTCTTAGACACTCCTAGTACAAATGATTATCTTATCTTGCAAAACTTCCAATATGTATTTCCAGAAGAACTACCTGAATTGCCTCCTAAGAGAGAATTTGGCTTTCCTATAGATGTGTTACCTGCAACCAAACCTCAATCCAAGGCTCCATATCGAATGAAAACTACTGAAATGTATGAGTTGAAAACTCAGTTGCAGGAACTTTTAGACAACGCATTGATATGCCCTAGTGTGTCACCATGGGGAGAACATGTGATATTCATAAAGAAGAAAGATGACACCTTGAGGTTATGCATAGACTATGGAATGCTCAAGAAGGTGACTATAAAGAATAGATATCTGCTTCCAAGAATAGATGAACTTTTCGATCAAATGAAAGGAGCAATGATGTTCTAAAAAATGACTTGAGATCTGGATACCATCAGCTCTAGATCAAGGAGGAAAATATAAAAAAAATAGTTATCAGAACAAGGTATGAGTTTGTAGTATTACCTTTTGGTCTGACTAATGCTCCTGAATCATTCATGAGCTTGATGAATAGTGTCATCCGAGATTTCTTGGATAAATTTGTAGAGATTTTCATTGATGATATTTTAATTTATTCCAAGAATATCGAGGAACATGAGGAGCACTTGCATGTAGCTTTGCAATGTCACAGGGATAAGAAATTGTATGGTAAACTATCCAAGTGTTCATTTTATTAAAAATAAATTAATTATTTGGGACATATAATCTTTGCTAAGGGAATTGTAGTTGATCCTACAAAGATTCAAGCTATGCTTGAATGGCCAACACCATAGAATGTGAGTGAAGTTAGAAGCCTCATGGGGCTTGCAAGATACTACAGAAAGTTTGTGGAGGGATTCTCCAAAATTATAGCACCTATCACATCCCTTCTAAGGAAAGGAAAGAGGTACGAGTGGACAGAGGTTTGTGAGAAAGCTTTCCACTCACTAAAATAGAAACTCACATCCACTCCCATTTTAGTTATACCAGATCCTAACGATCATTTTACTGTTATCACTGATGCTTCATGTGAGGGTTTGGGAGGTGTACTTATGTAGAATAATAAAGTAGTGGCTTATGAGTCACAAAAGATGAAGTAGTACAAGGTAAACTATGCACCTCATGATTTATAACTTACTGCCATAGTTCATGCACTTGTGATGTGGAGACACTACCTTTTAGGTAAGCCTTTCGAGTTGAAAATAGATCACATGGGTTTGAGGTACATCTTCACTCAAGCCAACCTTAATGCCACACAAAGGCGATGGATAGAGTTCTTGAGCGAGTATGATTTTGGTATTGAATATATCAAAGGGAAAGAAAATAGGGTAGCTAATGCTTTGAGCAGAAGGAGGCACATTGTAGCTATTTCCACTATCCTAACATGCCTAAAGGAATAGGTATTGTAGAACCTCCAGGGTGATGACCATTATGAGTTGGTCAAATCAGCATTGCATAATGATCCGATAGACCACCGTTTTGATGGTTACTCTTTTGATGAGGATGGTATTTTGAGATATCAAGGGAGTATGTATATTCCCAACCAAGATGGGTTGAGAAAATTGGTTTTTGAGGAGATGCATTGCACTCTATTTTCATGGCATCCAGGAGTGAATAAGATCCTTGTTGATATGTGTCATTGTATTTTTGGCCGAGACTAAAGATTGATGTGGTAGCATCTATAGCTCAGTGTCTAGAATGCCAACGGGTCAAAGCTGAGCATGTCCATCTTGCTGGAATTTTGTATCCTCGTGAGATACCAGAATACAAGTGGCAGGTTATCACTATGGAATTTGTCCAAGATTTGCCCCTGACTACATGCAAACATGATGTAATCTTGGTTGTGATTGATAAATTGACCAAGGTTGCTCATTTTATACTAGGTAGTTTGAGGGATGGATCCTTGGTTTTGGCCAAGAAATTTGTTCAGGAGATCTTTAGACTTCATGGAGTACCTGAGAACATAACATTTGATAGGGACACGAGGATGACATCCAAGTTTTTGACAACCTTAAATGCTTCTTTGGGAACTAGGTTGAACTTCAACAAAACCTATCATCCTCAGACAAATGGGCAAACTGAGAGGGTAAATTAGGTTCTTAAGGACTTACTATGAATGTATTACATGGATCAAAAATACAAATGGGAAGAGTATCTTCCTTTGGTTGAGTTTACTTACAATAATTCTTATCATTCTTCTCTAGGTATGGCTCCTTTTGAAGAACTTTTTGGGAGAAAGTGTCAGACAACTATCAGTTGGGACATAGTAGAGGATAGAATCATTGTTGGTCATGATTTGCTAAGGGAGATGGAAGAGAAAATGACTCTTATTCAAGAAAGGTTGAAGGAAGTTGCTGATAGGCAGAAGAGTTATGTAGACAAGAACCATACTTTCACATAGTTCTTAGTGGGGGACATAGTTTTTCTTTGTGTGAGGCCACACAAGAGTTCTATATCTTTTGGTAGAACTTCTAAGCTCACACCTAGATATATAGTACCTTTTGATGTTTTGGAGATTATCAATCCTATTACATATAGACTTGCCTTGCTATCCACTCTTGCCTGTATTCATAATGGGTTTCATGTATCTTTCCTGAAACCCTACCATCTCGATGCTTCTCGTATCCTTGATTGGTGTGTTTTATAGGTACAAGATCTGGGAGTGGTGTTAGTGGAACCATTTAGTATCATTGATCAGTGTACCATTAGGGTACATGACAGAGAGATCTTGCAGTATAAGGTCCAATAGGACCAATTCTCTATTGACAGTACTACATGGGAAGATGTAGATGATATGATTAGATCTTTTCCGCATTTTCTTCCATAGACTTATATATGTTATTTAATTAATAGTTTTCAGTTAGTTTAAGGTGTGAGAATTCATGTTGTATTAATCATAAGACATCGGGAGGATGTTTTCTCTTAGAGGGGAAGGATGTCATAACCTATTTTTCAAGCACTAAAACTATTTAAAAATAATTGGCGACCTTTTGTTGACTTTTGACTTAGTCTCTTGTAGATGACCTAAGTCGATTTATTAAGCTTCACCAGACATGTTTTTATGAGATGAATATATATATATATATATATATATATATATATATATATATATATATATATATATATATATATATATATATATATATATATATATATATATATATATATATATATATATATATATATATATATATATATATATATATGATTTTCCTTTTTCGTAGGATGATAAATAAAAGTGATTAATGATTATCATGTTAAGATAGGGTTATATGCTATAAAATATTATTTTATTTGATATGATTAAAAATGCACATCATGAATATTTTGCAAGTTGATTTGGTTATTGAATTTGGGAACTAACCTACTGATGGAAAATTTTGAGTGTTCATTTGATGATAGGACAGAAGAAAGGGGTTTGGCCAAGGTAGGGGACCCTAGCTCCTCAGTGAGGATGAATTAAGAATTATATGATTAAATCACACACCACTTAGACATTTTAAGTTTTAGAAGTAAATTATGGATTGAAATGTGTAAAATCTTATTCATTTGTGTATGTATGCGTTATAATTGATGCTTAAAGTATATTTGCATTCTTTCAAGAAAAATGATGTGGCTAATTTCTATTATTATTAATCATTTGTCAATTAGAATATTATGGTGATTTAGATTTTATCCCTTGAATCAAATTTAAATTGCATATATTTAATTAGATTAAGTGTGTTAGAGTGTTTTTGAGAAATAAGTTAAAGAACTAATAGTGGTGGATAGTTTAAAGGAAATATTTTAGGGGGCAATTTATATTTTATACAAGTAGTAACCGATTGGGAGAGTGGACTATTTTTGTGTTATTAAAACAAACTATTATCCCTATCTTGCTAGCGTGGATGGAGAGGAAGACATTTTCATTCAGAGTTGTTATACACATTAAATAGGGAGTCTTCATCATTTTTGGGGGCCATGTTGAACACACGACACTGAAGTGGAGGAAAATCGGCACCAATAAGGAGGAGTGGAAGATGTTATAAAGGAGGCAACCATGTAAAGGGGAGCACACACAATAACAAGAGGAAGGAGAATTGCGTAGTTATAGAGGGGAGAAGGTGACATAGATAAGTTTTGGGAATAGGATAAAAAAAAATTTGACAAAGCCATCACAAGGGAAACTCACTACATAATCTCCAGGTTCTTTGCTATCTTTTAGTGTAGGAAATCAATTTTATTTGAACCATAATTGTAATAAACTCTTTGTAATCTACAAAATTCTAAGTTTATCACTGGTATCAATGATGAAGATCTTAATTACAAAAAGAAAATTTTCATGTTTGAATGTTTTCAAAACTAGGAGTGCTGCTAATTGTTGACTATGTGATCCAATTTGATTTATGGAAATTTTCTTTCAAAATTTAGCACACCACCTAATTTTACTTCTCTCTTGCATGACATGCTTTGCATTCTAGAAGCATTTTTTTTAATGATGAATGCTTGTTTATTTGGTCTGGCCTATGTTTTGTTTAGCGTATGCTTAGCATTTTAGAATTTAAATTTCCATAGGCATCATCTTTAGTTTCTTCGTTATTTTCTTACAGGGGTTATTCAACCACTATAGCGATAAAATCTGAAATTTGAGAAACCCCTCTAGAGGTTACATTATTTTTACCTTTCAGTGATACCAATTCTTGTTGATTACCCCATTAATTGGTGGAAGCCCAATTAACATTAACCCCTACTGAAATGCTAAGCTTCTTCTTTTACAATGAGGACCGAGTCCCCTCAAAATTGGATCTCTCATTTTTCAGCTTAAAATAGATTTGCATCCAAACTCCTGACCTCATCTATATAGCACATGCCCCAACACTTCAACTTTGGTGGGTGGCTTGAAATTCAATAGCTTTTTGAATGCACAACATAGTTATTAGTGGTTGACTATGGTTTTCTTATTGAAGTGAAACATAAATCTTAAACTTTAGTAGTTTTATATTGTCAAGGTTTGGCAAGGATTTTTGTTTCTCTAATTGGGCATGTTCCCCTCATTGATGTGGAGTTTCCTTTTTTATGAAATAGCTTCTAATGGACTTGCACCAACCTCCTAACCTAATCTGTTTAACTTTAACTATGTGCCCCAACACTTGATCTTTCATGTTTGGCTTGAAAGGAAATAGTTTTTATGAGCACTCAAACATATTTGTTGTGCATATAACTGTGGTTTCTCAAGGAGAAACAATAGTAGGTTATTTTGTAAATGCACAAAGAGTCCAAACCAGCCAAAGAATCTCATAGACCTGCCTAGTTGCTCAAATCTAGGACATTTTAATTAAATATGATTCTATTTTAATTTTTACCAGATTTAGATCAAACCATTTGTTTATTATACTGTTCATTTCTATTAAAAGTCTTTCGTGAAGGGAGATTTTGATAAAATAGAATTTTTTTTAGTAAGGGCATTATATATGTTATTGGTTATTTGCTACTTGTTATCATTGTTAAGTTTTGAATTAGTGGGTAATGTGGAATAGACAGAGAAGGGTAATTCAGCTCTAGTACCTGTTAGTTAAACTAATTTGTAAAAATACTTTGGCCAAAGTTTTCATTTCACATATGTATCTTTAATATGCTTGGTTAGCTATGTAAATTTTTTTTCTCTCTGCCACCCTGTGATTAGGATTTCTACTTAGACTAAAGAATGTTAAATAGTTAGATTCACAGTTGCACCATATTCTTTTGATCCATCAATGTTAGGAAGCTACTCTCCTTGAGCAGGGTCAGTGCCCTTTCCATTTCAGGGTAAGCCCTGGGGGAGCTAACCACTCCATGGTTGGGCGGAAAAAGTGCTTGGGCCACACTCCCATCTCAGGATTTGCATGTGGACATGATGTCTAGAGGCTTAGGAGACAAGGATTGTTGACTATGTGGTGCCTTGTTACCATGTATTTGATGGTTTGGGAAAATATATTATTCATTGATTCTTGTATCTTTTGATTTATATGGTTTGGATCGACAGAAGGTTGAAATTTCATAATATTATGTCTTTTTACTGCCTAAATGATTGTACTCCTTGACGATTTGGTCGAATGTTGTAATTTGTAAGTCTTTTTCGTAAATATTGTATATCGACATTTTGGGTCAAACTATGTATCATTAATGATGTACATGGAATATTAATTGTCTTCCTTGAGTATTTTTAGACTTGTTTCATGTTTATTTCTTTATGGGATCTAAGGTCTTTACATTGTCCCAAAGAAATGTGATTAGGGTATTGGTATTCTTTTGAAACATTAGATTCATATCTCTGATCACTTATTGGTAGAATTCATGGTCAAGTCACTGACTGACCATATGGATAGTGCAATGGACATTATACTTACCCAATGTTTAACTTGTTTCAAGGTCATTGTTTTGGCAATATTATTCTAGGATCACAACCAAGTGGGATCCATGAATATGGCATGCAATCAACTATAGAAGGACATTAACAAAATGAGAATCATGTCAGCCCATTATCAAAGCTAGCAGTGATCGCTTATCTTTGTAGTTGATTATAAATGTGTGACCTGATGCATAACAGAATGGGAGGAATATAAATTCCATTCACCAGATTCATCCACGAATTCATTTCTGAATAAGCGCTCATAAAATAGATCACCAACTCTCTATGATATTTTATTTGCAACCAATTGGGAACCTCCATGATCTGTCATTTCTTTGAATCAATATGAGTGAAAGGAAGCTAATTGTTGTATCAAGCTGGTCGGCTTTCCTGTGTACAAAGTTGGTGCTAATTCGTAACGCCTATTCATTGGCGGTGGATCTCTGAGAAGACATGAATACTTACACTGAAGAAGAACATCGGTTGATGAAAGGTGCTAAAAAGGAATTTTAAAATGAAGAGTTCAACACTATGGCTATGCGTTCATGTATAAAACATGAAATGTTGATAGGGAGCTCAAATTGGGTCAACTTGTATTGTTTTTGTCTAATTTTTTAAAACAAAATCTTATCTCTTCTGGAGGTTTATTAGGGAGAAAACTATCTACCACTTGATCAGTTAATGATAAATGAATACCCTACTAGAATTGGTTTGTCTCCGCATATCGATACACATTCTGCATTTGATAGATGTATAGTTCCTCTTTCTTTGGGTGGTCTTTTCATAATGGAGTTTAGAAAGTACGTTACTAGAAGTGGGTCTATTACTATATATTTCTGATTAAGTCATTATTTAAATCTACTTCTGAATTGCACAAACAGATCATTGAATGTAATAACATTAATTGAGTATGAAACAATAGGAGTTGAGACCTCTATAGTGACTGCAAAAATAGGACAGAGCATGAACATATATAATGCTATCGGTTTGGACCTAAGACTTCAGGGTGATGTTAAAATAAAATACAAGGCATGTCACCACTAGTGGGAAATCTCACAAAGATGCTAAATAGAATTATAAGTGTCTTGATTATCAAATACACCATGTCAAGAATTAACACTGACGATAAATTAGATATAGGTTTAAAAGTTTAAACTATATTCCACATGTCCAAAGATGCACATATTATAAAGAATTTAGAGAAATACTCTAAATTTTGGAAATGCACAAAAAAGATGCTCTGTTTCAGCAATGAAGAAATTCAAAATTCCCAAAACAGGGCTGACACAAGACCTGGAGAAATATGCAAGAAACTTCTTGTTTCTATTCAAACTAATCACTTCTACAATACGAAATATAAACTTGCAACTGCTGGAGCTCCATACAAACATCTATAAGTTTCACAAAGCTCTTACAAGATTATCCGAAGCAATCACTTCTTAACAAATAAAAACCTTTACAACTGTTGTTCCAAAGCTTCTCTGATAAAAAATAGAGTATTATAAAAAACTAAATATCTCTGTTGTTACATACAAAAAGAAATTGCATTCATGCTATAGAAGAATAAAGATTTTCATTCCTTTAAATAAAAATTGATGTCCAAAAAAGAAACAAGAAAGAAGTCCAAGAAATAAAGAAGAAGTTTGTTGAATAAATCAGATTTCTCCCAAATCTAATTTGAACTTATCTCTCAAAAGTTTACACAAAAAATATCAGATTTAACTTTATCAAAAATAAAATAAAAAATGGGGGCTTCTATACAAATGGATTTAATTCTGAAAATCCAACACTCCCCCATTGTCTTGAGTCGACAAATAAGATCATGCTTGATCTAAACTAACTATGCCAACATTTCTCCTTAGGTGCTCAAAACTTGCAATGCCTAATGGCTTGGTGATAATGTCTACTAGCTGCTGCTCTGACCTGCAAAACTCTAATTTTATTTCACCATTCTCAACTAGTTCTCTAATAAAATGATATTTGATTTCAATGTGCTTGCTTATTCCATGAAACACTAGATTCTTTAACAAAGCTATCATCCAAACTCCCTACCCAATCACTATCTGTGTAGCCAATGAGAACAAAAACATTTGCTGCAGTATACAAAATACCATATGATGAACTACAACTCATTTGAAACCAGAATGAAGAATCTTTAATTCAAGATTACTAAGGAGTTGATGATTAGATAATGCAAGATGATTAAATCAGTATTATGCTATCATTGATGTCAACTAGTTTGATAGTACTTATCTTGTAAGTTACTATATCGACACATCTAAAGGAAGGTGAAAGTGATGAAGAACAAAAATATCTACATGAGGAAGATGTATATGTCAGATGAGGATAAAAAATACACTGAGTAACTTGTTGATGAGTCTATGACTTGATGGAATTGACTTTATTATGTTGCATTCATCTATGATGAAGAATAGAGTTGAAAGACATAAAGCAATGTTGTCGGTAAATGAAAGCATTTCAGTATACACCGACGGAGTGTAGTGTATACTGAGCATAGTGTTAACTAAGCTTGTGTTCACCGACACATTTCTTTGTTAACCGAGAAGAACAGAAAGGAATTAAATGATCAGTTTAGCCAATAAAGTGATGACCTGTAAAGTGTATAAAATTGAGGTAACATATAAGGTTTGTTATGAAGATCAACGACTAACATAAATCAAAAGGATCTAATGGAGTAGATTGAAACATGTTACTGACACATCAGCCGAGGAAGCCTAAAGCGGCAAAATCTAATGGAGGAAAAGAAAATGATTTACTCATCTATAGAAGAGACATTGGTTTCACAGTTGAAACATGTCGGAAGAAGAAGATACTGCAGAATTATCGCGTGAAGAAGTTTTCATGCATTCTGATCATACTAGTTAATGAGAATCGAGCTATAGAACAATTACTAAGCTATAGAGAGTAATCACTGACAGATATTAAGTTAATACATTGTTGAATCTGAAGTGTTACATTGATCAGAAGGATTTGTATGAGCAAAATATTGATCTGTAATCTACAATTAAAGTTGTATTAAGGTAGATCATCTACTGTTACATATTTAACCATTGTACATAGTCAAATCTCTTAACTGAGAGGACTAAAAAATTCTTATGATGTCTCATTCATAGAATGAACATTTTTATCCTGTTAACCCTAGAGTGACTACTGGTTGGATCATAACTTCTAGTCTAAAATCCTCTAACAAGGTCACACCTAACAGTGTGTTTGTAAACCTTTAACAAGGTTGGGTCTTCACCGACCTCACTTCAAAAGAGTGAATATTTTTGAGTTGTCGGTCCTAGGTGGTTTTTCCCTTTATAGGGTTTCCATGTTAAATCTCTTGTGTTATGTGTTGATTGTGATATTTGTTTGTTATCATTCTTTGCATATTACATGTTAGATTTGATTGGTGCCTATTATAAGTTTAGACTGATAATTAATAAAAGCACAAATAGTGAAAGTATTTTATGTTTACCAAGTAGCAGAAATTGAAGTATTTGTTTTGGATTATACATTTTGATTTGGGATAGTGTTTAACTGATTCACCCCTCCCCCCTCTCAGTTATTCCAACAATTGGTATCAGAGCTTCGGTTGCTTAGAATAGAGTTTTAAGGACTTCAACACAAAGGTCTCAAGATGTATAAGAGGGAAGTTCCAAGACTGAACAAAGAGAACTTTGTAGTATGGCAAAGCTGAATGTTGTTGCACATATCTAGAATTGGAAACTCAGCTGTATAACTGATGAAGAATGGCTACATTGAACCAACACCAGGTCCCTTGACACTTGATCAATTAAAGGATAGGCATTAACACAATATTACTATGATGAAACTTGTTGCTACCTATACTAATGATGAATTTGAAGACATTAAGGGATGCACTACTACCAAAGCCATGTGGGATAAGCTAAATTTGATATACAGTGGAGATTTGAATGTTAAGAAAGCCAGAGTAGAAAGTCTAAGAGGTCATTTTGATGGTATGAAGATGAAAGAAGGTGAGAACATTGTGTAGTACACAAATAGACTAAAAGAATTAGTACATGCTATTAGAGCACCTGATGGAGTTATTGATGATGAAATAGTGATAAGTAAGATTCGCAGAACTTTGCTTCCAGTTTATGCGATCAGGATCTCTGTAATTCATGAAACAAGGGCCGTATCAAATCTTACCCTTGACACACTGATTGGTAAGCTTACAACCTTTGAATTAGACAACTTTGACAGTAGTATTGTTCCTTCTATTGAATTTGCTTTCATGTCTTCTTTGAAGATTAGTAAGTCTAGCAGGAAAAATAAGAATGATGATAGTGATAGCAATATGGATGATGAACTTGATGAGCTTGAAGCTCTTATGGCCAGAAGATTACCCAAATAAAAAGGAAGATATAGAGGTAAGCTACCTTTGGCTTGCTTTAATTGGAAAGAGGTTGGCCACATTGTTGCTAGATGTCCACACAAGAAAGATGATGATAGATCCAAAGACCGATCGAAAGGAAGCTATGGGAGAAAAGTCAACAAAGACTACTGATACAACAACAGAGATAACTGAGATAGTTATGAAAAAGGGAAAAAGGTATGTTACATAGCTGAAGATATTGAATTTGAATCTAACTATAATGATGATGTAGTAGTATTTGTTGCTATAAAAGATTATTCAGAGGAAGAAGAGAAACATGAAGAGACAACACTAATCTCTAGAGTAGACAGAAATGATACATGGATCATAGACAGTGGGTGTACACATCATATGACTGGTGATGTAGAGAAATTTGATCAACTTGATGAATACAATGGAGGATCTGTGAGAATGGGCAATGATGCACCTTGTATGGTAAGAGGTAAAGGTTCGCTGATGATTAATGAAATAATTAAATGTGAAAATGCATACTGGATAGATGGACTGAACTATAATTTGTTAGTGGCACAACTAAACAATTCAGGCTACTGACTTGCTTTTGAGAGCAAAAAAGTGAAAATCTATGATGATTAAGGAAAACTTGTTAGAACTGATACACAATTCAGAGGTAACCTATTTTATCTTGATATTGATGAGTCTTCTTGTTTGATAATGAAGGATGAAGATGCATGGTTGTGGCACAAAAGATTATGTCATGTGAATTTTGATAGCATGATCAAGATTAGTAAGAAGAAAAGAGTTAGAGGGTTGCCTAACTTGTCAAAACCTGATCATGCTATGTGCCATGAATGTCAGAAAGGTAAGATGACTAAGTCAAGTTTCAAAAGAAAAGACTAATCAACTAAGAAGATACTTGAGTTGGTTCATACCGACCTATGTGGTCCTATAAGAACTCAAAGTTGTTTTGGTGATAGACACTTTATTCTTTTTGTTGATGACTGTACTAGACTAATGACTGTTATGTTCTTAGAAGAGAAATCTAAAGCATTTAAAATGTTCAAATGGTATAAAGCTAAGGTAGAAAAAGAAACTACAAAAGAAATTAAATGCTTAAGATCTGATAGAGGAGGTGAATTTATCTCTAATGAATTTACTAACTTTTGTAATGAGCATGGTATTAAGAGACAGGTCTCTACACCGAGGACACCTCAGCAAAATGGCATTGTTGAAAGAAGGAACATGTCAATCATTGACTGTGCTAGAACACTAATGATACAAAAGAATGTTGCTCAGACATATTGGATGGAAGCTGTCAGTATAGCTATATATGTTCTTAACCAAGTACAACTTAAAAAGGACACCAACTGGACACCTTATGAGCTGTGGTTTGGACACAAACCTACTGTAAGTTATTTCAGGATTTTTGGAAGTAAATGTTTTATTCTGAAAGATGAGAGAAATGGGAAATTTGATTCTAAAGGTGATGAAGGAATATTCTTAGGATATTCTACCAAAAGTAAAGCATATACATGTCTGAATAAGGTTACAAATAAGATAATTGAAAGTACTAATGTTCGTGTTGATGAGTTTGATGACAAGAACACAGAGGATAGTAGAAAGGAACCAAAAGACTATGGAAGATTCACTTAGATTGAACAACCAGAGTACCAACTAAAACTACAACCTATGATAACCGGCCAGTAGGAAAATAATGCAGAACAATAGGAAGAACAAACCGATGAACAAGATGGAGCTACCAAGCAAGCTAATGAGCCTGAATAGGATGAACAAGAAAGAAGAGATAGAATACTAGCTAGATTTGTCAGGAGACATCATCCTGAGACACAAATTATTGGAGACAGACAAGCTGGAATACAAACTAGGAGCAAAGCAAGACAAGGCACATGCTTAGTTTGTGAGTTTTAACCAAAAAATGTAAAAGTTGCATTAGAGAATAAAGAATGGATTAATGCAATTAAAGAGGAGGTACAGAAAATAGAAAAGAACAAAACTTGGAGCTTAGTACCCCGACCAAAGGACAAAAATGTTATCAGTACTAAATGGATATTCAGGAACAAACATAATGAAAATGGTGAAGTTACAAGAAATAAAGCTAGATTGGTATGGAAGGGATATGCACATGAAGAAGGCATTGACTATGGTGAAACATTTGCACCTATTGCTAGATTAGAAGGAGTTAGAATGCTACTTGTATATGCTGCACACAAGAAATTCAAAGTCTATCAAATGGACGTAAAGTCAAAATTTTTGAATGGTATACTTGAAGAAGAAGTCTACATAGAACAACCCGAAGGATTTGTTGATCTAGACAACAGAGACATGGTATGTAGATTAAATAAATCTTTATATGGTTTGAAACAAGCACGAAGAGCCTGGTATGAAATATTGCATACTTACTTGCTAAGTATTGGATTTGTTAGAACAAGTGAAAACAACAATCTGTATATGAAAGGTGATACTGATGATACTATTCTTATTACTGAGATATTTGTGGATGATATTATTTTTGGAGGACAAGATCATATATGAAAAGCCTTTGTTGATGAAATGCAAAAAGAATTTGAAATGTCTATGTTCGGAGAGATTAAGTTCTTTCTAGGACTACAAGTGATTCATCAGAGTGATGGGATAATCATCACACAATCTAAATACATAAAGGAAGTATTGAAGACATTTGGCATGGAAGATGCTAAACCTATGGGAGCACCAATGGCTATTGGATGCAAATTGACAAAAGAGGATGAAACTACAGAAGTAAATCAGACATTTTACCGATCCATGATTGGTAAGCTAATGTATGTAGTTCACAGTAGACCAAATATAGCACATGCTGTGGGAATTGTTTCTAGATTTTCTGCTAACCCTAGAGAATCACACATGATTGCTATGAAAAGAATCTTAAGATACTTGAAAAAGATAGAAGATTATGGCATTTGGTATCCTAAGGAAGGAAATTTTGAGCTAAAGGTATACACCGATGCTGATTGGGCTGGAAATGTAGATGATAGAAAAAGCACCACTAGAGGAGCATTTTTCTTTGGTGAAAGACTTGTAACTTGGACAAGTAAAAAGCAGACTTGCATTTCTCAGTTGACAACTGAAGTAGAGTATGTTGCTACTGCTACGAATTGCTCAAACATTGCATATATCAAGAAAGTGTTGGAAGGAATGAATGAGGTAATCACTGACCTGGTGATTATATACTGTGACAACACTAGTGCCATTAACATTTCAAAGAATTCAATGATGCACTCTAAAACAAAACATATATCTATTAAGTATCATTACTTAAGAGAACAAGTGCAGGAGAAGCAAGTGAAGTTAGAATTTGTTACATCTAAGGAACAACTTGTAGATATCTTTACATAGCCTCCATCGAAGGACACATTTGAATACTTGAGGACTAGACTTGGGGTCTGTCCCCTGTCTATCATTCACTAAGGTGATCTAGATGTTGCATTAGCCTAATCATGTAAGAAGATCATTCATGTTGATGCAGCATAGTTCACACTTTGGATCATGTTTAGGGTTGTGATTAAGTTTGGAGAACTGAAACAGATTGAGATATCAGTATATAGAGATATAGAGAATGTAATGGACAACAAAGAATTACTTAGCTACTGAAGAGCTATTTGTTTATTTGTTTCTTTGGCATTGTTGTCAAAGGGAGAGATAAATAATATGAAAAGGAGAGAAACTGCACCGATGAGAACTATCTAAGGGAGAGACAATCTGAAAGGAACAGAGCATTGAAGAGCACATCTGATGACAAGCATTACAAAATTACAAATATTGAGTAATGTAGTGATTAAACATATTAAGTCTATTCAACTTACAACATTTGTTTATAGAGTTGTAGAATACAAGTTTGGTATGTGTATGGGACATTTCATATTACTTGAATTGCCATCAATGCCAAAGGGAGAGATTGATGAACTACAACTAATTTGGAACCAGAATGAAGAATCTGTAATTCAAGATTACTAAGGAGTTGATGATTAGATAATGCAAGATGATTAAATCAGTATTATGTTGTCATTGATGTTAACTAGTTTGATAGTACTTATCTTGTAAGTTACTATACTGACACATCTGAAAGAAGGTGAAAGTGATGAAGAAAAGAAATATCTACATAAGGAAGATGTATATGTCAGATGAGGATAAGGAATACACTGAGTAACTTGTTGATGAGTCTATGACTTGATGGAATTGACTTTATTATGTTGCATTCATCTATGATGAAGAATAGAGTTGAAAGACACAAAGCAGTGTTGTTGGAAAATGAAAGCATTTCAGTATACACCGATGGAGTGTAGTGTATATCGAGCATAGTGTTAACTGAGCTTGTGTTCACCGACACATTTTTTTGTTAACCAAGTAGAACAAAAAGGAATTAAATGATCAGTTTAGATGATAAAGTGATGAGTTGTAAAGTGTATGAAATCGAGGTAACAGATAAGGTTTGTTATGAAGATCG
Source organism: Chamaecyparis obtusa (assembly GCA_027943335.1). Lineage (NCBI taxonomy): Eukaryota > Viridiplantae > Streptophyta > Pinopsida > Cupressales > Cupressaceae > Chamaecyparis > Chamaecyparis obtusa. Next base: position 9,736 of record BSBK01012423.1, on the reverse strand, counting down.
ATGGCTAAGATAAATCAAAAGGATCTAATGGAGCAGATTGAAACGTGTTACTGACGCATCAGGCAAGAAAGCCTAAAGCGAAAAAATCTATGAATATGATTAAGCGGCAAAATATGATGGAGGAAAACAAAATGATTTACTCATCTATATAAGAGACATTGGTTTCATAGTTGAAACATGTCGGAAGAAGAAGATACTTTAGAATTATCATGTGAAGAAGTTTTCATGCATTTTGATCATACTGGTTAATGAGAACCGAGCTACAAAATAGTTACCAAGCTATAGAGAGTAATCGCCGATGGACAGTAAGTTAATACATTGTTGAATCTGAAGTGTTACATTGATTAGAAGGATTTGTATGAGCAAAATATTGATCTGTAATCTATAATTGAAGTTGTATTAAGGCAGATCATCTATTGTTACATGCTTAACCATTGTATACAATCAAATCTCTTAACCAAGTGGATTAAGAAAGTCTTATGATGTCTCATTCATAGAATGAACATTGTTATCTTATCAACCCCAGAGTGACTGCTGGTTGGAAGATAACTTCTAGTCTAAAATCCTCTAACAAGGTCACACCTAACATTGTGTTTGTAAACCTTTAATAGGATTGGGTCTTCACCGACCTCATTTTAGAAGAGTGAATATTTTTGGGTTGCTGGTCCTAGGTGGTTTTTTCCTTCATAGGGTTCCATGTTAAATCAGGGTATGTGCAGGATCATGAGGGGCCAAACTATGCCCTTAAGTGGCAATGAAAAATTAGACAATCAGGATTAGTCAACTTGGCGTGAAAAAATGAACTAGTTATCAACCTAATATCAAAAATTTGTAAGAATATAATTTGTAGGAAATTGAATGTAGTTTCTAAACTACTAAGCCTTTTCTGAAAAAAAATTAATATGATTGGTAAAAAGTATAGATTGCAATGCATCACTACAAACATTTCAGCAAAAAAATAAGAAGTACGTGTATGTCTGACCACCCTAATCAAAAGAAAATGATAATATTTTTTTATAATATTCTATATATAAGTAGCTAACTCATGCTCGGATGTGACGCATATTTTTTGGTATTTTTATTCCAAACAGATAATTAATTATGATTTTTTTGCTACAGCGCTTTTAGAATTTAAAAACTCTCATGTCTGACCACCTTAACTCATTGAAAACTTATCATAATTCAAATTTTTTAAATTTTTTCTTATACTAGATGAAGCATAGAATGTGACGCATCTTTTGGATTTCAAAAATGTTATACCATTTGAAAGATATAGTCATTTTTCAATCAGTATCTAAATCAGCACTTTGGAGGTAGCTCGATTAGAAAATAACTAATAATTACTTAACAAATTCAAAATTTGACAGCAATTATATCGATAGAAAGCTAATAATCTCCTTAAAATACCCTTTTCATTTTATCAAATTTGGGTGAAAAAAAAGTCGTCAGCTACATGGTCGAAGTCTGGAACTGAGAGAAATAGAAGAAAAACACATTTTTGTGACACTTGAAGAGTTGACCAGGTAGGTTTGGTGCACAGACCAATACCAAGCCTAATCGAGTACCCGATATTATCGGGTACCTGAATCTGGTGGCAGAGTTTCAAATTTTTGTTTTGCCTCCACTTTCTCTAATTTCTAATTTTGAAATTTGGTTCCACTTTATCAATTATAGTTATATAATTGATAGTTATATATTTGATATATATTTGATAGTTATTAGTTATATATTAAATATTATATAATATCAATTATATATTAATTGTTATATATTAGTTATATATTAAATATTATATAATATGAATTATATATTAAATGTTATATTTAATATTATTTAATATATATTAATATTAAAAACTATATATTAGATTATATATTATATATTAAATATTATATAATATATATTTTACATTTTAAATATTATTTAATATGATTCAGAGCACGAGCATGAGTCCCTACGGTGGCATAGTAGTGCCTTTTATAGGTGCCAAAAACCCTAGCTACGCAGAAATGGAGGCTTTGAAGAATAGTTCACTGGAGGCGGATTATAGAAGCAAAGGGCAAGAGAATCACTCTGTTTCCACCACTTGTGGCTATGAAATGGTATCTTTCCTTTCTTTTTCAACCGAAATGCTAAATTGTAAAGGTTCTTGAAATAGATTCTAGTCATGCCAGATAATTGTACCACACCTATTGATAATCTGGTAGCTGAACAGAGTCATTGGGAGGTTAAACAAGAACAACCAGATGGATCTTTGAATCGGTCAAAGATTATGGAGAGTGGGGAAGGGTTTGGTAAAATGAGCAGTTGTACTAGAAATGATGCACGTGCTGTAGAACTGACCGCATTAATAAATTTAAAGAAGAGATCAGTGGCGACACGACATTATGAGGAAAGCCTTTCCGTTTCGATGGTGCCCCCCTCCGCCCCCCCCCCTCCGGCGATATTATGAAGAATGTCTTACCGCTTCAATGCCGGCATCACCTCTATCTCAAACTTTCACTATTGCTTCTCATCAGTACTCTAAAATATGGCAAGGATTGCGGGCACATTATTACCCCTAGGGATTGGGATTGAGATATCACACGTTAGGACCCCTAGGGAGTCCCCATGACCCCTTATGACACATTGGAAGGCTCAAATGTGTCTTAAGAGGTCTTAGGACCCCTTCAAACACATTTGACCATTCCAATGTGTCAAAAGGGGTCATTGGGACTCCCTAAGGGTTCTATTATGTCTTATCACGCGTTAGGACCCCTAGAGAGTCCCCATGACCGCTTTTGACACATTGGAATGCTCAAGTGTGCCTTAAGGGGTCCTATGATAGGAATAAGGTGTCTCAACCTTGGATAATTCCTATTCTTATTATTTGTTTTGTAAATGTATTTTTTGTAAATAATGTAATTAAGTGTGAGTGTACATGTCTAGTTGGCATGTTGATGTGTCACTCCACTTGATGTGTCGGCATCTTGTGCGTAAGGAGATCATGACTGAAATGGTCATGACAGATTCCTATGACGTGTAAGAACTATTTAAGGAATGTGCTATGATAGGTGTAAGAGCATCTTATGACTTGGGCCTATTTGGGCACCCAAGAAGAAGTGGTTGGTGTGTGTAAGAGAATATGCCAAAAATAGGTTGGTATGACAGATTCTCTTACACTTCTCTTGTGATCATTATTTTTGGTAGATTCTATGACAAGCTGTCATAGTCTATCCTAGGGATGGACGCCTATTCTTGGGATTGCATGTAACAACTGTGTACATGTGGCTTTGTGCATGGGTCTTGGTGGTTGTGCCTATTTTTGGGTCCAAAGGAGTCTATATATATGATGTTGCTCCTATGGGAGAGATATAATAACAAAGTTTAAGTCTTGTTGGCTTTGTCTCTCATCTCCTGAAAGAACTTGCATTGCAAGTGTATTGTAATCTTTGTGTTGAAGATAATACATTGTGCAGGTTTTGGAGTGCTGGGGTTTTTTACCGAAAGGTTTTCCCCAGGGTATATCATTGTGTCATTCTCTATTTTTCTGTATATATGGTATGTGGTTGCAATATCTTTGTTAAAGTAGTTAACGAATCTGAAATTGTAAGGATTTATAAAAATTTGCACAATACTCTCCTATAGAGATTAGCGTAGGAAGCTATTTCCGCACCTGAGTTTCCTTACAAGTGGTATCGGAGCTTGATCAACTTTTGATCCTAGTTGTTGGGTAGGGTTTTTTGAGCTAATCTGAAGTTTGAGTGGGAGTTTTTTGCAGAGCATTCTGAATCTTATTTGCAGATTGAGATGGCAAGTTCATCATATAGAAGAATGGAGGTGGATAAATTTAATGGCACTAATTTCGAGTTGTGGAAACTCAAGATGGAAGACATGTTGGAAGATCGTGACCTATGGGAAGTGACTTCAAGTGCTACAAGACTAGCAACTATAGCTCAAGCAGATTGGGATATCAAAGACCGTAAAGCTAAGGGTCTCATAAGACTCTATTTAACTGATGCAGTCCTTCTGAATGTTCTAGATGAGAAAACTGCAAATAGTTTGTGGGAAAGACTTGTGGCCGTGTATGAGGCCAAATCTCTGGTGAACAAGTTATTCCCAAGGAAGAAGTTGTACTCTCTACGAATGGAGGAAGGTGGATCCTTAACGGACCATTAAAAATGCATTTAATTTGCTGGCTACACAATTGACATTAGCTGGTGTCAAGTTAGAGGAGGAGGATCATTGCTACACACTTTTGTGTTCTTTACCGGATTCATGGGACCATCTTGTGATGGCTCTCAGAAGCACTTTAGTCACCTTCAAAATGGATGATGTAGTGTCTTCACTGCTATCAGAGGAGATGCGGAGAAAGGCTTCCATTTCGGAAAAAGAAGCCCTTGCTGTTAGTGGGAGATCCACTGAAAGAGGGAAGAAAAATGACAGTAAGTCTAACAATAAGGGTAGATCCAAATCCTGTGGGAAGTCAAAGACTTCCAATAAGTCCAAGGCAAAATGTTGGAAGTGTGATAAATCTAGGCACTTCCGTAAAGATTGCAAAGAGCTGAAGAAGAAGAAGAAAGGTTCAGATTCAGCTTCAGAAAGATCTCAAGAAGATGGTGATGCATTCATCGCAGCTTTGGCAGCCCATGCATCTGATGATGTGTGGTTGGTTGACTCAGGTGCATCTTTTCACATGACCTCTCATCGAAACTGGTTCTCAAAATATGAAGAGTTTGATGGTGGAAAGGTGTACTTGGGTGATGATTCTCACCTAAAGATAGTTGGACGTGGAAGGGTCACTATCAAATTTCCTGATGGACGAGTAAAGGGAATCAACGAAGTTATGCACATTCTGGGTTTGGCACGAAACCTATTATCTGTAAGTATGCTGAATGATATAGGTGTGCAAGTTGTTTTTTCGAAAGAAGGATGCAAGATGATGAGAGGATCAATAGTGCTTGCAAGGGGTGCTAGGAGAGGTACCTTATTTCAGCTAGATGCATGTATTCCTCTATGTAATAGTTCTTCATCCTCACCATCTGAACAAGCAGTGAAGAAGTCTATGGCTATTGGTTCTGATGGTAGTTCAAACACTTTGGAAGGTAAGCTTCCTGCAGAAAAGACAATGTTGTGGCATATGAGATTTGGCCACATTGGTGAAAAGGGTCTCAGAACCCTGAAAAATAAAAATCTTGTTGAGGGGTTAAATGATTGCAATCTCAAGTTTGACTTCTGTGAACACTGTGTCTATGGTAAACAAAATCATGTTCAGTTTTACTCTAGTTCTCACAAATCTTCTGATGTTTTGGATCTTATTCATTCTGATGTATTTGATCCTGTAAAAGTTCCTTCAATCTCCAAGTCTGTATTTTTTGTATCTTTCATAGATGATTACAGTAGAAGGACATGGATTTATTTCCTTAAAAGTAAGACACAAGTCTTTAGTCGGTTCAAGGAATTTAAAGCTCTTGTAGAGAATCAGACTAGTAAGAAGATTAAGTGTGTGAGAACTGACAATGGTGGCGAGTTTTGCTCAGCAGAGTTTGAACAGTTCTGTAAAGAACAAGGTATCAAGAGGCATAAGACAACTCCTTATACCCCATAGAAAAATGGAGTTGCAGAGAGACTGAATAGGACATTGATGGAGAAGGCTAGGAGTATGCTTAGTGGAGCTAGTTTAGAACAAAGGTTTTGGGCCGAAGCTGTGGCCACTACTTGCTATCTGGTTAATAGATCTCCTACATCAGCCCTTGTTGGTAAGACACCCATGGAGGTGTGGTTTGGTAAGAAGCCTTCAATTAGACATCTTCATGTTTTTGGTTGTGAAGCTTATGCACATGTTCCAAAGGATAAAAGATCTAAGTTGGAAAACAAAGCTGTTAAATGTATTTTCATCGGATATAGTGCTGGTGTGAAAGGATACAAGCTTCGGGATCTTGTGACTAGTAAGGTGTTGTATAGTAGAAATGTTATTTTCAGAGAGCTAACATCTTCTCCTATTGTGCTACAACCAGATGAAAAAGAAAAGGAAAAAGATGTTGTTCAGTTGCCTCCTACCCCTGAGAAGACTAAACAGAGAGACCATGTTGGGCCTAATGATGAGGAGAGCTCTAGCAGCTCTGATAGTTCAGAAGAAGAGGAAGAACAACCTCAACCGCAGCCCTTGAGGAGATCTACGAGAGAAAGAAAGCAACCAGAAAGGTTTGGTTATTCTATGTTAGATTCCAGTTGTGCCTTTGCTTTGATTACTAACACTGATGAGCCTAGATCTGTGAAAGAGGCTTTGGGCATGGAAGATGCAGGTTCCTGGATTGAGGCTATGGATGATGAGATGGCTTCATTGGAGAAAAACAAAACTTGGGACCTTGTACCTTTTCCTAAAGGGAGAAAATCTGTTGGCTGTAAATGGGTGTTCAAGAAGAAATTCTGTGCAGATGGAAGTGTTGAAAGGGATAAAGCTAGATTGGTTGCAAAGGGGTATTCACAGGTAGAGGGAATAGATTATGGTGAAATATTCTCTCCTGTTGCAAAGTTGACATCCATTAGATTTTTGTTATCTCTTACTGCATCATATGATTTAGAGATAGAACAAATGGATGTGAAGACAGCTTTCCTTCATGGTGATTTGGAGGAAGAGATTTATATGTCACAGCCTGAGCACTACATTGTTAAAGGCAAAGAATCCTTAGTTTGCAGATTAAAGAAATCTCTATATGGTTTGAAGCAATCTCCTAGGATGTGGTACCTTAAGTTTGATTCCTTTGTGTTTTCAATTGGATTTGTAAGATCAAAATCAGATCATTATGTTTATTTCAGAGTTGAAAATGATCGCCTTCTTATTGTTGCATTATATGTTGATGATATGTTGCTATTTGGGAAGGGTAAAGGTATGATTTCTGATTTTAAATCTCAGTTGTCAGCACAGTTTGAGATGAAAGATCTTGGGGAAGCTAGGTACATCTTGGGTATGGAAATCAGTAGAGACAGGTCTAACAAAAAAATTTGGTTGAGTCAGAGTCAGTATGTGAAGTCTGTGTTGGATAGGTTCAGCATGGCAGATTGTAGACCACTATGTGTTCCTATTTCTGTGGGAACAAAGTTATTTGTAGATGATTGTCCAAAATCTCCTAGTGAGGTGGAGGACATGAGTAGAGTACCTTATGCTAGTGCAGTTGGCAGTCTTATGTACGCTATGGTCTGTACTAGACCAGACATTGCCCAAGCAGTGAAAGTCCTGAGTTGGTTTATGGCTAATCCTAGACGGGTACATTGGGATGGAGTTAAGCGAGTATTCAGATATTTGAGGGGTACATCAGATTACTCCATATGTTATCATGGTAACTCTTCTGGATCTTTGCATTCAGTTTGTATTCGTGGGTTTGTGGATTTAGATTGGGCAGGTGATATTGACAGTAGGAGATCCACCAGTGCTTATGTGTTCACTATGTTTGGTGGTGCCATTAGTTGGATGAGTAAGCGACAACCTGTGGTTTCTTTGTCCACTACAGAAGCTGAGTACATGGCTGCTACTCATGCTTGTAAAGAAGCCATTTGACTTAGAAGATTGTGTTCTGATGTTGGTGTTGATGCAGAACAAATTACTATTTGGTGTGACAATCAGAGTGCTATTTGCCTTGCAAAGAATCCAACTTTCCATGCCAGAACGAAGCACATTGATGTGCAATTTCACTTTGTGAGAGATATGGTGGAAGATGGAAAAGTAAATTTGGAGAAGGTAGATACTGTGAAGAATGTTGCAGATGCATTAATGAAACCAGTGGGCACTAAGAAGTTTAGATGGTGTTCGGAGTCTATGGGCCTTTTGGCCTATAGTGCTTAAAGTTCCTGTTATGTTCCTGTTGCTCTTACAAGGTGTTCAACAAGTGGGAGAATGTTAGGAATAAGGTGTCTCAACCTTGGATAATTCCTATTCTTATTATTTGTTTTGTAAATGTATTTTTTTTAAATAATGTAATTAAGTGTGAGTGTACATGTCTAGTTGGCATGTTGATGTGTCACTCCACTTGATGTGTCGGCATCTTGTGCGTAAAGAGATCATGACTGAAATGGTCATGATGGATTCCTATGACGCATAAGAACTATTTAAGGAATGTACTATGATAGGTGTAAGAGCATCTTATGACTTGGGCCTATTTGCGTGCCCAAGAAGAAGTGGTTGGTGTGTGTAAGAGAATATGCCAAAAATAGGTTGGTATGACAGATTCTCTTACACTTCTCTTGTGACCGTTATTTTTGGCAGATTCTATGACAAGCTATCATAGTCTATTCTAGGGATGGATGCCTATTCTTGGGATTGCATGTAACAACTATGTACATGTGGCTTTGTGCATGGGTCTTCGTGGTTGTGCCTATTTTTGGGTCTAGAGGAGTCTATATATATGATGCTGCTCCTATCGGAGAGATATAATAACAAAGTTTAAGTCTTGTTGGCTTTGTCTCTCATCTCCTGAAAGAACTTGCATTGCAAGTGTATTGTAATCTTTGTGTTGAAGATAATACATTGTGCAGGTTTTGGAGTGTTGGGGTTTTTTACCGAAAGGTTTTCCCCAGGGTATATCATTGTGTCATTCTCTATTTTTTTTGTATATATGGTATGTGGTTTCAATATCTTTGTTAAAGTAGTTAACGAATCTGAAATTGTAAGGATTTATAAGAATTTGCACAATACTCTCCTATAGAGATTAGCGTAGGAAGCTGTTTCCGCACTTGAGTTTCCTTACATCCTACGACCCCTTAAGACACACTTGAGCATTCCAATGTGTCAAAAGGGGTCATGGGGACTCCCTAGGGGTCCTAGTATGCCTTATCACACGTTAAGATCCATAGGGAGTCCCCATGACCCCTTATGACACATTGGAACACTCAAGTGTGTCTTAAGGGGTCCTACGACCCCTTAAGACACACTTGAGTGTTCCAATGTGTCAAAAGGGGTCATTGAGACTCCCTAGGGGTCCTAGTATGCCTTATCAAATGTTAGGACCCCTAGAGAGTCCTCATGACCCCTTTTGACACATTGGAATGCTCAAGTGTGTCTTAAAAGTTCCTATGACCCCTTAAGACACACTTGAGCATTCCAATGTGTTAAAAGGCATCATTGGGACTCCCTAGGGGTCATAGTATGCGTTATCATGCATTAGGACCCCTAGAGAGTCCTCATGACCCCTTTTGACACATTGGAATGCTCAAGTGTGTCTTAAAGGGTCCTACGACCCCTTAAGACACTTGAGCGTTTCAATGTGTCAAAAGGGGTCATTGGGACTCCTAGGGGTCCCAGTATGCCTTATCACATGTTAGAATCCATAGAGAGTCCCCATGAACCCTTTGACACATTGCAATGTTTTAGTGTGTCTTAAGGGGTCTTAGGACCCCTTAAGACACAATTGATCATTCCAATGTGTCAAAAGGGATCATGGGAACACCCTAGGTGTTCTAATGCATGATAAGGCATACTAGGACCCCTAGGCAGTCCCAATGACCCCCTTTTGACACATTAGAATATTCAAGTGTGTCTTAAGGGGTATTAGGACCCCTTAAGACACACTTGAGCATTCTAATGCATCAAAAGGGGTCATGGGGACTCCCTAGGTGTCCTAATGCGCCTTATCACGCATTAGGACATCCAGGGAGTCCCCATGACCCCTTTTGACGCATTAGAACACTCAAGTGTGTCTTAAGGGGTCCTAATACCCCTTAAGACACACTTGAACATACCAATGAGTCAAAAAGGGGTCAT